>OY821520.1:92539491-92866991 GCA_963682025.1 Cordilura impudica
AATTTTATTTTATTATTTAATATTATTTTATTATATTTTATTTTATGTTTTTAATTTTATTTTTTTATATTTTATTTAATTTTATATAATTTAGTTTTATATATTTTTTATTTTATTTTTTTATTTTATTTTTTTATTTTATTTAATTTTATTTTAATATATTTAATTTAATTTTATTTTGTTTTATTTTATTTTATTTTATTTTATTTTATTTTATTTTATTTTATTTCGTAGGACGAGTATGTTATTTTTTGAAAAACTGAATCCTTGGAAATTTTGAAGTTCTTTTAAAAGAAAACAAGATTTTGAAAAACTGTAAGCGAAGTTTTACTTTTTGTGCTCTCCAGTTTTAGAAGTAGGTTAGATTTGATTCAGTTTTTTCATGTATAACGAAATATAATTTTTTTATATGTTAGTACATTTTGCTGTCATTAACATGCGTTTTTTTTCGAAAAATTGATTCCAAATTTCAAAGGATAAACTTTCTGTACTGATGTGAAAAAGCAAAAAAAAAAAATCCATAAATTTTCCATAATTCTGCCCTTAAATTTGACACTAAAAGATCTTTTATTTTTTTATGTTTTATTTTATTTTTATCTAATTCTTTTTAATTTAAAATAATTTTATTTTATTATTTAATATTATTTTATTATATTTTATTTTAATTTTTTAATTTTATTTTTTTATATTTTATTTAATTTTATATAATTTAGTTTTATATATTTTTTATTTTATTTTTTTATTTTATTTTATTTAATTTTATTTTAATATATTTAATTTAATTTTATTTTATTTTATTTTATTTTATTTTATTTTATTTTATTTTATTTTATTTTATTTTATTTTATCTTATTTTATTTTATTTTATTTTATTTTATTTTATTTTATTTTATTTTATTTTATTTTATTTTATTTTATTGTATTTTATTTTATTTTATTTATTTTAATTTTAATTTTAATTTTAATTTATTTTATTTTATTTTATTTTATTACATTTTATTACATTTTATTTTATTTCATTTTATTTTATTTTATTTTATTTTATTTTATTTTATTTTATTTTATTTTATTTTATTTTATTTTATTTTATTTAAGTTTATTTTATTCTATTTTATTTTGTGTTATTTTATTTTATTATATTTCACTTCATTTTATTTTATTATTTAATTTATTTTATTATATTTTATTTTTTTAATTTTATTTTTTTATATTTTATTTAATTTTATTTAATTTAGTTTTATTTATTTTTTATTTTATTTTTTTATTTTATTTAATTTCATTTTACTATATTTTATTTAATTTAATTTTATTTTATTTTATTTTATTTTATTTTATTTTATTTTATTTTATTATATTATATTTTGTTTTATTTTATTTTATTTCATTTTATTTTATTTTATTTTATTTTATTTTATTTTATTTTATTTTATTTTATTTTACTTTAATTTAATTTAATTTATTTTATTTTTTTATTTTATATAATTTTATTTTATATTATTTACTTTTATTTTATTTTCTTTTGTTTAATTTTACTTAACTTATTATATACTTATATTTTTTATTTAAATTTATTTAAATTATTTTAAATTAACTTCATTTTATTTTACTTTATTTTTTTTTCATTTTATTTTATTTTATTTTTTTTATTTTATTATATTTTTTTTATTTTACTTTATTTTATTTAAGTTTATTTTATTCTATTTTATTTTATGTTATTTTATTTATTTTATTTTATTATATTTCACTTTATTTTATTTTATTTTTTTATTTAATATTATTTTATTATATTTTATTTTATGTTTTTAATTTTATTTTATTTAATTTTATTTTATTTTTTATTTTATTTTATTTTATTTTATTTTATTTTATTTAATTTAATTTTATTTTTTTTTATTTACTTAATTTTGTTTTATTTTAATTTATTTATTTTTTAATTTATTTATTTTTTTTATTTAAGTTTATTTTATTCGATTTTATTTTATGCTATTTTATTTATTTTATTTTATTATATTTCACTTTATTTTATTTTATTTTTTTATTTAATATTATTTTATTATATTTTATTTTATTTTTTAATTTTATTTTATTATATTTTATTTAATTTTATTTTATTTTTTATTTTATTTAATTTTATTTTATTTTATTTTATTTTATTTTATTTTATTTTATTTTATTTAATTTTATTTTTTTTTAATTTACTTAATTTTGTTTTATTTTAATTTATTAATTTTTTATTTTATTTTATTTTGTTTTATTTTATTTTTTATTTTAGTTTATTTTATTCTATTTTATTTTATGTTATTTTATTTATTTTATTTTATTATATTTCACTTTATTTTATTTTATTTAATTTTTTTATTTAATATTATTTTATTATGTTTTATTTTATTGTTTGAATTTTATTTTATTATATTTTATTTAATTTTATTTTATTTTTTATTTTATTTTATTTAATTTTGTTTATTTTAATTTACTTGATTTTGTTTTAATTTCATTTATTTATTTTTTATTTTATTTTGTTTTATTTTATTTTATTTTTTTTTTATTTAAGTTTATTTTATTCTATTTTATTTTATGTTATTTTATTTATTTTATTTTATTATATTTCAATTTATTTTATTTTATTTTTTTATTTAATATTATTTTATTATATTTTATTTTATTTTTTTAATTTTATTTTATTTATTTTTTATGTTATTTTATTCTATTCTATTCTATTCTATTTTATTTTATTTTATTTTATTTTATTCTATTTTATATTATTTTATTTTATTTTATTTTATTTTATTTTATTATATTTCATTTTATTTAATATAATTGTGTTAGTTTATCTCCCTTATTTAAAAATATAACCAAAAAGACGTTAAATTAGATCCTATGTTTGAGATCCTAATATGTTGAATAGTTATAAAATGACAACGTCAATTGTGCCTGCAAAATGTTTGCCATTAATCCTGGAAATAATTGTTAAAATTATTATTGAACCTGGAGGTGGAAAAAACAGACAGTACCAAAAAGTAAGTGAAATAATAATTGAGTTAGAAATAATTACAATTTTTAACGAAAAGACCCATAAATTTAACATTACATATAATCCCAATAAAAAAAAGCAAAGCAGCAACTAAAGAAATAACGTTTTTTTAGTGTTAACTTTTTATGCCCCGATATACGTTATTTTATTTACAAGTTCTACTTCCTCCTTTTGGTGTTTTCTTAGAAGTACTACTTCTACAATAATATAATAAAAACGTTCTATGTCGATTGCCATGTTATTGAAAGAATTGTTATGGCGACACTAAAACTCACAACAGCCATTAACAATCAACAGAATTTGAAAATTGTAGTTGTAATTGTTAAAACAATTTAAAGCATGGGAACAAACACGATTGGTTGTCATTTTGTCAACAAATTGCAAGAAATTAAATGTTAAAATACTCAAGTCCACATCAGTGCACCAGGCACATGCAGACATACGAGTACATTTCCAAAACCAATCCACACAACCATGAATAAGTTTAAACATGTTCAGGTGGATGGACAGATTTGAAAAAAAAAATCACAAAAAACGCTTAAAAAAAGAGCGACTGAAGGTGGGGTGTTATATGTAAGGAATGAAATGATTATAATCATGGGAACGTTGATTTTCTACAATAAAAAACCCAAAAGAACCGAATGGACAAAACAATACGCCAGCTAGAGATAGAGAGACCTGTTAAGAGCCACGTTTATGACTATGACAACACAACGACATACAAAACGACACATGTGTGCAATAAGAAATTGCAAGTATGGTTTGAATATGCCAGTTTTAGATGGAGGAGTTTTTGTTTTGTGTTTTTTTTTTTTTTCATATAAAAATATCATAAAAATAAAAATAAAGCCGCAAGTAGTAGATTTTTGATTTTTTTTTAGTTTTTTTGTTCTGTTGCTGGAAGAGTAGCCAAACATACGGCATTAGTTGCTAAACACGCATCAAATGCAGGCTTTAAAACACCTTAGCACCATATTTCTGCATAGTATCGCAATTTGCTGGATAAATCATAACCTCCTTCTATGTGGTTTAGTATGCTGGAAGAAGAAATAGAAAACAGGATAAAAAAATAATCTATTGCTATGTTTACACTGCACTGTGGCTCTTCCAAAATATTATTATTTAAAAGAACTTTTTCTATATGTAGTTGCAGCCCAAGATTTGTATAAGATCTTCTAATAAAGAAAGTGTTTCTTCGAAAACTAGTCCACAGCAGGTTTTGGGCGAGATAAACATTACTTTTGCCATCCTAGGAAAAACTTGCGGGAACCGCTGCTGAAAGAGAATATATTGGAAAGGAACAATTTGTTGAGTATTACTTAAAAAGCCAAATGACAATTCTTTAAAACTAGTTTTAGAACTAGTTCTGGATCATTTAAACCTTACATATGAAACGGTAGGAATAAGATCTGGCTCTTTGTCAATAGAGCCACTTGTGAAAGAACAAGTACTGGATTATATTCTAAGGTTTTTAGTAGCACTTGACTAATAAGACCAGAAGGAGGAATTTAACATGAAAAATGCACAAAATTGTACACATTCCCTTCGACTTGACAGAATCAGTATAAAAATCTAAATATATATATTTTTTAAATTGAAATGTTTTGAAATTTTTAATTCTTCTCAAAGGAAACTGGCTTTTGAAATGAAAAACTGTAAACCAAGTTTAACTCTATGTGGTTTCCAGTTTTGCTGCAATTGGATTAGATTTTATTTATTCGAATTTGAAATTTTTTTTGGGAGATGCATTAAGTTTTTTTTTTTGTGGAACCAAATCAAAATTTTTGCTAACACTTAACTTATACAACTAGAATGACGGAATTTATATAGGTGATGCCATAAGTTTTAGTCCTAAACTAAATTTTGATTCGAAAGATATTATTGGAAATTTAGAAGGACATTAAAGGATAAAGTTTTGAATGGATCTAATTCTTGATTTTAAAATAATTCTAATTCTTTATTAAAAATAGAATATATTTCCATGATTACCCTCTCTTGTTTGAAAGGAACACCAGCATCGTAGGAAGAGTATAAGTTATTAAACATATTTTTTGAAAAATTTAACCCTTTGAAATTATGAAGTTCTTTTAAAAGAAAACAAGATTTTGAAAAAAAGATTTACTTTTTGTGCTCTCTAGTTTTGGAAGTAAGTTAGATTTGAGTCGATCTTTTCATGTATAACGAAATAAAATTTTTTTCATGGGCTTAAGATTATTTTATTATACATTTTGCAGTCATTATCATGCGTTTTTCGGAAAATTTATTCTAAATTTCAAAGTATAAATTTTTTCTACTGATGTGAAAAAGCAAAAAAAAACATAAATTCTCCATGATTCTGCTCTCAAATTTGACACTAAAAGATCTTTTAAATTGAAAGAAGATCTCGTAACGAAAAACGTGAAATGAAGTTTTACTCCATTAGTTTCTAGTTTTAGATGGATATCATCAATTCGTGTGCAAGTTTTACTATCGGTTCTAAAAAATATTGGATATAAAAATTACCGGGCTTACAAAATTTTATTGTGCAGTGTGAACGGGATTTCCAGTTTTCTATACTCCAATATATATATATATATATATATATATATATACGATTATGTTCACATTACAACTAACAGGCGAGTCATGTGTCACTTAAGTGTCTTTTTGTGCATTTTTGTTTGTGTTTTTTTTTTAATAGCTGCCAGCAATTCTTTTTTCTGCTGCTTTCAACTTGATTGGAGTTTAAAGAAATAACTAGAAAAAAACCATAAACTGCACTTCATGAAAAAGGCAAGTCAAGGGGAAATAAACAAATGGCACAAAAAAGGCGTTGAAAGCGCGCATTTGATTGAAGTTTGAAGTTTTGCAATGGTGTTGGATTGAAAAGGAATGCTGTTGAGAGGCAACAACTATCTCAATCAATAGCTTACCTTGCTATAAGGACAATAATATATAAAAACTATATGAACTACAGATGATAGCCAAATTAAAAAATAGGTTATATCATTGTTAAAACCATTTATTATAACCTCCAGCCAATTTTTTGTTCTTATGAAGTCCTGCATAACGAAAGAAGCTAACATTTTTTTTTTTATTTATATAAAAAAACTATCCAAGGTGTATACTTGATCTCCTTCTCTTCTTACTAGCAAAATTCTTAATCTGCCTATTTAGCTTTTTCTTTCTATTCCTTTTTCGTTTCAAAGCTTAAATGGTTTAGTAATTTTCTATCATTAGTTATGAGCACTTTCCTTCTCTGGCATCACGACATTGTTCAGGTTTACGACTTTTTTTCCAATACAGGTTGTTTGCAGTTGAAACAAAAAACAACACAAAGAAAAATTCTTGGCAAATCTTGACCTTGTCTGGCCATAAAATAATTTAAAGTCATATTATATTTTACGTGATTTTACATTATTATTTTTTTTCATTTCGTTGCCAAATATTTTATAGTTCTAGTTCAATTTTTGTACATGTGTGTGCAGTTGTGTGGGACATTGTTTAAATTGAAAACTAGTTTTGGCCGCTCTTCTGAGCAAAGATGATTCTCAAAGTGTTGAGTTAATACTGGTTAATACCAATACTCAAATAAAAAAAAAAAAATTGGCAAAAAAGTTTTTCCTGTGACATAAAATATAATTGATTCTACATATTTTAATTTATGAAATAAAGTAAAGAATTTTGATTATTAAACTCATTGTAAATGCCAGTCTTAGGCCCAGTTTTTGAGATGTCAGTTGAACCTAGTTTAGTTAAACCGAGAATTAATTTTTTTAGACATGTCCAAATTCATAAAGGAATTGGTGAAAAATTCTGGGTTTAACAAAACTAGGTTTAACTGATATCTCAAAAACTGGGTCTTAGTGGGGTGAGAACTGCATAAAGGGGATGCCCATGAACTTTTTTATTACAACATATACAACTTTGTGGTTGGGTTATAATGACTTTTTGCTGCCTTTGTAACGACCAAAAATATTTGTACTTGACACATCTTTTATTCAGGATCATTTTCTGAGTCGATTTAGCGATGTCCGTCCAACCATCCGTCCGTCCGTCTGTGTGTCCATGTAAACTTTGTAATCAAACTACAAGTCACAAATATGAACATATTTTGACGAAAATATAGTATATGAACTTTTATAGGATGAACGCTATTGAAATTGGTGAAATGTTCAGACCTAGTCCCCATACAAATGACCCCTATGAAATTGACATAATTTGCCATAAAATCCAAACTATCATATAGATCTCAGTTAAATTGGGTTTGTAAGTGTTTATTATATCCAATAATCAGTAGTCCGAAAATAATCCCTATAAGACAATTCTTAGTCATAGGCCCCATATAGAGCTGCTTCCCGATCTTCACTTAAATCTATCAAAATCAAAAATATTGCACAGATTTTTCTCAAATTTGGTTTGTATATATTTTTTCAAAATATGTATAAGTGACTTTAACAAATATGGTCAGGATTGTGAATGTGATTCTGAGTCGATCGGTATAATAAAAGATGGTTCTGGTCAAATAAGTTTGGTAGTTACAAACAGCAGCACAAAGTTATTATACCCAAAGTACATAGTGGTATAGGGTATAAAAAATCATAAAATAAAGGTAAAGGATTTTCGGAAATTCAAATGTTATAAAGTAAGAATAAAATGCGGATAATAACAAATGACGATGGTATTAAAATTCAAGTTAACAAAATTAAGTTAACTAGAACATTCACATTTAGAGGGGAAAAGATAAAATAATTCTGATACAAAGCAATTATTAAATGGAGAGTGAATGGTAAATTACTCGGTGGAACATTTTCAGGGTCATTGCGTGGCGTTAAGAATTTCCAAATCGGGATGAAATTACTAGGCCAGTAAAAACCCTGAAGTTCTTGGCATTCTCACGCCAAACATTTTTTTTTATGAACTTTTACATATTTTCCTTATCTTGGTGTTCGTTTGCTTAGTTTTTCAGGTTTGCAAAATTTTAGATAATGCTTAAATAAAAAATCTATAATATTAACAGGCAAGCCGATTTCTTGTGATCGATGTAAGTTTGACAGTTTTAATCCTATTTTGACCAAACATCCCTCATTTGAAAGGTATTTGTTTTGAGCTGTCCACCAGACTTACAAATTTTTAAATTTTTACACTACGTTTTTTTTTTGAGTAAAATGCATTTGAAGTTGCTACTAACACGTACATACAACACGTACAAAAAATTATACTGTGTGTGTGTATATTATATTTATTAATGTGTTTGCAAAGCCCTGTGTTCAATTGAAAAATAATTTTGGACATGAACCAATAACGAAGATAAAGACAAAAATAATTTGTGGACATAAACCTATAACGACAATAAAAAGTGGTAAATTTTCGAATTGAAATACCTTTAGGGTCTTGAAAAATAATTTATTAATTGAAAAAATTAAATTTCGTAGAATTTGCACTCAAATTTCGAGGGCTGGGATCTGCTAGTTTTTATTAGAATGTCCGTTTTAAAAATATGATAAAAAATAGTGATGTGTGTTTGATTTAAAATTAAAAAAATATCACTCAGACGTATACAGCTATTCTAGCCTACTAATAAATAATAATCATATGCTCTAAATATGGCATGTTATTAAAAAAATATATAACAAAGGGGGGAAGAAGGAAAATATTCTTAAGTTTTCATTCGATAAAGTTAGTCCAACTTGAAATTTATTGAAGAAACTGAGAAGCATATTATAGATCAAACAGAAAGCAAAAAAGACTCAGTTTTGTGGAAAATATTTTCAAAAAGCATGAAAAAAAAATAATTTTTGCAATAATAATTTTTTCTTCATAACAACCACAAAAATTTTCTAAATCAATTTTTTTAAAAATTTTAATTGTTGCACGGGTCTCTAGCAATAATTTGGCTTTCACAGATTGAAAAAATATCAATTAGTCGACGAGTTATAGCCCCAAAACCCATATAAACAATATGCTGAAAATCGGCATTTGATTGCATAGTTCGAAGGTCGGTTAAAAAAAAAAGTCAAACTAACATAAATAAACCCCGCGATACGGGTCTTCTAATTTAGCCTCTATTTTCACCCCCCACTCTCAGCATCGACCCAAATTTTGCTAGCCTGAATTTGTTCCACAGTGTAATCATATGCTCTGTATATGTTATGCTATTAAACAATATATATATATACATATATAACAAGTAAGAAAAAAGATACAGACCGACTATACGATACCCTATACCATGCGTTTAGAGACCCTATCACTTATGCCAAACTAACTGGACATAGAAAATAAGCATAAACCAAATTTGAGTGGGATTTTTATTAATTTTATTGGCTGCAGATATGAAAATTTCATATCGGATGCTACATCTATATGGGGACTAGGCCCAAAATTGGACCGATCCGGACCATGTTTGGTACAGTCTCTTGTATTTTGCAAAAATATATACAAACAAAATTTGAGAAAAATCATTGCAATATTTTTGTTTTTTGATAGATTTCAATGAAGATCGGGAAGCAGCTCTATATGGGGCCTATGAGTAAGAGTTGCCCCATAGGGATCATTTTTGGATAACTCATTAATGGCTGTAATAAACGCATACAAACCCAATTTGAGTAAGATTTAAATGACAATTTGGATCTTGTGGCAATTTATGTCGATTTCAGAGGGGTCATTTGTATGGGGGCTAGGTCTGAACATGGACCGATTCTCTCCAATTTCAATAGCGTTCATCGTATGGCCGATAACAGCTTATATACTAAACGTCATTAAAATATATTCATATTTGCGACCTGCAGTTTGATTACAAGGTTTACATGGACACATAGACGGACGGAGACATACTTAAATCGATTCAAAAAGTGATTCTGATTGGGTCTAGGTCAAATATTTTTGGTATTTACAAACAGCAGCACAAAGTCATAGTGGTATAGGGTATAAAAACGTGGAAAAAGGAAAATATTGTTAAGTTTTCATTCGATAAAGTTAGTCCAACTTGAAGTATTGGAAAAAAATAGATTTAATTGCAGAATTTAGTTCAGAGACTAGGTATGAAATTTTAATTTTTTCGAACTTTTTTGTAAGTGACAGAATGTTTAAAAACAATGATCTCATTAAAACAGCATCAAAAACTAAATTGTAGTATCGACTCTTTTTATTGCCTTTTTTTTTAATTTTTTTCTCATCAAAAATTTTTTAAAAACTATTTTTTCCCTCTAAACAAAATTTGTTTTCTTTTATACCCTATACCACTATGTGGTTTGGGTATAATGACTTTGTGCTGCTGTTTGTAACAACCAAAAATATTTGACCTAGACCCATCTTTAATTATACCGATCGAATCAGAATCACTTTCTGAGTTGATTTAACAATGTCCATCCGTCCGTCCGTCCGTCCGTCCGTCCGTCCGTCTGTGTGTCCATGTAAAGCTTGTAATCAAACTGTAGGTCGCAAATATGAATATATTTTGATGAAATTTGGTATATAAGCTTTTATCGGCCTTGGGATGAACGCTATTGAAATTGGTGAGAATCGGTCCATGTTCAGACCTAGCCCCCATACAAATTACCCATATGAAATCGACATAAATTGCCATAAGATCCAAATTGTCATATAGATCTTACTCAAATTGGGTTTGTATGCGTTCCTTACATCCACTAATGAGTAGTCCAAAAATGATCCCTTTAACCCCATATAGAGCTGCTTCCCGATCTTCACTTAAATCTATTAAAAAACAAAAATATTGCACTGATTCTTCTCAAATTTTGTTTGTACATATTTTTGCAAAATACAAGAGACTTTACCAAACATGATCAGGATCGGTCCATTTTTGGACCTAGTCCCTTTATAGATATAGCATCCGATATGAACTTTTTCATATCTGCAGCCAAAAAAATTAATAAAAATCGCACTCACATTTGGTTTATGCTTATTTTCTATATCGAAGTAGTTGGACCGAAAGATAGGGTCTCTAAACCATGGTATAGGGTATCATATAGTCGGTCTAGACCGACTATAATTTTCTTACTTGTTTACAAATATCTTTATCACCTTAGTGGTTGAGTTTGTTCTTACTTTGAATAAAGTAAAAAACATTGGCACATTGGTTTCAAAAGTTGATCTATATTCTGCAGCATTCCAAAAGCAGTAGATAGATTGTTTGGTAAAAAGTTAAATTCATTTTTTATTATATAAAAAAATAAAATTATACACGTAATATTACTATAAATAAACAAACAGTATAATTTTTTTTTAATACACAGCCCCTTTGTACGGTCTCTCAATTGTTCTATATAATAATATGAAACCTAATTTGTAGTAATATTTATAATTTAATATACAAAAGTGTATTTATTTATAAAGGTTGAAATATAAGAAAAAAAAATTTTTTTTTGAAATAATCTCATTTTATATAGTAAGGGAATAAAATGTATGGTCCAGGAATAAAATTAAGGAAAATACATGAGTTGGCGAGCCGCCAATATTATTCAGTATTAAGGTGTGGTCTCGTGTGCTTATCCACTAGATAAATTTGTTTTATTTAAAAAAAATCCTGATGAAGAAAATACTTATAAATTTTCCTAAAGAGTCAATTTGACATCAAGAGTACCCCACGGATGAATTTCAGAAAGTAAGTCCAGAATATTATTTTTTGGATTATTTTTTTTTTTATTAAAATGTTATCAACAAGTTTTATTGAAATCCTTCCAAAAATATATATTATTTCGATATTTTGTTTTAAAAAAATGCAAATCTCCTTAAATTTGACTTTTGACCTTAAAGAGGGACAGTTTATAAAGCTTTAATTTATTCGTAATTTACAAGATTGAGAACCTATATCAAGTAATATAATATTTTAATAAAAGATATTTGATATATGAAAACACCAAAAAGATGTAGTCTAAAATTTGAAAAAGTATGAAAAATCAGATTTTTCTTCTAATCCGTTGAAATAAAAACGCTGCCCTCGCCAAATTAAGAACAGGATACCCACAATATTTGGCATTTCTAATCGCATATATCTCGTTAATAAGACCTTAAAGTCCAATCGTTGATTTCTAAAAGTTTCTTGAACAAAATTTTTGAAAAAGTAAAATTTTAAATTTTGAAATAGTGCTAAAAAATCCTTACCGTTTTGAAATTAATTTAATAAATACTTTACATAAGTGCTTTTTGGGATAAGGAGAATGCAAGAATGTTATTGTTGTAAATTATTTTAATGTCTTTAAAAATGTGAGCTCGATTTTCTTAATCAAGTGGTCTGCGGCGCATTTATTGCCTGGGGAACTTGATATAGCTTGGCTAGTTTTCAATCGATAATAGATTTTATTTTTTTTTTTTGTTAGAAAGATAATTACTCTAGATTATGGTTTATTAATTAATTTAATTGAAATGCAATTATTAATATCAAAATTTTTTTTTAATTGATTTTTTTGATAATTTTTACATATAAATGCTTATTTGAACTTTGAACTCAATGCGCGTCCAGAAAGCATTGTCAAATTTGGCTCAAATTTTGCGCACTAAAGTTTTAGATCTAGTGTTACAATAATCCGACCCGCACATCTTGAAATTTCCTGTTACAATCCATTAAAAATGAGAAATTTCTTGGAACTTAATGCCTTTCAAATTAATCCAGGAATCCAAATATTATCAAAGGCCTATTCGAAATCCACTAAGCAAGCTCCGGTACCTAAGGACTTATTTAAATTCCATTATATATCTGATACTAACAAATGTATCGCATGGACTGTAGAATATTTGAACTTAAAACGGAATTGCCTATCATTTATTAAACTCTTTTCTTTACATTGTTTTCGTATGTTATTATTGATGCAAACCTAAAAAGCTTTTTTTATGCTTGGACGTAAGCTAATTGCTTGCAAGTTACTTGGATTACTTTAGTCTTTTCCATTCTTAGGTATGACAACCACTTTACCTATTTGCCATGCATGGGGGAAGTATGAGTTATTTAAAAACAGTACAATACTCTAAGATAATTTCATCTGGCATATTTTTTAATACAATGCTAGGAATATTATCAACACCTGATGACAATTTCTTTCTTAAATTTTTGAAAATATATATAAGTTTATTCCTGGAAATAAAATAATTATTTATGAGTGATTCCGTTAAATCATTGGCCTTTTTAGTTGTTCTAAATGTGACACCAGTTGATTTATTGTATTCATATTGATTTTTTTCTGCCAAAATCTATAGAAACAATTATCAACTTTTACATGAAAGTTTTTATCTGTATCGATCTCTTTATGAGAGTGAACTGATTCTAAGAAGGTTCTAATAACATTTAAGTTTTGCTCCTCAGCAAAACCAGGATTTATTCCTGCATTTCCTATCCACATTTTATTTCCTTGTGGTACTTTGATAATGTTCGTATTAAACGGTTGTGTGATTTGAAACTGTTTTTAGTTTCACTAAACATGTTTGAAGGGTCCTTTTTGGTCAATTTTCTTCAGTTTATCATAATATTATAATATAAAATTATCATTTATCAGTTTTTTGATGAGTTTCAGTTACGATTTATAGATTTATTTCTGGTTGAGACAAATTTATTTCTAATCTGTTGTGTTTTCTTATTATGCTTTTTGCTTTTTTCGGATTGCAGTTTTTATACCCTATACCACTATGTGGTTTGGGTATAATGACTTTGTGCTGGTATTTGTAACAGCCAAAAATATTTGACCTACACCATCTTTAATTATACCGATCGAATCAGAATCACTATCTGATTCGATTTAACGATGTCCGTCCGTCCGTCCGTCCGTCTGTGTGTCCATGTAAAGCTTGTAATCAAACTGCAGGTCGCAAATATGAATATATTTTGATGAAATTTGGTATTTAATCTTTTGTTGGTCATGGGATGAACGCTATTGAAACTGGTGAGAATCGGTCCATGTTCAGACCTAGCCGCCATACAAATGACCCCTATGAAATCAACATATATTGCCATAAGATCCAAATTATCATTCAAATCTTAGTCAAATTGGGTTTGTATGTATATATTACATCCATTAATCAGTAGTCCAAAAATGATTCCTATTGGACAACTCTTAGTCATAGGCCCCATATAGAGCTGCTTCCCGATCTTCACTTAAATCTATCAAAAAACAAAAATATTGCACTGATTCTTCTCAAATTTTGCTTGTATATATTTTTGCAAAATACAAGAGACTTTACTAAACATAGTCAGGATCGGTCCATATTTGGGCCTAGTCCCCATATAGATATAGCATCCGATATGAACTTTTTCATATCTGCAGCCGAAAAAATTAATAAAAATCCCACTCAAATTTGGTTTATGCTTATTTTCTATATCCAGTTAGTTGGGCCTGAGGGATAGGGTCTCTAAACGCATGGTATAGGGTATCGTATAGTCGGTCTAGAATGACTATAATTTTCTTACTTGTTTTCGATTAAATTAGAAAATTTCTAAAAAGGATTGTATTCTTTAAATTTTGAAACTGATTTGTCAATAGAATTATGAATAAACTGATCAAGTCTACAAAGATAATAATCTATTTCTGCATTTGTTAGGTTTTTGTCATTTGGAATCGACTGACTGTCCTTCAATTCAGAACATATATTATTATACCCTATACCACTATGTGGTTTGGGTATAATGACTTTGTGCTGCTGTTTGTAACAACCAAAAATATTTGACCTAGACCCATCTTTAATTATACCGATCGAATCAGAATCACTTTCTGAGTTGATTTAACAATGTCCGTCCGTCCGTCCGTCCGTCCGTCCGTCCGTCCGTCCGTCTGTGTGTCCATGTAAAGCTTGTAATCAAACTGCAGGTCGCAAATATGAATGTATTTTGATGAAATTTGGTATGTAAGCTTTTATCTGCCATGGGATGAACGCTATTGAAATTGGTGAGAATCGGTCCATGTTCAGACCTATCCCCCATACAAAATACCCATATGAAATCGACATAAATTGCCATAAGATCCAAATTGTCATATAGATCTTACTCAAATTGGGTTTTGTATGCGTTCATTACGTCCATTAATGAGTAGTCCAAAAATGATCCCTTTGGCCCCATATAGAGCTGTTTACCGATCTTCACTTAAATCTATTAAAAAACAAAAATATTGCACTGATTCTTCTCAGATTTTGTTTGTATATATTTTTGCAAAATACAAGAGACTTTAGTGAACATAATCAGGATCGGTCCATTTTTGGACCTAGTCCCCATATAGATATAGCATCCGATATGAACTTTTTCATATCTTCAGCCAAAAAAATTAATAAAAATCAGACTCAAATTTGGTTTTTGCTTATTTTCTATGTCCAGTTAGTTGGGCCTAAGTGATAGGGCATGGTATAGGGTATCGTATAGTCGGTCTAGACCGACTATAATTTTCTTACTTGTTTTTAAATTTGTTTGATATAATTTAATTTTAATATGAGCGTTTCTTTGGAAAAGAGTAAGGGGATGATCACTTTCTACTTTTAGGATTTGGATCTTGATAGCATTAAGATCGCTATCGTACTCAAGGGTTTCTAGACAGTTTAAAGTATTATTAAGTTTATGAATAACTAATCACTAGCCTGCTGTATATAAGTCTAGATATGAGCCACAAAGCTAGAATCGAGCAAATACTTCTAAATATAATTTCATACTCGTAACATGAAAACCATTACTTTAACTTAAATTCATATACCCTTGCTGAAAATAGCCTAATAAGAATCGAAGCAAAAAAAATGTTTTCTCAAAATTTCACATTTTCCATAAATAAAATAAAAAAAAATAGTTAAATTCAGAAAAAAAAATTTTCCGCCAAAAAATTTAATTTTATTAATGCAGGATTATTGAAAAAAAAGAGGAAACATTTTTTTGTTGGCTTAATCGTTATTTCGACTGTAGAACTATAATTAGTTCTGCAGATTTCAATGAATTACAAACGCTTTAAACAAACTTATATGCCCACCTATGTATATAGCTATCACATGAAAATCAGTAAAAAATGTGAAAAATATAAACTTAAGAAATAAAATGTATAAAAAAAGGAATTTGACAGAGGTTAAGTCTTTTATAGACACATCATTAGCGGTGATTTTTATTTAATACAAATTCTGATAAGAGTATTTAAATATAGGAAATTACATTATCATTTTTGAAAATGGAAATGAATCAATGCGATGTTAGTTTTTAATATCTGGCAAATCAAAATTTCGAGAAAAAAATCTATGTGAGTCCGATCACAGGGGAAATTTGTAAACATCTACACCTCTTCCAATTGTATTTCAGAAAGTATCAAATGTATTTCAGAATATATCAAATGTATTTCAGAAACTATAAAATGTATTTCAGAAAATATCTATTGCCAATAGCAAATATATATTTGAATATAAAAATAAACAGCTCTGTAAGTTTGTGAACATGTTAAGCTCACAGCACACCTAGCGGTCAATAGTTTGAATATTTAAAATTAACGAAAAAGATTTCTGATTTTGCTAAACGGACAGCGAACTCGGCGGTTCTGCTTACTAAATACACCAATACACTTACATATACCTCACACCGATTTTCCCTTACGCCGTTCTTTTGATTGTATTGTGAAATTGGATTTTACGTCCCCCTGAGCGCATAAATGTTTGAACATCAAAAAAGTATATAGTTTTTATTATAATTATCTAACCCATAAAAACAAAGTTTTTATTAAAACTATTTCTTTTTTTATGCATATGAGTTCTGAATATCTCCGTGACTGTGCGTGACTGTGTGCGACTATATTAAAATTAATCTTTGACGACAAGTCTATGGACAAAGTTTAAGATCTATCGGATGAGGGGAAATGAGGTTTTAATCTCTGCGTGACTGTGCGTGACTATGCGTGACTGAGCGGGACTATGTCAAAATAAATCTTTTTTCAAGTCTATCGACCAAGCTTCAATACGATCGGATAAGGGAAATGAGTTTTAAATCACTCCGTGACTGTGCGTGACCATGCGTGACTGTTGCGTGACTAAGTCGAAGATAATATTTTTTTCACAGTAAGTGCGTGGACCAAGTTTCAGATCGATCGGATGATCGGATAATCTGTAGTCACAACAAGGCTATGGGCCAAGTTTCAGAGTATGAGTTAAAAGAAAGAGTTTAAAAAGCGTAGATAGTTATTGTTGAAGAATTATGTTTGTAGAATATTACAATTTCTTGTTTTACTAATTTCATAAATATTTATGAAATTTACGATTGTAACTTGTTGTGTCGTGTCGTGAATATGTTCTCTGGAAGTATTTATAATTAAATATTTAATACATATTATTTTATTCTCTCCAGCTACATTCTAAATCTGTCCCTGTGCCTTTGGTAATATATTAAAAATTTATTTATTAAGCATACTGCTATAAAGGTACATTTGTGACCTTTATTTTTATTTGTCGAATAGTTTTTATTTCCATTGTACATTTGTGACGCTAATAAGCTACGACATGCAATCTCTGCTAGTGCCTACTTCATGCAATCTACACTTAAATACCCGTAGTTCTTCGTAGAAGTCAAAGTCAGCATAAAACCACTGACTTTTTCTTGGATGGTGTTAACTGTTGTAGTACGATTTAAACTCTTAAATCATTCTAATCTAATCTGTTTTTTAGGTTTCTAGCTACTTGCCGGTGTAATTTTATGGAATAAATTTAAAATCACACAATGTTGAATTTTTCTGCCTCTTTAATTTTAGATTAAAGAAGAATGTTTTTTTTATTATTTGTTGATTGCTGCATTTTTCATAAAACAAATTTTTCACTTAAAATTGTAAAACGCAACTGAAATACAAGAACAACAAAAATTCTCAACCTCTTTTTGCTTTTGAAATCTGGGTAAGAATTATGAAAATCATAAATTCATGCAATAAATGAACACGCAATTTTTAATGAAATTTAGTTTTAATTAAAAAAAGAAAACAAAAACAAAAAATAATAATCACAAAATTTTTCGGGAACGGTTGAAAATGTAAAAAAGAAGTAAAAGTAAAAAAGAAGAATCTTTAATTGCATAATAAAGTACCAAACCTTGAACAGAGATGGTGCTGCTACCGTTGCACATTATTGTTTTTTGAGAATACAACCCCTGAGAGAAATATTTTCATGTTTAAGCAAATATCTTTTGTAGCTTATCCAAAAGTTGAAAACTAAAACTAAAAGCAGTGATAATATGTCTGATTTTCTAATAAAAAAATAACCGCGTGCCCTCCGTGTATTTTAAATTTTATTACTTTCTACAAAAGTAAAAAATCATACCTTATCATAACGCAACCACTAAAATGATAAAGATAGAAAATAAGATTTTCTATTTTTATAAAAAATAATAAAATTAAAAATACGTACGGCACGGCATTAGCTCTAAATGTGAAATTAGCAAACATAAATTATTTTTCTTGTTTTTTCAAGACCAAACCAAACACGTATATTGTGGTATGCAGTGTGTACTCATATACAAACATATTTGTTTCAAAATAGTTTAATATTTTAGTTTGCTATATTGGGTAAGGTTAAATAGTATAACCCTTTGCATGGATTTTCGTTTGGTTGTTTTCAGTAAAGATATATGAATTTAACTTTTTACCAAACAAACTCTCTACTGTTTTTTGTTACTGGTGAAGGTTGGTGATTCGACCCGAAATAGCTGTATAACCTGTCATGCAGAATGTAGATCAGTTTTTTGGAAACAAATGTGCCAATGTTTTCTTCTTTATTGAAAGTAAAAAGATTTGATCTTGAGTCGAATTAAGTTCTAACTCAATCCTTTAAATGATAAAGATCGAAAATAAGTTTTTTTTTTATTTTTTAAGAAAATAATAAAATATATTTATATTTTCTTTATATATTTTTTTCACTTTGGTTCTTGCACAGTTAAGAACGCTATACTTTTCGATCATAGTAGACCTGAAGTGCAACTATTTTTGGCCTGCTAGATTTGAAAATTGCAATAAACATTTTTTATGGACAAGCTTTATTTATTTTTTCTTTGTTATGCCTTGCACACCACTGTGCAAAGGGTATTAGGGTATCCCAATGAAAGAAAAAAAATTTTCCCCCCGCATTTTCTTATAGCTCATAGGGCTAAGTATTTTTGTGATTTTTTCAGATTTTTCGGAAAGGTTTAGAGGTAGCTAAAGTCGAATTTTACCCAATTATCGGGTTTTCCGGACTTTTTTGAGTTTTACTTATTACTTTGCCCATAACTCCGATTTTCTTTGTTACGAAATCAATATTTTAAACAAAAAATGTTCCAACTTTACTTTTCTGTGTAGTTATCATAAGTTTCGGTAATTTTTTTTGCTCATTTGGGTACCCTTAATGACATTTCTTCTTGTATAAATTTTGAAAGAAATGCTTTGTAACTTATAAAATTTCTATCAAAGTTAAAAAACTAATGAAGAATTGGATAAAGACTAAAGGTGCGTTCAGACTACTCAAATATTTGACCAAATAAACGTAACCCCTAATTTTATGAAAGTTTTATTCAATCTTACATGATATATAAAAGATAAAATTAAGTTATGTTTTATTATATTAGTAATATTTAATATATTTAACTATATTCTATATCATATATTGTATAACTTAATGAAAATTATACAAGGAAAATTATACATTATTTAGTGGTTACGCTTATTTGGTCAAATATTTGCGTAGTCTGAACGCACCTTAAGTCATCTAAAACAAACACCTTAGAATATTTTTAATTACACAAAATGGGTACAAAGCATAAAAAGGAAATTACTTAGGAACGGTAAGAGCATATTCAATATTTTTTTTTAATGACTCAGTCTTTATCTACCTTTTAAACTGCGTCATTAGTTTTTTTTTTTTAACTCTGATAGAAATTTTAGAAAAAATTACCGAAACTTATGTTTTTAAAATATTGAATTGGTAACAAAGAAAATCATGGTTATGGACAAAGTAAAAAGTAAGAGTCAAAAAATTTTCGGAAAACCTGATTTTCGGTAAAAATTCGACCTAAACCTCTTCCGAAATATCTGAAAAAAAATCACAAAATACTTTACCTTATAAACTTCCAAAAAATGCTGGGGGACCCATGAAAATCGAAAAACAAAATTTTTATGAGACACCCTAATGTATATCAGCTTCCCCATGTATTTGTAACGAATCGAAAAATAAATTTGCGACCCTATAACGTATTATATTTTCTTAATTCTTATAGCAACTCGAGTCGATATAGCAGTATCCATCTGTCCGTCCGTCTGTCTGTCTGTTGAAATCATGCTCTTTCACAAAATAAACCATTTACTCATAAAAGCTAAAGATCATATTGTTTATCATTATTTCGAGCAGGTTAGTATTTAAAATAGGATAAATCGGAGATCACTATATCAAGATATTTCCTAAAATTTGGAAACACCTCTAAAAAATCCTATAAATTTAGTGTGGTTGTTGTAATAATTCAGTATTAACTTTATCAAAATGTTTACTTTTCAAATATTTTGTTACATTTGTTGTAAATAGTGCAATAATTCCACATGTTAATAAAAACGTAAAGCTCAGGTGGAGGGTATTATAAATTGGCATATCCGAGTTTAACACTCTTACCGGTTTTTCGACAATATTTTCACTTTTTAGACCATATCTCAAGTTAAAAACAGCCAATCTGAAGATATTAATATAGAAGATATGAATATGAGTTCGAAAAATATACACAAACCAAATTTAAAAAAAATGTTATATTTGTATGTCATTAGATACACTTAATTGCATATCGGAAGGCTGGGTTATATGGAGACTAGGGTAGCCCTTCATTATATGGAGAAAAAAAAGCGTTGAAACTCGCGGTCGCACCCCCTAAAACTGAGAATATAAAGTTTTGAACCAATCGAAAAACATTTAGAGGCGGCTCAACGCGATTTAAAATTTCAAGTGTGTTTTATATGGTCAAAATATGACTTTCTTTCAGATTTTACGAAAATTTTGTTCTATAGTTTAATTTTTCCGACAAATTGTTATATAATTCGGAATCAGTATTAAAACTTCAAAATCGAGTAAAAACTCGCATTTTTTTCAACTTTAAGAAATTAATTAAAGCCAACATTTTGTTTTAGTCTCTATATCTGTAAGTACTCAGATGTTAAGTATTGTTTTATTACCACCTTGTTAACCTATTAAGCATTGAGATCGAAAATGGAAATTTTTTTGATAAAATTTTGAAAAGTCCTTTTTCAAGTTTTGAAAAATTTTCTTAAACAAAATTTTAAAAAATTGATTTCGCTCTTTAAGGTCTTGTTAAATGCATGTAAGAGATTAATTGTGTGAATTTTTAAGATAAGTCCCTATGCCAGAATTTTTTGGGCAAGGATTTTATTTTGGCGATTTCGAGAAAAATTGGATTTTTGTAAAATATTCTGTAAATGTACTATTTCTAAATAGATGTAAATGTACTATTCTAAATGTACTATTTCTAAATAATACTTTGTATCAAAAATTCATCACTTGTCTACTGTTAAATGTTATATTTTATCTTACTAGTCTAGGGTTTCGGGAAAAAAAATAATATGACCCCATTAACCATTAATTGGAATTGGTGTCACATATGACCACAAGCTAATAAAAGACAATTTATTCAAAAAATTGAAATATTTTTAAGTGCTGTTGAATTTTTAGATGCGATGCTTAAAATATAATAACCAAATGTGTAGAACTTCAATTCCTAAAATTTCGGATAAATCCGAGAACGCTAACCTATTATTGTCATTTTGTGGGTCTTTTTATTTTATTTAATAAAATAGTTCTTATAGTTACTTAAAATAATTTTATAACACAATTGGTTAAAAGTTGTTTTAATTTATATTCGCGAGCAATAAGCAGATAATTGCACCAAAGATATATCACAATGGATTATTTAGATCCCAGGAGCACTCAAGCCTTAAAAAAATAAAAAATAACCGAATTATTTTTCTTAAATTCGAAATAGTGGTTTCATCGAGTTTAATAGAAAAACTTGTTTTCCGTAATTTTTATTTAAAAATGTCTTAAAATCCAAAGCTGGTATAGTGTAAAAGGCAGGATCGCCATATAGTGTAGGTGGGACGCCAGCTAGGATCACCAAATATTATAAAAATCGCTGGACCGTTATATAATGTATGCCTTGTAGCAATCTACGTACATAGTGGCATTTAAATTTAATATAGTATATGTATGGGGGCAGGATCGCCATATAGTGTATGAGGGGGCAGGGTCGCCATATAGTGTTAGCTTGGCAGGATCGCCATATAGTGTAAAAGGGGTGTACAAAAGGATACTAAGATTGGGTGAGAACCGGACCAATCTCAGGAGGAATTTTGTCAAGTGCTTTCCTCAAAGCAGTTCCCGCGTGCACGCTAGATGCACTTTTTTTTTATATTGCACGTAGGCAGATTATGCCAATGTTTGAACCCTTTGGCAGAATATGCCAGTAAAAAAAAAAAAAGAAAATCTCTGTTTAGTTTTAATTATAACCCTTTCAAATCAGAATTACAATTGATTATTTATTTTAAAATGCTGGTCTTTTATATCATTATAATTTAATATATTTTTACTTAATTTAAATAATAGTCTTCTCTTTTCTTTACATTCGCATATTACAAATTCATTGATTTTGAACGTTGGGCTCAATAGCCAATCAGAAAACGTTCAATAATCAATTTAAAATTTTCCCCTCAAAATTTGAGTGACATTCCTATTTGTCATGGGTTATTGACACAATTTGAATTTTCACAAATTTGTCATTTTGCATTCCAGTGATCTTTAATTACACAATAATTTATTGTTTTGTAATTCAACCCTTTACCCAAGGTTGGTGTACTTTGTGGTATGTGTTGAATGAAAAGAAAAGATATGCAAAAAAAATAAATAAATGTAAACAAATAATTACAAATAAATATGTGCATGTGCATATAGTAAACAAAAATAAACAAAAAAATATATAAACAAATAAAGATGAATAAATGAAATAAATAAAGATAAATGAAGATGTGTGTAACATCATCACACCCCTACCCTTAAGATGAAATTTATGGGTTTTAGAAAATTCATGAATTTCATTACTTAAAATAAAAATGTTATTTTTGTTTCTCTTAAACTTGGTGGTTATTCTAATTTTGTTTTTGTGATATAATATTATATATAAAAAAATTTAATAAGTAATTTCTATATCTATGTATTAACAATATAAATAAGTAAGTTTACTATGTGCTCTTATATGTAGTAATTAACAATCTATACAATTTTACATTTTCATTTACGTTTATATAATTTTAAAGTATTATTATGATATGATTTCATATTTCCTTTTACATCTAAAATTGAATTTTCATTTTATATATATTAAATTTCTCCTTTAGATTTCATATTAATTACATCAATCGAAACATGTATAACTTCATGTGGTCAATGACATGGCAATTTTCATCTTTTATTTTAAAAATAATTATTTTCTTTTCGAAATTACGATAAATTTTAGTCATCTATTCTATGTCGCGTGGTGTGTCCTTTTGATTCTTTAAAATTTTCGAGGATTTTCCCTCATTATTTTCTCATATTCTATCTTATCTTTCGGGGTTCGTTACATAACATATATATACTCATATACTCTTCGTCACTTTTCCATTATAGTGCGAATTCATTATTTCATTTATATTTTCTAGATCATAGCTATCATTATATCTTTCATTGCGACCTTTGTCTACAATGTTTATCAAATCATTTATTTCCTATATATATTAGATGTCAGTTTCTTCACGTCGAAATCTGGATTTCGCAGAATTATCACTGTATCTTATTATATCAGGCACGTAGTTTCTCCATTATCGAATCTAGTTTCGATGGATTATCACCACGTCATAAACGCGCAAATTTATTGATTTATTTTATACCCCTATTATATATTCTTTATATCATTTCCTTTCAATTATTTCCTGATGTACACACACCGATCTTGGAGTGAACATTTCCAATAGGCGCTGCCATCTCTATCGTCTGTCCTAGTTCGTCAGTCATCACCAGCGATTTTATTATCTCTTTTATTATGTTTATCTTCTTTTATAAATTTCCTGTTTTATTTTCATTGTCTTTATTTTCTTTTATAAAAAGTCTTTCCTTTATTTTCACCATTGTCATTGCCAAAAAAAAATGTTGTTAACAATATTCATATACATAAATTTTCTTAATTGGTTTAACATATTATATTCAATTTTCATTTAATTCTATTATGATTTTGATATTAATTCCATAATAATGTTTTGTATTGTCCATTTTTTAAAATATTTGTATTTTATTTTCTACAATTTTCTCTTTGTCTAATTGTGCTATTACTTTAATATAACAATTTTGTTGTGATAACTTTACATTATTATTTTAGTTAAAAAAAAATTTTTTGTTGTTTTTTTTTTTTACTTGATTAATTTTTTTTTTTTTTTTTTTAGTTTTGCAATTTCCTATGTCTCCAATTTTCCGATTTCTCAATCATTAACTTAGTTTCTATATCCCTCGTCGTGGGATTTCTAACGTCTTCGATGGTTGGAGCTCTTTTCATCCCTATAAATTTCCACCATCCTATTAACCATTTTAACTTCTCTTCTTCGGTTAGATTATCGTCATCATATAACAATTTTTGTTGCTCTTTCCGTTCATCCATTTCTATGCTGATTCTAACTCTGTTCTTTGTAGGCATCTATATAGTGGTGTAGGTGTTTACAGGATCGGTGTTTGCAGGATCGCCATATAGGGTAAGAGGGGGCAGGATCGCCATATAGTGTTAGCCTGGCAGGATCGCCATATAGTGTAATGAGGGGTGTACAAAAGGACACTAAGATTGGGTTAGAACCGGACCAATCTCAGGAGGAATTTTGTCAAGTGCTTTCCTCAAAGCAGTTCCCGCGTGCACGCTAGATGCACTTTTTTTTTATATAGCACGTAGGCAGATTATGCCAATGTTTGAACCCTTTGGCAGAATATGCCAGTAAAAAAAAAAAAAGAAAATCTCTGTTTAGTTTTAATTATAACCCTTTCAAATCAGAATTACAATTGATTATTTATTTTAAAATGCTGGTCTTTTATATCATTATAATTTAATATATTTTTACTTAATTTAAATAATAGTCTTCTCTTTTCTTTACATTCGCATATTACAAATTCATTGATTTTTAACGTTGGGCTCAATAGCCAATCAGAAAACGTTCAATAATCAATTTAAAATTTTCCCCTCAAAATTTGAGTGACATTCCTATTTGTCATGGGTTATTGACACAATTTGAATTTTCACAAATTTGTCATTTTGCATTCCAGTGATCTTTAATTACACAATAATTTATTGTTTTGTAATTCAACCCTTTACCCAAGGTTGGTGTACTTTGTGGTATGTGTTGAATGAAAAGAAAAGATATGCAAAAATAATAAATAAATGTAAACAAATAATTACAAATAAATATGTGCATGTGCATATAGTAAACAAAAATAAACAAAAAAATATATAAACAAATAAAGATGAACAAATGAAATAAATAAAGATAAATGAAGATGTGTGTAACATCATCACACTGGCCTTGGCAAATAATGGGTTAACGTTCTCGGATTTATCAGAAATTTTGGAAACGGAATATCTACACATTTGGTTAAAATATTCTAAATAACGCTTTTAAAAATTCAACAGCACTTACAAAATATTTGAATTTTTTTGAAAAGTTGTTTTTTATTAGCTTGGGGTCATATGTGACCCCAATTCCAAAAGAGTTAATGGGCTCATAATATTTTTTTTTTGAAACCCTAGGCTATTAAGATAAAATATAATATTTAAAAGAAGAAAAGTGATGAATTTTTGATACAAAGTATTTAGAAATAGTACATTTACAGAATATTTTCCAAAATCCCATTTTTCTCGAAATCCGCAAAAATAAAATCCTTGTCAAAAAAATTCTGGCATAGGGGTTTACTTAAAAATTCCCACAGTTGATCCGTAACATGCATTTTATAAACCGCTAAAGTGCCAGATCCATTTTTTTTAAATTTTTTTTAGAAAATTTTTCGAAACTTAAAAAAGGAGTTTTCAAAATTTTATCAAAAAAAATTTCCATTTTCGGTCTCAATGCTTAATAGGTTAACAAGGTGGTAATAAAACAATACTTCACATCTGAGTACTTACAGGTATAGATACTAAAACAAAATGTTGGCTTTAATTAATTTCTTAAAGTTGAAAAAAATTCCATCAAATTTCATGACCTAGTGTTTATTTGGCACAAAAGTGGTCTGGGGTACTTGCTATTTCTTGGCGAGTTTTTATTTGACTTTGAAGTTTTATAGCTTTTTGGAAAGATAATTTAATGCTGATCCCGAATTAGATAACAGTTTGTCCGAAAAATTAAACTATATAACGAAATTTTCGTAAAATCTGAAAGAAAGTCATATTTTCCCCATATAAACACACTTGAAATTTTCAATCGCGTTGAGCCACCTCTAAATGTTTTTTGATTGTCCCAAAAACTTTGTATTTCTCACTTTTTTTATTAAGGGCTACCCTGACTATGACTAAAATTAGTTCCTTGCTCTTAATTTTTGGAGTGATAATCTATCGATATTGGACGCATTCATAGGCCATATTTAACTACGATATATAAAATAATGTGAATCTTAGAGTAAAATAGGTCGATCCCATAGGGGATCTCCGTATGTGGGCTAAATCAGAACATGCACCGATCTTCACCTGTTTCAATAGCGACCAACGTATGGCTGACTGAACCTTATATATATACCAAATTTTATCAGATATTCAGTAGTTTCTACACCCCATTTAAAGTAAAAACTGTCTAGCTCCTTAAAATAGCCATCAAACGCAGACACCATCTCTTAATTGATGGCAAATAAAGGGTCCGCCAAATAACTTTTTTTTTAGAAAATGCTATAAAAAAACTACTGAATATTATCTCAAATTTCTTTTTTTATTTGAAAGTATAATCCTTCCGGTTAATAATGGAAAATAATTTCATTCAAACGGCTGCCTCGGCTGGCCATGCAGTAGCCTACACGATCGGTCCAATTTTTAAGCACACTATCGATTGTGTGCGACTGTATTTCACCAATGGCTTCACGAATATTGTCCTTTAAAGCGTCAATTGTCTCTGGCTGGTTGGCGTAACACTTATCTTTGAGGGCACCTCACAAATAATAGTCCAACGGTGTCAACTCGCAGCTCCGAGGTGGCCAAACGACATCAGCTCTGCGGCTGATAATGCGATCTTTAAAAACAGGGCGCAAAACATCGAGTGTAGCTTCGGCTGTGTGGCACGTAGCGCCGTCCTGTTGGAACCAAATGTTGCCAATATGCTCCTCTTCAATTTTTGTGAACAAAAATTCGTTCAACATGACCCAATAATGATCGCCATTGACTGGTACGGCCACTCCTGGCTCATTTTCGAAGAAAAATGGCCCAATTATGCCTCTGGACCAAAATCCGCACCAAACAGTGACTCGTTTTGGATGTATCGGCTTTTCAATGTATGCGGGTTTTCTGTGCCTCAAATGCGACAATTTTGCTTGTTTACATACCCGCCAAGATCAAAATGAGCTTCATCTGAAAAGATGATTTCTTTTTGGCAAAATCGGCATGTTCTGTAAGCGCCCCGGTAGGTGAGTAGGTAGCGTGCTCGCCTACCATGCGGGGGTCGTGGGTTCGATTCCCACCAGAGGCTTTGTTCTGTCGCTGCACAAAAAAAAAAAAAAAAAAAAAAAAATAATAAACACACTACTCTCTCTTTCCTCCTTCCTATATCTATATCTTTCCTGAGATCAACACAATGCAATGCATCTGTAGGGGACATCCCCTGAGTGTTGATTAATAAAAAAAAAAAAAAAAGTCGATCGCAGGCCCACTTAGCGAAGCGAAAACGCATTGGATGGTCAGTTGGCTTCAACTCCTGAACCAATTGGACTTTGTATGGCGTCATACCAAGGTCTTTATGCAAAATTCGTCTCAATGATGCCTCCGAAATGTTCAATTCTTGAGAACGACGGTGAATTGATGTTGATGGCGCTTCACGCACACTTTCTGCCACAGCAGCAATATTCTCGGGTGTACGCACTGTGTTTGGCTTTTCACGCTTTGGTTTATCGATGAGGATGCCAGCTTCTTTCACTTTTTTCCCAAGATAACGAACATGCGGAGCTGACGGTGCTTCTCTTCTTCCAAAATCCATACGCAATTTTCGCACACATTCTGCAACATTGCCATGATTTTCAAAGTAATGTCGCAATATTTCCCAGCGTTGTTCAAGCGTATACACAACCATATTCGTTCAGCGGAAGGATAAAACTAATTATCTGTCAAATAAGACATGAGCTAAGTGTTACCATTCACGAAATAAGCACTAGTTGAAAAAAAAAAACCTTAAATGGATGTTGTTCTTCGCAATAGTGGAGGTGTGCACTGATGATGATACAACACTTTTTTTTCGCCAAATGCTGCTTTCTTCCTTAATTAAATTTTTCCTTTTTGAAGATAATCAATAGAAAACAGACGCCATAAACTTGCCTGCAGATGAAACTGGTTTCGCCTTCTTTGGACACGATTTTCCCAATTCAGTCCATTGTGTTGAATATTCCTTTGTCTCAGGTGTATAGTGGTGGACCCATATATCATCCATGGTTACGAATCGACAAAGCTCGGCTGTATTACTGTGAAACATCGCGAACTCGACGTCCATCTTGCAGACATCTTTCTCATCTCCAAATGTGATCTATAGCACTTTATAAAAAAATATGTGATGCCTTTCATGTCAAGTGATCCAACTTTTGAAACCGATGTCTTCCGATCGCGATGAAATTTGCACCAAGGTTAGTTAGATAGTAGTTTAGACACAATTTTTCAACAAGATCGGTCCAGAACTCTCTGAGTTAGAGGGGGTGACATTTTGACCAAACAGGTGTTGTTTCTCATCCATGTAACTTTTTACCTATTGTTCTTAGCTAAATTTGTCCCAAATAGTTTAGATAGCTGTTTAAAAAGATAAATTTTTTTTTTTTGACTTTTTTTGCAAACCAAAAATTTTTTTTGGACTTTTTTTTTCAAAAAAGGAATTTTTTGCTCAAAAGAAAGCTTAGGTTTTTTCCTTTAAGGCGTTTTTGGTCATCAGCTACACAAAGTTAAGTTAAGTATAGAAATTGTTATGTATAAATGGATCTAATTTGATTAAGATTAAGTTTTTATAAAACTATTTAACTATTAATTTTTATTATTACTATTATATGTATATTATTTTAATTATTATCACAAATAAATAAAAAAATAATTTTTCAACATTTCTATAGAAAATAGGTATTTTTTTTTTCTGAGGTTGACATATTGCGGGTATTACAGTATCATAGGTATGAAATTTTAGTTAGGTATGTTATATACCGTCGGAAAAGATAATTTTTCTAGTTTCTCAGTGTATGCTTTATTTTGAAGGCTTTAGAAACACTTACACACTAATAGGAGAAAGTTCCAATTAGTGCATATGCTAAAAATTGAAAAACCGTTGTCTTGAGTTACGAAACATTTTTGTTGATAGATATAACACTCGCATCCCACTAAGCAACCAAAAAGCTCTTAAAGGAAAAACCTAAGCTTTCTTTTGAACAAAAAAAAAAAAAAAAACTTTTTTGAAAAAAAAAGTCAACAAATTTTTGATTTTGCAAAAAAAAAGTCAAAAAAATTTTTTTTAATTTTTTTTTAATTTTTTTTTCGAAAGGCTGAAGAAATAGCTATCTAAACTATGTGGGACCAATTTTGCTAAGAACGATAGGTAAAAAGTTACATGGTTGAGAAAAACACCAGTTTGGTCAAAATGTCAAATTTTGACCCCCTCTAACTCAGAGAGTTCTGAACCGATCTTGTTGAAAGATTGTGTCTAAACTACTATCCAATAAGACTAACCTTGGTGCAAATTTCATCCCGATCGGAAGACATCGGTTTCAAAAGTTGAATCGCTTGACATGAAACGCCCCATATATAAAATTGTCGTATATGTATAGAGGTCACAAAACATAAAAAAATAGTCGCAATAAATTGTAGCCTTTTTGCAAATTTTTTGTTGCCTAGTGTTTTTTTTATATATATATAAACGAAAAAGTTTCCTGCGCCTTGCTTTAAATTAATGCATATTTAATCAAAACATGCTTCTTCCTTGCTTTTTTATTTATTTGAATTTTGCTCATAAGAAGTAATTTTTGTGACGTATAAAAAGTTACCTTTTCTTGAAGATTTATTTTTTTATATATATTTAGTGTCCAATTAGTTGCTTGGGTTCAGGCAATAGTTTGAATAATTATTTCATCCAAAAAAAGCGGTAATTTTTTCCAGTTATGTAAACAATATCACATAACATATTCTGATCCCCCATTTTGTTGAGAGACTCTTGTTTCGTATATATAGACTTTAGGCACTTAGGAGTTCATACTGCCATCAGCCATCAAACCAAACATTCAGTTAATCGTATCCATATGTAATATATCTGTGATTGATATCAATTCAAATCTGTTCCGCAATTATAAGCCAATGTTGTCGTAAACAAAAATGCACAAACATATCATGTCAGTGTGTGTTTGTGTGTATATGTGAATCTCTTATAAAACACAAGCCACATATCTGCAACCAACAACAACAAAAACGACTGACTGTGTTAATGATTGTGTGAAGAAAACTTGATCGTGTTTGAAGATCAGCAAAAAAAAAAACAAAAAATAAAAAAAAATAAATAAAATAAAAAAATTATTTTAGCATAAATATGAAATGACGATGATTTTAAAGATGACGATGATGCTCTGTTAACATTCATGCCACAGACTTGTTCAGCAGCAGCATAGCAGATAGATGAATGAAGTTGTTGTTTGTTTCTTGACTTGTTCGTCTCCAAAAGTTTACTGGCCACATATGGCCAATGTCCTATGTTCGGTATCAGTATCGGTATCAGTATTGGTATTGGTATGTCTATGAATTGTTGGTGATTGTACTCGTATTGTTTATGTGTGGTTTTCTTTACTTATAAAAGTTTTAAATTTCATTTCGTTTTCTTCTTTTGCTGTTGGAGGCCTTTTTTTTTTTGTAAACGCAGTTGTTTGACAAGCAGGAAATTACATGCAATTACAATTTGATCGCGTGAATAAATGTAATTGTGTGACACACAAATGTGCCATTGTCAGAGGAGATATGTATAGAAATGTATTTATGTTTTCAGTCTTTGCCAGTCTTTCACAAAGGACTTCTGGCTTACTGGTCCTATTGTGCTAAAACTATTAAAGTCTTGAAATGTTTTATTGTCTGGTATATACACATACATACATATATATATATTGGCCATTGGCTAATTGTCGTTTGCTAAAGATAGTTTGTGTCATTTTAATTGGCAAAAATAAGTCCAAGTAAATTATAGTTTTATTAATGATCGCTTTATACGTCTGTACCATCGGATCCCGATTTTTGATCCAACAACTTTAAGTATAGAAAGTGGAACCAAATTTGCAAGAAAAACAAGTAAGAAAATTCGGTCTAGACCGACTATACGATAGCCTATACCATGCGTTTAGAGACCCTATCTCTTAGGTCCAACTTATTAGATTTAGAAAATAAGCGTAAACTAAATTTGAGTGGCATTGTTATTAAATGTTTTGCTTTCGAATATGAAAATGTTCATATCGGATGCTATATTTATATGGGGAGTAGGCCAAAATATGGACCGATCCTGATCATATGAGGATATTTTTTGCAAAAAGACGTACAAACCAAATTTGAGAAAAATTTGTGCAATATTTTTGTTTTTCGATTGATTTAAGTGAAGATCGGGAATCAGTTTCATATAGGGGCACCGAATACGAATTGTCCTATGGGGTTTATATTTGTTCTACTGATAAATGGATGTGATAACCATACACAAACCTAAATTTACCGGATTCTATATGATATTTGGGATGTTATGGACTTGTCACATGAACATCAACATGACAGATAGACACAAATTCATTATAGCCTGACCACATAGGGGTATGGGTATAAAAATAAAACTTAAAGTGGTTTGCTTTCCAAACATATATTGAAACTTCATCCGTGGACATTTGAATTTACTTTGAGTCAATGATTTTTAGTAGTTCTTCATTTTTTGAATTAAGCGGCTTACATTGTTTGCTTTATAGTATAAACTTTCGATCGAATGGTTTAAATCTTTATTGAGTTATCTATAAATATAGTCGATTGCAGGTAGTGTACATTGCAGCTTGTATGGGATTTTTTTTTTTTTTTAATTCTATAATATGAGGTTTGCTGTCATAAATGCGGTCTTCACTTTTTAGCTCGATCCGATGGTTCCTTCTGGTGCCTAGTGGGACCCAAAGTATCCGAAGTGTGTTTATATGGGGAAAATATGATATTTTTTCAGATTATACGAAAATTTCGTTCTATAGCTTAATTTTCTCGACAATTTGTTATCTGAATCGATGTCAGTACTAAATTGTCTTTTTAGAAAGTTCATGACTTCAAAATCGAATAAAAACTCGCCAAGAAATAGCAAATGTCCCAGGACTCGTTTGTGCCAAAAAAAAAAAACACTAGATCGGAAATTTTTTCAACTTTAAGAAATTAATTAAAGCCATCATTGTTTTTGGTCTCCACACCTGTAAGAACTTAGATATGAAGTATTGTTTTATTACCACGTTGTTAACATATTTCGCAATGAGACCGAATATAGGAATAGTTCTGAAAACTCCTTTTTCAATTTTTTAAAAATTTTCTTAAAAAAAATTTAAAATAATTAATCTAGCAGATTAAGATTTTGTTAAATACATATTAAAGATTAACTGTTCGCATTTTTAGGTCTCTGCCCCAGAATTTTTTTGACAATGATTTTATTTTTGCGGATTTCGAGAAACAATAGATTTTTGTGAAATATTCAGTAAATGTATTCTTTCTAAATTCCTTATATCAAAAATTAATCAGTTCTCTTCTTTTAAATACTATATTTTATCTTAATAGCCTAGGGTTTCGGAGAAAATAATATGACCGCGTTAACCCTTTTGACATTGGTGTCACATATGACCCCAAATTAATAAAAGACAATTTATTTTAAAAAATTAAAATATTTTGTAAGTGCTGTTGAATTTTGAAAAGCTTTACTTAGAGTATTATAACCAAATGTCTAGGTATTCCGTTTCCAAAATTTCGAATAAATCTGAGAACGTTAACCCATTATTTTCCAAAGCCAGCTTTGGATTTTAAGATATGTAGTTTTAAATAAAGATTACCGAAGACAAGTTTTTCTATTAAACTCGATGAAACCACTATTTAGAATTTAAGAAACATTATTCGGTTAATTTTTTTTTATTAACCCTTCAGTGCTCCTTGGATCAAAATAATCTATATATATGTTATGATATATTTGTGGTGCAATGGCTCGTGAATGTAAATTAAAACAACCTTTAACAAATTTTCTATATTTTTCTTAAGAAAATAAGAAAATTATTGAATTATAACTCAACATTGTTTAATTGAACTTGACTTTGTAGTGGAAGGATGTTGTTTTTTGTATGATTCTACTATCTGGAGGAAAAACTCTTTTTCTTCTATATTATTTGTTAACACTTTATGAAAATCTTTTATAAATTTAACGCCTCTTTCGGCAGTGGCTTTTACAACAGAAATTGTAACCCTTCTTAAAATCTTAATTAGATTCCCATGTCGATGAAGGAAATAGAAAAAATTCTTAGCTATTTGATATACAAAACTGCTTAAATCATTATTTATCAAATTTTCTGGGTGAGTGAATTTTCTATTTTCGATTAGTTTCACAAATATAGCAGAATTTTATTTCTCAACCAATGATAAGGGTTTCTTCCAGTTTACTAGAATAATACATTACTTTAAGGTATTTTTTTTTTAAATACGTCATAAATGCGGTCTTAATTTTTTAGCTCGATCCGACAGTACTTTCTGGTGCCTAGTGGGGCCCAAAGTATACGTTTTCGGTAATCTTATTTCAAAAATGTCATAAAATCCAAAGCTGGCCCTGGCAACTAACTTTCTAGGACTTATCCGAAATTTTGGGAACGGAACATCAACACATTTGTTTATAATAATTTAAGTTACGCTTTTAAAACTTCTGCAGCACTTACAAAATATTAGAATTTTTTTAATAAAGTGTCTTTTATTAGCTTGGTGTCATATGTCACCCCAAGTCCAAAAGGGTTAATGGGGTCATATTATTTTTTTTTTTCTGAATTCCTAGGCTGTTAAGGAAGAACATAGCATTTAAAGTAGAAAAGTAATTAAATTTGATACAAACTATTTAGAAAGAGTACAATTATCGAATATTTCACAAAAATCTAATTTTTCTCGAAATTCGCAAAAAATAAATCCTTGTAAAAAAATTCTGGCAGAGGAATTTACTTAAAAATTCACACAGTTAGTCTCTAACGTATATTTAACAAAACGTTAAAGTGCAAGATCCATTTCTTGAAATTTTGTTTAAGAAAATTTTTAAAACTTAAAAAAGGAGTTTTCAAAATTTTATTAACAAAATTTTCCTTCTTTGGTCTCGTTGCGCAATAGATTAGCCACGTGTTAATAAAACAATCTTCACATTTGACTATCTATAGAAATAGAGACCAAAAAAAAAAAAAAAAAATGATGGCTTCAATCAATTTCCTAAAGTTGGAAAAATGTCCGTCAAATTTCATGACATAGAGTTTTTTTTGCCACAAAAGTGGTCTGGGGCATATGTTATTTCTTGGCGAGTTTGTACTCTATTTTGAAGCTATATAGCTTTTTGAAAAGATAATTTAGTATTGATATCGATTCATATAACAAGTTGTCAAAGAAGTTAAACTATAGAAGGAAATTTTCGTAAAATCTGAAAAAAAAAGTCATATTTTCCCCTTGGGGTACTTTGGGCCCCACTAGGCATCAGAAGGCACTGTCGGATCGAGCTAAAAAGTGAAGACCATAAACCTCATATTTTGGATAATGCACATATATCAATTAAAGAAAAAAAATTTTTAACGACCATATTACAATTTTCTTTATTTTTAACTAAATTTCTGATCTATTTCGAGTAGTTGTTGCCACACGCCCACATTTTTCTCTGAATATTTTATATTCAGTGTTTTATGATTATCAAACATACACCAAGAACATATTTCCATACATTTGAGCAGAATGTAGCAAATCTTTTTCCAGCAGTAGTAAACCCTCTCCATATTGTTTACCACAATGTTTCAACAGTAATCGAAAATAAATAGAATTCTACCATGTCTGGAGTTCATATTTTCATACAAGTGTTTTATAATGTTCGGGCTTTTTGGAGCAGTAGTTTGCTTACGTCACACATTGGGTTGAAATGTTTCCAAAGTGACGCTTAATTGAAATTTTAGAATTAAGTTTTTGCCATAGTGATTGGTATCGAATAAAACTAGATAAAATTGTTCATCACTATTTAAAATTAGAACCATCTAAGTTGTTTACTTCATCCGTAGTGAGCTGTCAAAGTTAGCTAATTATTGCTGTTTTCTTAAAAAGTGAAAAAATTGAAATTTGATAAAAATCAGTGCTTATTTTTTTAAATTTAAAATTAATAAAGTTAAACTTTTATGATGGAACCTTCAACGTCAGGTATTTAAGTGTACAAAAAATGATTTTGTGTTTGTAAAAATATGTGCGGAAATATTTTTAATATTTTTAAAAAAAAAAACTCTAAAATCGGGGTATTTTCCATATATGATGGACCAGAAGTAACAAAGTAGTAAAGTGGCGGCTTGAAGTTGTGTTTTTTGAAAAGTATGGGATTTCTACTTGATATTACAAACAAAAAATTTTGCCTTTTTGTTGCCCCGTTTATGTTAAAAATTTTATGTAAAAAGTCTTGTTTTCAAAATTCCTTTATTTACCATACCCACAGTGTTTTTGTTGTTACTATTGTCTTACTCTCAGTGTTAGCTATTTTTGTTGTTGTTGATATTATTGTCAATATAGTTTGATATTTAATAGAGATGGCTGCGTGAGTGGCGTTTGATCACCTATGTTCATTAGGGTGACCAGTTTACCAGAAAAGAATATATTCCACTCAATTCCAGCGAAAAAATAGAACTTTCTGATAATTTACAAAATTCACGTGATGGTTTTACATCTTATACTAATTTGCCCATGCTGACTATCATAATTTATAAATAATAATGTTTCCGAATAAACTGTTTTACGCGCCCATCTCTATTGCCGTTATTTTTGTGCTTGTTTTTATGTTTTGTCTTACAGTGGTGTTTTTGCTGTTTTAAAATATGTAGTTTTTGTAAAGTGCGTATTGTGTTTTGCATTAAATAAAGTAATCGGTATAAGGGAATTGGAAAACCGATTAAACAGTTACATTTAATAAGAACAAATTTAATATTTTGAGGAATAAGCCCCAAAACTATTTCTATATCGCGCCTAGAACTTCAACTTTATGAGAAATACCGCTTTAAATGATTGGAAGGATGAAATCAATTTTCTTAAAATGAAAACCATTAAGCGTATTTGAGTTTTTTTAACCAAACGTTTGATAATTTTATTAAACAGTTTAAATCTCGATATAGTAAATGTAAAAGGTACCATGATCGTTTTTTGGTATTAAATACTGAATGGCTAAATCTCATTTGTTCCTCCACCAAATAAACGAGGTCGCATGGAACTTTCATTCGAAGATTGCAGTGAGAAAACTAAATATAAGAAAAGTAGAAGCATAAGAGATAGTATTTCATTACAAGTTTTGACTCATGCTGCACAAATGAGTTTAAGAGCTTCTGGAAATGTTGAGGCAGCAAAGCTAGTTAAAGAAATAACAACGTCAACACCTACAAAAAGCTTTAAGCAGGCCTAACCAAAACAACTAAGTGCAGAAGAAGCACTTAGCGTTTTAGTAGAAGCAAAATTAACTCGACATAGTTATAATATTATAAGAAGGGTGGCTCCGGAAAAATTTCCTTCGTATAGTAAAGTTCAACAAGCAAAACAAAGGTGTTATCCCAAACGAGATCAAGTTAAATTTTGTGAAACTTCAACACACTGTAGTCTTCAAGGCCTTTTAAATCACACGGTTGAAAGACTAGTTATGCTGCCAAAATGTTATGATATTTTAACAGAAAAAAAATTATCAAACTTAACCTTGTTTTCAAAGTGGGGTTTTGATGGAAGCTCCGGACATAGTTCGTACAAACAGGCTTTTTGTAGTTCTAATGCAAGCGACTCTTCAGTGTTTATAACATCCATCATACCACTTAAACTTGTTAGTGGAAATGAAGTAGTTTGGAAAAATCCTCGTCCTTCATCAACAAAATTTTGTAGGCCTTTAAAGATAGAATACACCAAAGAAACAACAAGTGTGTCTAATTTAGAAAAAATTAGGGTCGAGGATGAAAAAAAAATCTTGAAGAAACGTTAGTTTTAGTTGGAGAAAATTCCTTAAAGGTTCATCACGATTTGTTTTTAGTAATGATAGATGGAAAAGCGTGCAATGCAATAACGGGTACGAATTCCACGCAATAGTGTTATGTATGTGGCGCTACAAGTAAGATGTTCAACTCATTTGACAGCATGATTGTTAGGGAAGTTAGAACAGACACTTTAGAGTTTGGGCTATCAATACTACACGGGTGGATTCGTTTTTTTGAGTGCCTTCTCCACTTATCGTATAAAATTCCAATTAAAAAATGGCAAGCACGATCAGATGAGGACAAAAAAATTATTGCTGAAACAAAACTACAAATTCAGAAAGAGTTTCGTGAAAGAACAGGTTTAATTGTTGACCAGCCAAAGCCGGGCTTTGGTAACTCTAACAATGGAAACACCGCTAGACGTTTTATAAAAATGCTGAAATATCAGCTGAAATAACAAAAGTGTACCTAACACTAATTAAAAACAAGTAAGAAAATTATAGTCGGTCTAGACCGACTATACGATACCCTATACCATGCGTTTAGAAACCCTATCTCTTAGGCCCAACTAACTGGACATGGAAAATAACCAAAAACCAAATTTGAGTGGGATTTTTATTAATTTTTTTGGCTGCAGATATGAAAAAGTTCATATCGGATGCTATATCTATATGGGGACTAGGTCCAAAAATGGACCGATCCTGGTCATGTTTGGTAAAGTCTCTTGTATTTTGCAAAAATATATACAAACAAAATTTGAGAAGAATCAGTGCAATATTTTTGGTTTTTAATAGATTTAAGTGAAGATCGGGAAGCAGTTCTATATGGGGCCAAAGGGATCATTTTTGGACTACTCAATAATAGATATAATGAATGCATATAAACCCAATTTGAGTAAGATCTATATGACAATTTGGATCTTATGGCAAAATATGTCGATTTCATAGGGGTAATTTGTATGGGGGCTAGGTCTGAACATGGACCGATTCTCACCAATTTCAACAGCCTTCATCCCATGGCCGATAAAGGCTTAAATACCAAATTTTATCAAAATATATTTATATTTGCGACCTGCAGTTTGATTACAAGGTTTACATGGACACACAGACGGACGGACGGACGGACGGACATTGTTAAATCAACTCAAAAAGTGATTCTGATTCGATCGGTATAATTAAAGATGGGTCTAGGTCAAATATTTTTGGTTGTTACAAACAGCAGCACAAAGTCATTATACCCAAACCACATAGTGGTATAGGGTATAAATACACACGATACTAATTTTTGTTTCATGTGGTCACGAGATTAATGTGGAAAGTTTTCGTAATTTCGCTCACAACACAGCAAAATACTTTGTTGAAATATATCCCTGGTTTTGCATGCCTCCCACATTACATACATTTTTAATTCACTGCCCGGAAATAGTACAACACGCGCTTTTACCAATAGGACAATTATCAGAAGAAGCTCAAGAAGCAAAGAATAAAGACTTTAAAAACTACAGAGAGCACTTTGCTTGAAAATGCAGCTGGGAAAAGTCGAATGAAGATATTTTTAATAGATTTCTATTAAGTTCAGACCCATTTATATCGAGCATTAGCAGGCAATATGAACAAAAAAAAAAGAAAATTTGTCGAAGTCAGAATTAGATCTATTAATATTACCAAAAATTTCTCAAGAAAATCGTAATGATGACAACAATGAGAGTGATAATAATGATGATGGTGATGATGATGATAGTGATGATGATGATTATAATGATGAAAATGATGATAATAATGATGATGATGATACAGATGACAGTAATTGTAATGATGATAAAGACTATGATAGTTCAAGTGATGAATAAGAAATAGAGAATATTCAAATAAATTACTTTAATTAAATAAAAAAAAAATAAAAATTCATTAAAAAACGTTAGAAGTTTTGTTTTTTTTGCCTAATTAGGGTATTGTTAATACAAAAAAAATATTATCTCGTTAATTGCACCCTTCCTTGAATTAATCTCCATTTTAGGTATAATCGAACCCACTGTGCGTCAGTAAGACAATTCAATTCAAGTGATATTTGGGAATTATACTCCTGGCACTTGTCCGATTCAAAGAAGTATATAATTGTTATACTTGTTATATTTATATTTTACGTGCCTTCAAGTATGGAAAATTTTAGTTTTTACTGCTGCTCAAGCTTGAGTTTGATCGAGTATGTTTTAATTGGGAAACGTGTTATGGGTTGTTTTCTTTTCGCACAAATTCGTTTTGTTTTTAAGAAAATAATTTTTAATATAAATTACAGGCAAGACTTGAAATACTTCTCTTTCGCTGCACTATACATTTGGTACCATGTTCACTTATGGCTGACTACTACAAAACCTATACTGGGAACTTCATCTTATAAATATATTTGAATTTTTCAGGTGCTTCAGGTGCTGATTGAAAGACTCAAAATAATATTTTGAATGTGTTTCTTGGCCTTTAGCGGCAAATTCCTACTCGTCAGCCACTACATATATTAATTGAGAGGAAGCGGAGCAGTAATTATATGAGAACTCTTTTTTAATTGAGAAAATTTTTCTTTTTTTCAATCCTCATGGATTCAAGATTTTATTGATCATGTTTTCGAGGCTTTCGATTCTAGATCCCAGTAACTGATATGTTATTGATATGTTAAAATAAAAATATGATTAAAATTTCTATGTTTTTCCTTTTTCATTTGACCCAACTAGCGGCTTCGTATCTCGGAATAAAAAACTATAAACACAGGTTTACTCTACTTGGTTTATAGTTTTTGTTGTATTAATATTCAAATGAAACAATCTATTTAAGAATGTGTATATAAATTGATGTTATTTTATTAACAGTTCGAATTGAAGTAAGGAAAAAATGAAAAATATTTGTAACTACAAAAAGCAATGAACAATATGTTTCTTATTTAACAATACAAAAATAATAAAGTTGTAAACAGTATTTCTAATTAAGTATATAACAAATAAATTAGAGCCTCAGTCTTTCAAAATCCAAGTATTTACTAGCATAATTGAGCAGAACTACTTCTGGATTAATTTTATAACAGTTTTTTAGTGAATTATTTGTCCTTAAACTTGTCAAAAGATAATTGTTGCTATATTAGTGATATGAAGTGTTTTTACTAATGAAAATTTAACATAAAATTAATATTGTTTTTTACCTTCAATTATTTTTACATATTAATTGCATACACTTTGTTATAATTTGTTTTTTTTCTTTATATACAATAATTTAACATACATAAACAAAAATACTTTTTGTATTTTTTCCACATTATTTTTTACTGCTCCACTTTAAATTTCACTAATTTGTGTGTGACTAAACCTAAAATGGTTTTACAGCCACCACTCACAAAAACTACAAACATAATTAGTTGGCTAAACAAAAAAAATTTCTACTATAATTAATTCACAGACAAAACATTTCATTTTTAATATATTTTCTGACAGTTTAAATTTTGTTGTTTTTGTTTTTTTTTTTTTTAAATGTCTCTTTAACTGTGTTTCTAACTTTATTTGTGTAGTCATTTAAAGTGTAACACTTTCAAAAAAGTGATTTTCATGAATTTCTCACCAAAATGATAATATTTAGAGGAAAAAAAAAGAGAACAAGACTACTTTGTGACATGTAGTACAAGATGACTAATTTTATTGAAATTGTCTGTATCATTCTAAATGATACCAAAATGAACATCATAAATGGCCACTAAAAGTTATAGTAATGTCATTCTCACAATAAAAAATCATAACTTTTTATGACTTTCATCATGTAAACGTAATAAAACTGAAGCCAATTATATTATTGTTGAAAGTATTTTGAAATAGCTTTCATGCATTTTGTGCATTTTGTTTCTTTGTTTTAATGATATTTTGAAATTTTATACAGCCATATTTAAAATATAATTAATTCATATTTTAAAATGTTTTTAAATATAATTTTACAACTTAGACAAGTACAATTACAAGTACAAGTACATGTAAAACTTGGCTGCTGTTTGTATAAATTAATTTTACAGTCTTGCTGCTTCGAAAATAGTTTTTGATTGCTGGTAATTTAAACAGTTGATATGTTTACTTTATAAAATAATAATTTCCTTTAACAGTTATATTGTGAAGCTTTAAGAGAGCCAAAAATCTATTAATATCGCCATTAAGACCACCGTGTTTGCTTAACAACACTGAAGGAAATAATAGCAATGCCGAGAATCAGCTAGTATAAAAAAGCTTAATTGTTCTGGATACTCTGCCACATCTATAGTAGAGGCAAAAAATCTTTTCAGAAAACATCATTTAGTGTAAAATAATTTTATAATTTTATAATAATTTGACACATTTGTTACAAAAGTGTTTTAGAATTTTTGCTTTGTTATACTGAAAAATTGAAACAGTGTAATTTTTTGGTTAGATTATACTAGTCAACAAGGTTTTGGACTGAAGCAACCATATATCTTTCCTAGGGTAATTTGGTGGGCTGAATTCGAATCTGTTATTGGTTTTCTCTAACACGTCAGGTTTTCGAGCTACAAAAAAAATGTTTTTATTCGTTTTTTACATAAAAAATCATTAGTTTATTTAAAAATCAATGAATTTTCAAAAGTGAATGGCGCTATTTGAACGTCGTTTGTATTCTGTTGGTTCGGTTTCACGTATTAGAGTCCAGCAACAGTCTCCCAGCACGCTTTTGTTCCAAAATCCTTGATAATTTCTTTCAATTTTCATTAAATCTTGGTGAGCACGCTCCCCTTTTTCGCGGCTTACCGCACCTAGGTTTTGTGAAAAAAAAAAATGTAAATGCGAATGAATAAAATGCATTTTGAGTGACATTCGTGCACCTAATTCGTGATAATTATACCCTATACCACTATGTGGTTTGGGTATAATGACTTTGTGCTGCTGTTTGTAACAACCAAAAATATTTGACCTAGACCCATCTTTTATTATACCGATCGAATCAGAATCACTTTTTGAATCGATTTAACTATGTCCGTCCGTCCGTCCGTCCGTCTGTGTGTCCATGTAAACTTTGTACAAACTGCAGGTCGCAAATATGAATATATTTTGATGAAATTTGGTATATAAGCTTTCATCAGTCATGGGATGAGCAAAATACAAGAGACTTTACCAACCATGGTCAGGATCGATGCATTTTTGGACCTAGTCCCCATATAGACATAGCATCCGATATGATCTTTTTCATATCTGCAGCCAAAAAAATTAATAAAAATGCCACTCAAATTTGGTTTATACTTATTTTCTATATCCAATTAGTTGGGCCTAAGAGATAAGATCTCTAAACGCGTGCTATAGGGTATCGTATAGTCGGTCTAGACCGACTATAATTTTCTTACTTGTTTTTTAATAATTCAGCACCAATTTGTCTGTAGTTTTCAATCTTATTGTTTCCAGAAAAAACTGTCCACGATACTTTTGAAATATTTCCAGGCTGCATATTCTTTATTCTTCAATAAATATTGCGAAAAATTGTCATCCTTCAATAGCTTCCTGATCTGAGGGCCAACAAATATGCCTTCTTTGATTTTAGCATATGAAATTTTAGGGAAAACCGCTAAAAATGCTGCACCATTTTTGTCCAGAACCTTGAAAAAGTTCTTAAAAAGGCCTAATTTTATGTGCAGCGGCGGAAGAAGAACGTCATTTGGATCAATTAATGATTTATTTGAATTTTTTTGTTTTCCTGGTGAATACTCAGTTCTTTTTGGTCACTCTGCGACTTTCCCATAGACAAAGGAAACAAAAATATTTTGTGAAACCTCCTTGCATACCAGTCAGTCAACAAACCACTGACCTCAAACAGATTAATTTCAGTTATCTACGATTGTCTATACTATATATACAAATAAACTTAAATCGCACACCTTAAGGTCACCACAGATCTGCCATTTATGATCGTTGTATTTGAGTAATGTCAAAATTTCAGTCATTTATTTGTAATTTTTCTTTGTATTAATGGCATGAGCAATTGGTATGGATGGATTTTCATTCCCATTATGCAAAAGAAGAGCCTTTAAACTGTACTTAGAGCCATCAATAAATAATCTCCATTCAGTTTTGTCATAGGGCTGGTTCATTTTTGGAAATAATCCATAAACATCAGTACAGTGCAGAATGGAGTGTTTCTTTTCAAAATATGCCGCCAATTCCAAAAATGTGCAAAGTTAGCCCCCCATTTTTGGAAATACAATTTTTTGAAGATTGTTCTGAATTGTTCTAGGATTGTTCTACACTGTTCCAAAACGATGAGTTTCTAAAATGTAATTTGTACCGGTAAATCGAAAAAACGAATTTAAGCTTTGCCCCCCTTTTGGAAAAAAAAAACATTGGCGGTTGTGCTAGGTTGTTCTAGTTGTTCTAAACATTGTTCCAAAATAGATATGCCTTAAACCGTAGCGTACGCAATTGAGAACGAAAAACATTTTTCCGCGATATCAACGTTATTAAACGATATCAATATTTTTATGCAACACGAAAGTTCCAAAATTTCTTTCATACAAGGTATCCTGAATGGCACCCTCAGCACTATTTTAATCAACCTCAAATATACGAGTCCCTTAATTTTACAGCCTCTCTATAACATGTCCAAGTTTTAGTGCGATCTGAGGGTGCCAGAAAATAAAAACTGTAAACGAATTTTTACTTCAAATGGTCTCTTTTTTCCTACTTAGCAAACATCAAAATAAAAATAAACTAAAACGTTATAAAAAAAAGTTTGACCTGAGAACGAAACCCCTTTTTGGTTTTACTATCCTGGCTTAGTATTTTCACCATGACTTGAAATTCCTCACCCCTGGCCAATGACCCCGTAAATGTCCAATAGTATTATTATATGACAAAGATCGATATTAGGTTTTTTTGTTTTTATATTTGTCAAAATAAAAATTAATCATATGAGTCCAATCACAGGGGAGATTTGTAAACATCTAATAAATAAAGATTTTTTATGGCACTTTTTTAAAATCAAACAGAAAGCGTCATGTATGTATCACTTATATCAATCAACTGCAGGGTCTCTGCTAATATAAGAACGTTTATTATTACTAGCAGAGTCCAGCCCTCGAAATTCGAGTGCAAATTCTAGGAAATTTTATTTTTTCATTAAATAACGATCCTAAAGGTATGGTAATCAATTGTAGCCAGTTCACAAATCAACATAAAAAAACAAACTCATTTTTATTACAAACCCATTAATAAATTTAATTAACACACACACAGCATCGTATAATTTTATGTATGTGTTAGTAGCAACTTTAAATGCAGTTTACTCAAAAAAAAAAAAAAAAAATTTATTTAAAAATCTGTAAATCTGCGAGACTGCTAAAAAGAAATACCTTTGAAATGATGTATATGGTGGTCAAAATACGATTAAAACCGACACAGTAACAAGAAATCGCCTTGCCTATTAACATCATTAATTTATTATTTCAACTGGTTAATTTTTCGTTCTTCATTTTTTATTTTTCATTTTTCGTTTTTCATTTTTAATTTTTTCATTTTTTATTTATTTTTTCTTGTTTTTCATTTTGTATTTTTTATCTTTCATTTGTTATTTTTCATTTCCAATTTTTTATTTTCATTTTTTGTTTTTAATTTTTAGTTTTTTATTTTTCGTTTTTTATTTTTCATTATTCATTTTTTTTCTTTTTCTTTCTTTATTTTTCATATTCTTTTTTTTTTTTATTTTGATTTTTTATTTTTCATTTTTCCACTTTCATCTCTCATTTTTCGTTTTTTATCTCTCATTTTTAATTTTTCGGTTTTCATTTTTCGTTTTTCTTCATTTTTAATTTTCATTTTTTAATTTTAAATTATTCATTTTTCATTTTTTATTGTTGATTTTTAATTTTTTATTTTTCGTTTTATAATTTTCTTTTTTTAGTTTTAATTTTTTTTTTTAATTTTTAATTTTTTATTTTTCATTTTTCACTTTTCATTTTTTATTTTTCATTTCTCATTTTTAATTTTTTATTTTTCATTTTTCAATTTTAACTTTTCTTTTTTAATTTTTTATTTTTCATTTTTCATTTTTCAGTTTTTATTTTTTTCTTATTTTTCATTTTTATTTTTTTTCTCTTGATTTTCATTTTTTATTTTTAATCTTTCATTTGTTATTTTTCATTTCTAATTTTTTATTTTAATTTTTTTTTTTTAATTTTTAGTTTTTTATTTTTCGTTTTTTATTTTTCATTATTATTTTTTTTTTCTTTTTCTTTCTTCATTTTTAATTTTTCATTTTTCAATTTTAAATTATTCATCTTTCATTTTTAATTGTTGATTTTTAATTTTTTATTTTTCATTTTATAATTTTCATTTTTTATTTTTTAATTTTTTATTTTTTATTTTTTATTTTTCATTTTTCACTTTTCATTTTATTGTGTGTTTTACATTTTTTTATTTTTCATTTTTAATTTTTTATTTTTCATTTTTAATTTTTTATTTTTCATTTTTCATTTTTAACTTTTCATTTTAATTTTTCATTTATCATTTTCATTTTTTATTTTTCATTTTTAATTGTTCGTTTTTAATTTTTAATTTTTAATTTTTAGTTTTTAATTTTTAATTTTTAATTTTTAATTTTTAATTTTTAATTTTTAATTTTTAATTTTTAATTTTTAATTTTTAATTTTTAATTTTTAATTTTTAATTTTTAATTTTTAATTTTTAATTTTTAATTTTTAATTTTTAATTTTTAATTTTTAATTTTTAATTTTTAATTTTTAATTTTTAATTTTTTAATTTTTAATTTTTAATTTTTAATTTTTAATTTTTAATTTTTAATTTTTAATTTTTAATTTTTAATTTTTAATTTTTAATTTTTAATTTTTAATTTTTAATTTTTAATTTTTAATTTTTAATTTTTAATTTTTAATTTTTAATTTTTAATTTTTAATTTTTAATTTTTAATTTTTAATTTTTAATTTTTAATTTTTAATTTTTAATTTTTAATTTTTAATTTTTAATTTTTAATTTTTAATTTTTAATTTTTAATTTTTAATTTTTAATTTTTAATTTTTAATTTTTAATTTTTAATTTTTAATTTTTAATTTTTAATTTTTAATTTTTAATTTTTAATTTTTAATTTTTAATTTTTAATTTTTAATTTTTAATTTTTAATTTTTAATTATTAATTTTTAATTTTTAATTTTTAATTTTTAATTTTTAATTTTTAATTTTTAATTTTTAATTTTTAATTTTTAATTTTTAATTTTTAATTTTTAATTTTTAATTTTTAATTTTTAATTTTTAATTTTTAATTTTTAATTTTTAATTTTTCATTTTTAATTTTTAATTTTTAATTTTTAATTTTTAATTTTTAATTTTTAATTTTTAATTTTTAATTTTTAATTTTTAATTTTTAATTTTTAATTTTTAATTTTTAATTTTTAATTTTTAATTTTTAATTTTTAATTTTTAATTTTTAATTTTTAATTTTTAATTATTAATTTTTAATTTTTAATTTTTAATTTTTAAGTTTTAATTTTTATTTTTTAATTTTTAATTTTTAATTTTTAATTTTTAATTTTTAGTTTTTAGTTTTTAGTTTTTAATTTTTATTTTTTAATTTTTAGTTTTTAATTTTTAATTTTTAATTTTTATTTTTAATTTTTAATTTTTAATTTTTAATTTTTAATTTAAATTTTTAATTTTTAATTTTTGATTTTTAATTTTTAATTTTTAATTTTAATTTTAATTTTTAATTTTTATTTTTTATTTTTTTATTTTTCATTGATTTTACGTCTGTTGATTCATTCATCTTACAAATAGCTAAATAATTTATTAGTTATTTTTAAACTCTTTCTTTTAACTCATACTCGCTGTCTGTCTGTCTGTCTGTACGTCTGCCGTGGGTCAACCCAATTCCCCCTTATCCAATTGATCTGAAACTTGGGCAATAGTCCTGTTGTGACTACAGATTAATTTTGGGTTAGTCACGAACAGTACGCATAGTTGCGCACCGTCACGGAGTGATCTAAATGCCATTTCCCCTCATCCAATCAATCTAAAACTTGGTCCATAATTTTGTCCGTAGACTTGGTGTGACCAAGATTAATTTTAAAAAAGTCAAGCAAAGTCACGCATAGTCACGGGGAGATTCAAAACTCATAGGCATAAGGAAAGAAAGAGATTTAATAAAAACTTTGTTTTTATGGGTTAGATTATTTTCTTAATATTTCATAGTATACCAGTTTTAATACTAGGTGTGCGGCTACTTTTTTCAGCAAGTGTATGATATATTCCATAAAGTCTTTCTCCTGTGTTTAAGAAAATGTTACTAAAAAGTAACACTGCATCATGTCGTATGAGGAATGCGAAAATAACTTTTGGGATATCCTCTTTTCGTTTTTTTTTTTTTTATATATATATTAAAATTGATAATTTGCGATGCACGAAGTACCGTTACGTATCTATAGCGAAAGTAATTTTGACGTTAGTGGACACTCATTACTAAATAAGAAGCACTTAGCACTTAAGCTATTTTTTGAGCTTAAGTAGTTTTAAGCCAACTTTTTCTATTTATTTGTTATCCGACAAGCTTTCTTTTTATAAGAGAATGCAATAAGAGATATCTACTGAAGCTTTCTTTATTCTATTATATATGGTACAATTTTGTATTTTAAAGGATTTGGCATCACAAAAACTTTCAATAACAAAATTAAATTGAACTTTTGTCTAAGTAAAATATTTTTAATTTTTCCACCAGTACAACTAAAAATTTAATATAGACAGTTTTTTAATTTCTTGATTTTTTTGATCTGTTTAGCCATTTGTTATGAAAGCAGTAAGAGCTTTCTAGTTAAAGCCTGAGGTTGAAAGAGAAATATAGCCAGACATTTTCCAAATCCCATTCATTTACGCGATCCAAATTTCATTTAAAATTATAATTTGGAACTGAAAATTATTTTTGTCTGAAATATAGGGTGAATTATTTTTTCTTCGTAAGGTATTTGATGTTTTACTGATAGAAGCACAAATGCATGAAATGGTGCATAAAATTAGTTGACTCAGTTCAGAAAGAATTATTTCTATTTTACCTTCGATATCTTCGGTGGAGTGCGGAATTGAGCCTCCCATCGTATCTCAGTCGTTCGGTTCTAGTAAAGCTTCCAACTTTGAAAAGTTGAAGGACCATTTTTAATACAAAATTCTTTCTCAACTTAATCCATGGTAAAATTGATTCTGAATGCATTCTTGGAAAAATATGTATAATTGTTCCTAACAGAAAATTCAGGTAGAATTTTAACAGATACAAATTTTATTAATTTCGATCCATTTCGAAGTATTTGCGCCGAAGTGAACAGACACTATGCATTATTTGATTTACCCTATGCTGTTGATATTATTGAAAGAAGATTAACGATTTATTTGAATTCTAATGATTATCGACTTTTAATAAAATAATTAAGCTCGAGGTCAATCTAACGATTATCTTTATAACTGTATTTAAAGTTTGTATTATTTTTGTAAAATATCTACAAAAGATTGTATTTACACGTGAGCTTAAATATTTATTTAATAGGATATCCTTTGCAAATTCAAGATTAAATAATTTTATATTTGAAATAAGGCATACAAGATTGCATACGTCTTTGGAACTTGTTACCGCCAACTTTACAATATTTAAGCAACGCAGGATATTTTAGGAAACAAGTTTTCCAATTTTTCAATACCATATAAATATTGTTTAAACTTTGCTTTGATTATATGTAAAATAATTTTTGTTGTCTAATTTTTATAAAAATTATAAATTATATTATATTTTTTTGTAGAAAATCAAATAAAAAAATAAATGAAAAAAATAAACAAAAACTAGTGTTTATGATATCTCGAAAGGTATTGTCATTGCCATGTTGTTGATGATCACATTTTTCATTCTTTATATATATATTACCTCATATTACCGATCTATAAGTATTCCTCACTGCTCAAGAACAACAGCCAATATTTCAATGGGCTAGTTGAAAATGGCGACAAGCCGGACAAATCAAACAATAGGTCGCAATTAATAAGATATTTGAGTGGAATTTTGTGCATAAGATTTTACTGGACCAAGGACAAACCCCATAAAACTGGATAAAATTTACACATGCTTAGACCTGGTCTATGGACTATAATATTCACATTCGAAACACTTTATTAAATAACGAACGTATAAATAATATTGAAATCATACAAAGTATTAATCATACGTAGTTTATGCTAAAAAAAATATGAAAAATCCTCCTAAAATATTTTTTCAAGTAGTATATATTTAATATGATGTATATTCGAGCGATATACATGGATTTTAAATCAACAGCATGTCGAAAAAATTAGAAAAAAATCTCTTTTTTTTTTGGACTTCTAATTTCAATAGAAGCAATTCTTCATTTGCGCCAATGTTGTGTAATGGCTCACATATTATTTGTTTGTATATATTTAAAATTTACATATTGAAACTTGTTTTGTAAAATTTGTAATAAATTAATTAGATGATTGTAATTATTTTTTTTTTTATGCAAGTACGTTGTTTATATGACGTTGTTATTTCATTTTTAAAATATGCACAAATATATTAATTTATTTAACAAACCAAAGCTGTATGTTTGTGGAGACAAATTGTTTTATGTTATTATAATTTCATCGTGACAGCAATTAATATTGAATAAATTGTTGGAAGTTTTCGTTTCAGAATGTTACTTGTTTTTTTTATTAATTACTTTACAACTTAATCAATGACATTTTACAAAATTTCACAAATGCTTTCTATTATTTGAAAATTATTTTACCAGAATGTCAGCTTAATGTGTCATTGTCATTGCATTTGAAAGCAGCATTTAAGGAATTTATTTCTCAATTCAAATTTATGATGTGAATTATTATTTAACAGTGAGTGTAAAATGAAAATGAGAAAAAGGAACCACATCTCATATTTTAGTGACATAAAATCGAATTGATGCGAAATCGACTTCCATCAAATATTCTAACATATTTTATAAAATTATTTACAAAATAAAAAAAATCTTCCAAACCAGTTCCCGATAGAACTGGTTCGTTTTCCACAAAGTACGTTTAAACTGTTTTTGTCAGTAAAATTTTTTAAGTCAATAAAAACGATATGTTTGTTGTCTTTAGTAACGACATATTACATATTTGTTTGAAATTGAAATATAAGTGATATTTATTTTTTTATTCAATTGTGAATGTGATAGCCCGGTTTCTCTAAATATCTTTTTATTTAATGTTTTTATTTGTCCAAATTTAGAGTGCAGAATATAGTCCTTAAATGATATACAGTAAACTGACAAAAACAAGTTATAAGAGCAATTTCCTATAACCCTTTACCAAGAACTCCAAATTGGATCAATAGAACTGGTGATGATCGCGACAACCATAATCAAGAATAATCAATAGAAATACATTAAATAAAGCAAGTTCAATGTTATATGAACCGGTTCTTTAGCTTATTTGGATGTCTTATGTTCCCCTTGAATTAGCTAATTTATTTCGTTTCTAATTTTCAAAAGTTTTGAGAATTCATACAGCCTTAGAATTCGGCAAAGGTCGACTTTTAAAAATTCTTCATTATCGAAAATTGGTCTCAAAGCCAAAAAAAAAAAAAAAAATGGCTAAATCTTAGATCAGCATGGCCCAGTCATTGTTTTGGGGTAGCGATAGCAAATATGCGTAAATGAAATGGAAGTCAGATTGTCAATTATTCTTTACCTGAATTTAGTTCAAAGTACATATTGCATAAAGGTTCTATATCGGATAAAAGGTCCAATCATTATCAGGTTTATTTTTTATTACGATAAAGCATTATTTGTTATATAAACTGAATATAAATACAATACCTCATATTATGCTGCCTAAAGACCGATCGATACATTTGCATTGCATATCGGTAGGATGGTATATTTGGGGTAATATAAAAGGTGTCCAACAATTCAAGCAAGATTTGAATTTGTCACTGTTTGTGCAGTAAAGTGTTGGTTATCAAATGGAGAAAGACAGTTTGATAACTGATAGTTTAGGGGAAATTATGCATTATACGGTACAACAACGCGTTTTAATTTTTGAGCAATATTTAAAAAATAGAGAAAGTTTGGCGGCTACATTTCAAAAATAGTTCACTTCGTCAACTCTAGAGAGAATAACTGAAAAATTCAGTTACACTGGATCTACTGGTGATTCTGAACACACTGGTTGCCCAAAAAACAAGTACAAATATGTCAACAATGAAGCAGTACGTAAGGTTGTGTTGGTGAACGTCCAGCGTATAGTCCCTGAAGATCTAAATCTCCATGCTTAGCAAAGTTCAATTGATACAAAAACACAATGACCAGACGTAGCGAAAAGAGATCGTTGAATGTATTATTGAACATGAAAAAGTGGTTGCAGATTTTTTGATAAAAATCATCTCATGTGAGGATCGGCATTTTCCTATCTTGATTGCTTCGTTAATTGCTGCATTTTCGGTTCAGAGAAGCCACATGTGTTCTTCGAAAAACAAATACATGCTAAAAGAATTTTTTTTTTGCCTAAACTAGATGGAATCCTGAAACGATTTAATTACTGCATGTGATATTTCACTGTTGCGTACTCTCACTTCGGTGATCGAAATAGGAACCTAGCCACATTTATGCAAAAAGGTCGTGGAAAAATTCGACAAAAGTAGGAATATGTTAGCAAAGACAAGCAGGCCATTTGCTTGATGAGTTTTGTTTCAGACATAACTTTATCGTATGTACTTTATGATTAAAAAAAAAAAAAAACAAAAAAACTGTGTTTTTTTCTTTAATTTAAAACTTGCGTTAATTTCGGTACACCCCCTATATAGCGAGTAGCTGCTAAATTAGTTCGTAATAAGAGCGATAATAACTTTACATATATTTATGCTCTTCGCAATGGCTCACGCATTTGGCGATATGTTGGCGATAGTATCGCATAAATGGTTTGTGAACTCGATAAAACTAAATAAAGGATTTATGAACTCAATAAAGCAAAATATTCTCGAGCAACTTGGTTTTCTTGCAAATTATATAGTTCTGTTTTATATAAAAATTCGTATAATTTTGTTGTATTAATTATTTTAAATACAGCCTTTAAGCATCACTTATATATTCACATATCAGATTATGAAACCGGCATTCCACAAACTATATATCTATCCCATTTAAATATTTTTAAAAATCCAAAATGGATCATATAATATCCAAAAACTTAATCAAACCAGAACTAATTTGTTTCGCTATTAAAACCAAGGATAGTTTTCACATAACTATAAAGTAAAGGGTGAGCCAATAATGAAGTGCACAATGTGACTCATTCATTACAGGAACATGATAACGGTGTTCTTATGGACTCGACTGAGTGACATGTGTTTTCAGCAAGACGGCGCCACCTGCCATGCCGCGCACGAAGCTGTGGATTCATTGGAGAAACGGTTTCCAGACCGAATCGTCACCCTAAATTCCAATGTCAATTGACCGCCAAGATCGTGCGATTTAACGTCTTGCGATTTCATTCTTTGGGATTTTTTTAAATCTCAGGTCTATGTGAATAAACCACGGGCAGCCGCGTTGGCCTTAATATGGATATTTTATTCCACACATAAACGGAATCTGTTTATTTCCAATGCAATGAAAATATCGGCAATCGCTCAAAAAAAAAAAAACAAGTAAGAAAATTATAGTCGGTCTAGACCGACTATACGATACCCTATACCATGCGCTTAGAGACCCTATCTCTCAGGCCCAACTACCTGGACATAGAAAATAAGCAAAAACCAAATTTGAGTGGGATTTTTATTAATTTTTTTGGCTGCAGATATGAAAAAGTTCATATCGGATGCTATATCTATATAGGGACTTGGTCCAAAAATGGATCGATCCTGATCATGTTTGGTAAAGTCTCTTGTATTTTGCAAAAATATATACAAACAAAATTTGAGAAGAATCAGTGCAATATTTTTGTTTTTTAATAGATTTAAGTGAAGATCGGGAAGCAGCTCTATATGGGGTCAAAGGGATCATTTTTGGACTACTCATTAATGGATGTAATGAACGCATACAAACCCAATTTGAGTAAGATCTATATGACAATTTGGATCTTATGGCAATTTATGTCGATTTCATATGGGTAATTTGTATGGGGGCTAGGTCTGAACATGGACCGATTCTCACCAATTTCAAAAGCGTTCATCCCATGGCCGACAAAAGCTTATATACCAAATTTCATCAAAATATATTCATATTTGCGACCTGCAGTTTGATTACAATGTTTACATGGACACACAGACGGACGGACGGACGGACATTGTTAAATCAACTCAGAAAGTGATTCTGATTCGATCGGTATAATTAAAGATGGGTCTAGGTAAAATATTTTTGGTTGTTACAAACAGCAGCACAAAGTCATTATACCCAAACCACATAGTGGTTTATACCGACTTTACGATAGCCTCTGCCATGCGTATAGAGACCCTCTCTCTTAGGTCCCACTAATTAGATATAGAAAATAAGCATAAATCAATTTTGAGTGGCATTATTATTATTTTTGTGACTTCCAATAGGAAAAGGTTCAAATCGGATGCAATATTTATACGAGGACTATGTCAAAAAGTGGACAGATCCTGACCAAATTTATTAAAGTCACTTATTAAAAGTAGATAAAACTAAATTTGAGAAGTCTGTGCAATATTTTTTTATACTCTATACCACTATGTGGTCAGGGTATAATGACTGATGTTTGTAAGTACCAAAAATATTTGACCTAGATCCATCGTTTATTATACCGATCAACTCAAAATCACTTTCTGATTCGATTAAGCGTTGTCCGTCGGTCCGTCTGTGTGTCCATGTAAACCTTGTAATCAAACTACTGGTCGCGAATATTGATATATTTTGATGATATTTAGTATATAAGCTTCCATCGGCCATGGGACGAATGCTATTGGTGAGGATCGGTTCATATCCAAACCTAGTCCCCATACAAATAACCCCTATGAGATCGACTTATATTACCATAATATCTAAATTCTCATATATGTATGTATATCTCGGTCGAATTGGGCTTGCGTGTGTTTACAACATCCCTCAATCAGTAATCCAAAAATAATCTCTATAGTCATAGCCCCCTATAAAGGTGCTTTCCGATCTTCACTTAAGCATATCAAAAAAATAAAAAATTACACAGATTTTTGTCAAATTTGGTTTGTATATGTTTTTGCAAAAAAGAAGTGACTTCGCCAAATTTTCTCAGGTTCGGTCCATTTTTCGACATAGTCCCCATATAAATGAAGTATCCGATATGAACTTTCTCATATCCGAAGGCCAAAAAAATTAATTACAATGCCAGTCAAAATTGGTTTATGCTTAATTTCTTTATCTAATTAGTAGGACCTAAGAGATAGGATCTATATACGCATGGTATAGGGTATCGTATAGTCGGTCTAGACCAACTATAATTTTCTTACTTTTTTTTTGAAAAATTAAACTGAAGATCGGGAATCAGCTTCATATGTGGGCCATGACTAAGAATTGTCCAACATGGTTTATTTTTGGACTACCGATTAATGGATGTAATAACCACACAAAACCAGTTGGATCTTATGACAATTTAAGTCGATATCATAGGGGTCAATTTTATGGTGGCTAGGTCCGAACATGAACCGATTTTCACCAATTTCAATAGCGTTTATGCTATGGCCGATAGAATCTTATATACCATTTCATCAAAATATATTCATGTTTGCGGCCTGTAGTTTGATTACAAGGTTTACATGGACGCAGAGACAGACGGACGGACGGACGGACCGACTGACATCGCTAAATCGACTCAAGAACTGATCCTGAGTCAATCAGTATAATAAAAGATGGGTCTAGATCAAATATTGTTGATAGTTACAAACGTTAGCACAAAGTCGTTATATACTGAGTGAAAAACGCACTCTGCTCATTTTTGGCTGAAACTAGTCAAATTTGCTCAACTTCTTCTGTATTAGAACAACAAAGTCGCACCAAAAGTTTTAAATATCAGTTTGCCAATCCGTTTGTAACTCAGACCGCAGACTGCATAAACTGTATATATTCTTGATTCTTATAAAAGGACAGTCGATCTGGCGATATTCGTCTGTCTGTCTGTTGAAAATATTCTCCTTTCAACAAAAGGTTAAGTGGTTCGCACCGCTTAGTTTTCTAATATTCGTCATAATCTGCAGCAGTTTTGTACTGGATTTTAATCCTCCAGACCAAATTGGTTAGGCATGATGTACGATAACATAAAGATACTCCGAAAAAAATTTCAATATAAAAAACATTATGATATTGCACAAGCATCTTAAAATAGTGAAAAATATATAAGGCCAGTTTACACTATCACACTTTGTAATACGACCTGTCAAAAAGTCGAGTATTATAAAAAAGTCGTATCATGTAAAATGCTTATATCTGTGGTCACAAGCAATAACCGCCTAACTCGAAAATCATGTTTTCGAGAAAAACTGCTTTTTATATAAATGTAATGGGGCTTCAATATGATTTAGGTCAGAATAATTGTATTAATATCTTTTTAAAAAGCAGTGTTAGAGAAATGGGGATTTTACGTAAATATGAAGCATTGTTAGTAGAATATGATAGCATACATAACTCAAATCGGCGAAAACCATACTTTCGAGAAAAATAACTGTTTATATATATGTAATGGGGCTTTAATACGACTTAGGTCAGTATGTTTTCATTAATAACTTTTTAAATAACAGTGTTAGAAAAATGGGGATTTCACGTAAATATAAAGCATTGTTAGTAGAATATGGTAGCATACATAACTCAAATCGTTCTTATGTTGACTTAGGCGGTTATCGCTTGTGACCACAGATATTATGAAATTGACAGTCTGTAGGATTTTATTTTCGAAGTCCGAAGGTTTCAGAAACATTTCTAAAAACTTGCCAGTTTTATCGGACCAGAGTTGTTTTTTGGTAATATTAAAAAAAGGAAAACAAAAACAAAGAAAGTGGAAATAAAATATAAATTTCAAAATAAATTTGCTTGAAATAATGTCGGTACGACTTTATGACAGTCCGATAAATATCATCGGATTTTTATTTCGTAAAATCATACAACTGAGTGGTATCGTGTAAATGCAGCTTTATACGTAAGATAACATGTGCATATACATACATGTAAAAAAACAACAACAAGAAGAAACAGCTAATATCTGTGATTTTCTAGAATAACCGCGTGTGTCATAAAATCAAAATGTTCAGGGCAGCCAAAAACGTTATATTTGAAATTATGGGCTCGATATAAAGTTTTTAGAGCTTTCTATTTAACAGTCCTGTAGATATGGGCACTAAATACTTTATATAAAATTTTGAGTCAAAAATCTTCAGAGGAATAGATCCTAGAGAAGGACGAAAAAAACAATATGTGAATTACACTTAAAGTGTGTGCAGACAAAACAACTTATGTCGACAAACATCGTTTTCTTTGAAAAAGAAAACAACCAATGCAACCACCCATGTAGACATAGGTTGTTGTTACTTGAAAATTGGATTTTTTTGTTCGTCAACAAAAAGTAAACGGGACTTAGGATGAGAATATAACAACGTATCAAGAATAATAGTGACAAAAAATAACAGAAATAAACACACAAGTTTTTATAAGTGGTTATACACTGAAAACTAATCCAAAATTATTTTGCATTTTTTTCATTAATAACAACGTCTGTCGCTATGTGTCGCTTTCTGAGAAAATAATTTGTCAGCGATCAAACGAAGGTTGACATACGTCGTTAGTGCTGCAAATTAAATCAATAAACATTTAAAGAAAAAACTCAGAAATGGTCAATATTTTTTTTTTAAAAATAGAACACATGTAAAGAGCGTTAAAAATTAATACATTTGGCATCGTTTACTCAAAACTGACAAAAATTGACATACGCGGTTATTCCAGAAAACCACAGATATGTGTTTGTTTGTTTGTAGGAGGAAATCTCCGCAACTACTCATCTGAACTTCCTGGCATTTTCTCAGAGTCTTACTGCGGATATGGGAAGTTGTATAGGCTATAATTTTGGTTAAATATTTAAGTGGGCGTGGCACCTGTCATACAAAGTAAATTTTTAATATCATATTTACTGAGTACTATGAGCTTTGAAAATTTGTATTAGGTCAGCTATAATTAATGTTAGTAGCTGTGCCTTAAATGGGCGAAATCGGATAACAGGGCGTGGTACCTCACATACAAAGTAATTACTCAATATCATATATCTCGAGTACTATGACAGAGACAGCATTACAACTTTGTCTTAGGTCATCTATTATTAACATCAGTAGTCACACAAAAAATGAGCGGGATCGGACAAGGGGCGTGGCACCCCTACAAATTAAATAAGAAGTGTCATATTTGGAACATTGTAATAGTGAGAGACTTGGGAGAGAGTACTATCATTTTGATGTGTGGGTCGGGAGGTAGGTAGCGAAGCACACTGGGTTGCATCTAGTAGTTAATAAAAAACTTAAAACATTTGTTATTGTATGCCTTTACATTTATGCTCATTGCATTTATTTTTGTTTATTGCCCATAATTTTTGTTAGATATTAATTTTAAACATCATTGTAAAAAATCTAGACATTTTAATTCGAAATCTAGACTATTTTGTCTCTTGGTGTTGACAACCCTGGTTATAATATTGTATTAATGCCGTTTTCTTTTCTGACAAAAAATGTCGCATTTTATTTGCACTTTTTCGAAAAGTGTATTTTTTATACATTCTAAATTAAAAGTAAACTTATTTTATACATCAATTGAAAGGTCTCAAAGTCGAGCGCTCATAAATCGCCATTGAAGCCATTGACTTCTTCCAGGTCGTAGTGTGAGAATACTTCCTCATTGTTTCCCTTTTTTGAATATTTTCACCCCATGACTTCAAAGAGGATAATAATCAAAATTTTTTACATTTTATGAACACAGCACTTTGAGACCTTTCGATTGATGCATTAGATAAGGTGCTCTTAATTTAGAATATATAAAAAATACACTTTTCGAAAAAAGTACAAATAAAATGCGACATTTTTTGTCAGAAAACGGCATTAGATATCTTCCACTTGGAAGAGGAAGCAGTTTGATAATCACACGCAATGAATTTTTAGCATTTTTTAGAGGTGTCTCCATATTTAAGGTCATAACTTGACACAATGATGCCAGATTTATGCAATTTTAAATACCAGCCTGCTCCAAATAATGAAAAATAATATTATCCTAACTTTACCCAGGTAAATGATATATTTAGTGAGTGAGCGTGATTTCGCATATTTGTATATATATTTTATATATACAAACAAATAAGAAAATTATAGTAGAAAATCTAGACAGACTTTACGGTACCCTATACCATGCGTTTAGAGACTATATCTATTAGGTCCAACTAATTGGATACAGAAAATATACATAAACCAAATTATAGTGGCATTCTTATTAATTTTGTTGCCTCTGAATAAGAAAAAGTCTTATCGGATGCCAAATTTTATCGAAAAATGGACAGATCCTGACCGTATTTGGTAAGGTCACATATTTTTTGATTGGTGTATAAAATTAGGTTACTCTTAATTTAGAATATATAAAAAAAAATACACTTTTCGAAAAAATTGCAAATAAAATGCGCCTTTTTTTTGCCAGAAAAGAAAACGACATTACGGGTGAAGCTTATCAACTATTCGGCACAGCCAAATATAATACTTGTATTTATACCCTATACCACTATGTGGTTTGGGTATAATGACTTTGCGCTGCTGTTTGTAACAACCAAAAATATTTGACCTAGAACCATCTTTAATTATACCGATCGAATCAGAATCACTTTCTGAGTTGATTTAACAATGTCCGTCCGTCCGTGCGTCCGTCCGTCTATATTCTCGAGTCGATACAGCGATGTCCGCCTATCCGTTTGTCCGTCCGTCCGTCTGTTTGTTAAAGTCATGGTCATTCACAAAAAAAAAATCTATGTGAGTCCGATCACAGGGAGATGTGTAAAAATCTACACCTTTTCAAATTGTATTTCAGAAAGTATCAAATATATTTCAGAAAATATCAATTGAATTTAGAAAATATTTATTGAAATTCGGAATTAAAAAGTAGTTACCCTACTATACCGCAAAGTTATTATTATTTCTATTAGTGATTTGGAGTCGCACAAAATGTTTAGCAATATTTGGACTTATTTGTTATGCACTGGAAAATAAACTATCAAGGGCGGCCTCATCTTCGAAAGAAGATGAGAACTTCATTTGTTAATCAGCTACAATATAAACACCAGGACAGAATTTTGACCGATTTTGAAGTCATCATTTTGAAAAAAAAAAAATCACGTTTATAACGTCACCTAAAATGCAAAAGGTCGTAACTAACAAAAAGTTCAAAATTGACTTTTTGTATTGTAGTTACGGCCTTTTACTTAAAAACTACTATTTTAACATAAATTTGTTTTCATAAATAAAAATCCATCTTTATTTTTCAGCTTGATTCTAAAATTTGAGCATTAAGTTTAAAGTAGTTTTTGTTTTTGTAAAAAAAAAAAAAAAATATTATTTACGGCCTTTTGCGTTTTAGGTGACGATATGTAGTTTCCAAGAAATATTACAAACCCGGTGTAATACTTAAAAAAAATACTTTTATATAGCGTTTCTGAGACTCAATTGATGTTTTCTGAAATACATTTGAAATTTTCTGAAATACATTTGATAATTTCAGAAATACATTTTATATTTTCTGAAATAAATTTGATGTTTTCTGAAATACATTAGATAATTGCTGATATACATTTGCAGTTTTCTGAAATACATTAAAAATTTTCTGAAATACATTTGATGTTTTCTGAAATACAGTTGACATTTTCTGAAATACATTTGATAATTGCTTAAATACATTTGATAATTTCGGAAATACATTTGATATTTTGTGAAATACATTTGATAATTTCTAAAACTCAATTGATATTTTCTGATATTCAATTTATATTTTCTGAAATACAAATGATACTTTCTGAAAATCAATTAATACTTTCTGAAATACAATTGATTATTACTGAAAACCAATTGATGTTTTCTGAAATTCAATTAATACTTTGTGAAAGTCAATTTATGTTTTTTGAAATACAATTGATACTTTCTGAAACACAATTGATATTTTCTGAAAATCAATTGATGTTTTCTGAAACACAATTGATACATTCTGGAATTCAATTGATGTTTTCTAAAATCAATTGATACTTTCTGAAATTCAATTGATGTTTTCTGAAATACAATTGATACTTTCTGAAATACAAATATTTTCTGAAAATCAATTAATGTTTTCTGAAACACAATTGATAATTTCTGAAATTCAATTGATGTAATACAATTGGAAAAGCTGTAGTAATAAAAAAAAAACCTAAGTTTATTTGCGACTTCTTCAAAGTTTTCCTAGTATTCAGCTTTTTAAACTCACAGCACACCTAGCGGTTCTGCTTACAAGTTTGTGAACATGTTAAGCTCACAGCACACCTAGCGGTCAATAGCTTGAAATTTAAAATTAACCAAAAAGATTTGTGATTTTGCTAAACGGACAGAGAACTGGGCGGTTCTGCTTACTAAATATACCAATACTCTTACATATACCACGTTTTTCCCTTACGCTGTTTTTATACTCTATACCACTATGTGGTTTGGGTATAAGGACTTTGTGCTGCTGTTTGTAACAACCAAAAATATTTGACCTAGATCCTTCTTTTATTATACCGATCGAATCAGAATCACTTTTTGAATCGATTTAACTATATCCGTCCGTCCGTCTGTGTGTCCATGTAAAATTTGTAATAAAACTGCAGGTCGCAAATATGAATATATTTTGATGAAATTTGGTATATAAGCTTTCACCGGCCATGGGATGAATGTTGTTGAAATTGGTGAGAATCGGTCCATGTTCAGAGCTAGCCCCCATACAAATGACCCCTATAAAATCAACATAAATTGCCATAATATCCAAATTATCATATAAATCTTAGTCAAGTTGGGTTTGCATGTGTTTATTACATCCATTAATCAGTAGTCCAAAAATGATTCCTATGGGACAACTCCTAGTTATAGGCCCCATATAGAGCTGCTTCCCGATCTTCACCTAAATCTATCAAAAAACAAAAATATTGCACTGATTCTTCTCAAATTTTGTTTTATATATTTTTGCAAAATACAAGAGACTTTACCAAACATGGTCAGGATCGGTCCATTTTTGGGCCTAGTCCCCATATAGATATATCATTCGATATGAAGTTTTTCATATCTGCAGCCATAAAAATTAATAAAAATCCCACTCAAAATTGATTTATTCTTATTTTCTATAACCAGTTAGTTGGACCTGAGAGATAGGGTCTCTGAACGCATGGTATAGGGTATCATATAGTCGGTCTAGACCGAATATAATTTTCTTACTTATTAGTATTAAGTTTATCAAAAAGTTATGTTTCCATGTAAACCTTGTAATCAAACTGAAGGTCGCAAATATAAATATATTTTGATGAAATTTGGTATATAAGCTTTTATCGGCCATGGGATGAACGCTATTGAAATTGGTGAGAATCGGTCGATGTTCAGACCTAGCCCCCATACAAATTACCCCTATAAAATCGACATAAATTGCCATACGATCCAAATTGTCATATAGATCTTACTCAAATTGGGTTTGTATGCGTTCATTACATCCATCCATGAGTAGTCCAAAAATGATCCCATTGGCCCCATATAGAGCTGCCTCCCGAACTTCATTTAAATCTATTAAAAAACAAAAATATTGCACTGATTCTCCTCAAATTTTGTTTGTATATATTTTTGCAAAATACAAGAGACTTTACCAAACATGATCAGGATCGGTCCATTTTTGGACCTAGTCCCAATATAAAGATATAGCATCCGATATGAACTTTTTCATATCTGCAGCCAAAAAAATTAATAAAAATCCCACTCAAATTTGGTTTTTGCTTATTTTCTATGTCCAGTTAGTTGGGCCTAAGAGATAGGATTTCTAAACGCATGGTATAGGGTATCATATAGTCGGTCTAGACCGACTATAATTTTCTTACTTGTTGTTTTTAATTTAAAATCGTATTTTATTATGTTTAATCTGTTTCTATTTCAGTTCTTCGTTATTTAAATACTCTCACATTATAAATTATAAATTTTAATTAATTGCTATAATTATAATTATAATTTATAATAAATAAAATATTTAAAAAAAAGAAATATATTGTTCCTTTTTTTCCCGACATTTTTACAAGTGAACACATGCATAAATATTTTCCAATGTAAACATAATATTTAACACAAGAACATGTGTCTTATACGATTAAATTAAATAAAACAACAACAAACATTTTAATAACTGCAATAATTTCTAAAATTTCTTTCGTTGACGTATAAAAATTAAATTAACCTAAGAAAAACGTACAAAAATGCTATTTACTGTGAGTGGCTGATGATTAAACATAAATATTAACTAATTATGTTTAGCAAAAGAACAAAAATTAATAAAAAAAGAGCAACTAAGCAATTCAAACAACTTAATTTAAACAAAATTAAGTACTTAATAAGCTTTTACAAACAATTCGTAAAAAGGAAAAAACAACACAGTGGCCAGAGTTCTTTATGCAGAACACAAAGGGGGAAAACTAATTGAAGAAATTTCAATTACTGTTTAAAAGATTGCGTGAATGGATGAAAATTAAAAAAAATTAAATCAAGAAATCATAACAATTTAATTTATACAGGCCAATAAAATAGCTAAATTTATAGGGCCACCGGAGTGAGTGTGAGTGCGTGAATATATTAAATATTTTCATTTACTAGATCTATTTAAATTCAACTAATAAACTATACTGGTGAGTTTTTTTCTCCTGATTTCATTTATACTGGAAAACTAACTAATAGGCTATTCACACTTACTGCGGTTTCATGAAACGCCAGCGTTTTGCTCTCTTTCATGATATTCATGCCAAATCACACTATAAATCACACATAACTCCATATAAAAAAAACGCAGACATTTTGCTCATTTTACTGTGGTTTGTTTGAAATCACAGTAAACACAAGAGAAAGAACAGGGGTGCTCACCAATAGTAGTTAAAAAAAGCATTAAAATGAAAAAATTTGCATTGCTTATGTCAGAAAAATAATGAAAAAAAAAAAGTGTTTGTTTATATTTCGCGATTGCTTTGTTTATTTACGCGCTTGTGTTGTTTACAATCAAAACAAACTTGGTGCAGAAATGAGAAATGTCAAATGAAACCGCAGTAAATAACAAAAACATAATGTGAACACTATGATTTCGAAACCATCTCAAGAGAGCAAAACGCTGGCGTTTCATGAAACCGCAGTAAGTGTGAATAGCCTATAACATGAAATGTGACGAGATTGTCTAGTAAATTAGAATCACATCATGAGTAGAGTAGAGTGCTGTGTCAGGTTATAAATTGGAGCATTTCTTGTTAAGTTCATTTAAAACATGATGAAAGCATATTTAGCTGTCAGTAGCGTTGCAAAATTTAATAAGTTACTCATTTTCATTCTTAATTAAAATATTTTTCAAAAATATTTTCCCGTTTTGTATTTGTTTGCTAAAGATTTTTGCCAAGTGATTTTTCTTCGTTAAATTTTATAGTTGATCTCACATTAAGAACGATTTTGGCAGAGAGATTTTTGTCCGTTAAAAAACAATTAAAATAATCGTATGAACTTTAAAGATGAGAAATTGTAATCGGTTTATTAAATAGTTAAATTATTTCTAAAATTTTAAACCCATCCCAGCAAGGGTTTAAACTCAAATCTTCTGGTTTTTTTACACAACAATATCTTGGTCATAACCATAAAAGATCCAATAATATTTTCAAAATAATTTACTAGCAGCAAATATGCGCTATAAAATGGAATATATGTACTAAATATATGCTTATGCAAAAAAGCAATAAAATTCATAAAAAAAAAATGAAATATTAACCTAAAACAAATATCTTTAAAAATTATTGCAAATCCTTTGTTTACGTGAGTGTTAAAGAGGTCCCACCGATTGAAGCTATTTTTCCAATTTGGATGGAATTACTAATCCAGAAGTTCCTTTGATTGACATTTAGTTTTTAAATTTTTTTATAGAGTGTAATATTTTTACCGAGTTAAACTATCGCGAACAACATCGAATTGATTGCTGAGCAGCCGCAACCGTGTTAAAAAAACTAAAATGTAAAGCCTCCATTTCTAAAAAAGAAAAAAAAAAACAAATAATAGGAAAGTAAAATTGAATTTACTTTGCTCCATTTTTTTTTTTAGAAAACCCTTATCACTTAGTGTGTTCTTTTTTTTGCTATTTCTTTGACCGCCGTAGCTTGGATTCCACATCAATGTGAAGAATCAACCCCTATTTCTGCGTGAAATATTTATTCTTTTATTCGGCAAGGATTTGGTCAAAAATATGCAATTGTATGAAAGATTTAGCACTGGTCACTGATTTAATAATTTGACAAAATAATTCTTGGAATCTATAATATTAATAGGCTAGGCGATTTCTTGTGATCGATGTTTTGTTCTACCGTTTTATCGCGATTTTGACCAAACGTATACTATTTGAAGGGTATTTCTTTTTAGCCGTTTTGCAGATTTACAAATTTTTAAATTTTTTCCTTTATTTTGAGCAAATTGCATTTAAAGTTGCTACTAACTAACACATACATAAAATTATACAATGCTATGTGTGTGTTTATTAAATTTGTTAATGTAATAAAAATGAGTTGAAATAATGAATCAATGATATTAATAGGCAAGGCGATTTCTTGTTACTGTGTCGGTTTTAATCGTATTTTGACCACCATATACCTCATTTCAAAGGTATTTCTTTTTAGCTGTCCCGCAGATTTACAGATTTTTAAATAATTTTTTTTTTTTTTTTTTTGAGTAAACAGCATTTAAAGTTGCTACTAACACATACATAAAATTATACGATGCTGTGTGTGTGTTAATTAAATTTAAGTGTTTGTAATAAAAATGAGTTTGTTTTTTGTGTTGATTTGTGAATTGGCTATAATTGATTAGCATAACTTTAGGGTCTTTATTTCATGAAAAAATAAAGTTTCCTAGAATTTGCACTCGAATTTCGAGGGCTGGAATCTGCAAGTTTAAATTAATTTATCAAATAAAATATATTGATATAAAGTTGAACTCATCCCTGACTCGCTGATTCGTTGAATAGCTTTCAAAGTCGAAAAATGTACTATTTAAGCGGGAAACAAAAAATCGTCTATACCTCGAAAACTATGTGTCTTAGAGAGAAACAGTTCATATTTTTTTCCGCCTTTAAAAGAGCATATAATTTTATGGTAACTATTTTTAAAGAGTGCAATACCGAAAAATATAAAATTTCTCGAAAAGTAAGCTTCGTAAAACTGAATTTTTCGCCCTTTTTGGAAAAACTCCATCTGAATTGTGGACTAGCTACTTTTAGGGTTGCCAGATCGTAAAACGTAAAATATTTAACGGGGAAAATAAAATCGCTTATATCTCGAAAACTAAGCGTATAGGGCAAAATTGTTGATATTATACTCCTAGCTATTAAGCCCCATATAATTGGACTATAACTGAATTTTGGCTAGGATCAAAAATCATCATAGTTATGGGAATCGGGATTTTAAATATTGAAATCCACCAAAACCGAAATTTTTGGGAATTTTGGATCTTAAAATCACATTGTACAAATATAAATAAAACAAAAAACGAAGAAAAAATTTACAAATAAACTATGATTAAAAAAATTACTTTTTAATTAGAGATTTGTGTCAATTTTATAATACTTCAAATATTTTTCATTGTTCAACAAATATCTTAGGTATATAATTGAATCAAAAGTTTGATATTATATAATTGTTTTTATATTATATCGAACATCGGAGGCCGACGAGGAGAATCCCTCACTTTCAGTGAAGTTGTTGAAAGATAATTATACGCCGCCTGTAAATCATTGTGAATACAACATTTAATGTCATTTATAACGGAGCTTACAGACTTAGCATGACATTTGTCTTTTTGTATAGCGTTATTTGATATGTTTTTCTTACAAAAATTGTTTCCCCAAGCACAATGTCGTCGGAATGGGTATCGCTGATTTCCTGAATCGTTGAAATATGAAAGCCATTACATTTAAAACAAGTAATCAAATTTATTATTTAAAGAAAAATTGGGAATTTCGAGATCGGCAGCTCTCTATAGTCATACAAAGTAAGTGACTTTTCTTCAAAAGTATTTTAATCACTTTTCAACGAGCACCTTAGGCGCTTAACCAGTAAGCAGTTCGCTAATAATACTTGAACTTTTCCAGTCAATATTGAAATTTGGACGAAATAAAAAAAGAACTATAAATATATACCAAAGCTGCTTTGCTGAATGTTAAAAAAAATGAAAATAGCAAATCTGTGGTTTTCTAGAATAATCGCGTATGTCATAAAATCAAAATGTTCAGGTGATCCAAAAAACGTTATATTTGAAATTATGGGCTCGATATAAAGTTTTTAGAGCTTTTTATTTAACAGTCCTGTAGATATGGGCAATAAATACTTTATATAAAATTTTGAGTCAAAAATCTTCAGGGGAATATATCCTAGAGAAGGACGAAAAAACAATATGTAAATAACACTTAAAGCTGCTTTCACACTATGTGATTTGCTTGTGTTTTTCTTATTTTTTTAGCACGCGCAATTTGTACACATAGTGTGAACCCTTTCAAACATTGTTTATGTACAATACATTCGGCAAGACATATATAAATTTTTCAATTAAGCAGTTTCTATTTTGCCATGGCAACCATATGAAAATACAACACTGCTTGTGGCGAAAGAAAAACAAAGTAAATTATAAGCATAAATATTAAAAGAAAAATTAATTGTTTTATATTAATTAACAATTAAAAAATATATAAAATATATAACTTTATTTTTAACAATAAATTTTTGTAAATTCACAATTTAAATCAGCTGCTGTTTACATTTAGAGGTTATGTCATACGGAAATACATATGTACGTTTGAACGTAAAAATTATGAATCGCATGTAAAACGCCATTTTTTACACACACACACGGAATTACGTATGGATCGCTGAACTGAATTTACATATGGAAAATACACATAGTGTAAACACACCTTAAAGTGTGTACAGAAAAAACAACTTATGTCGACAAACGTCGTTTTATTTGAAAACGAAAACTACCAATGCAACCACCCATGTAGACATAAGTTCTTGTTGCTTGAAAAATGGATTTTTTTGTTAGTGAAGAAAATGTTATCGGGACTCATAATATAACAACGTATCAAGTATAATAGTGACAAAAAATAACAGAAATAAACACACAAGTTTTTATAAGTGGTTATAAACTGAAAACTAATCAAAAATTATTTTGCATTTTTTTTTATTAATAACAACGTATGTCGCTATGTGTCGTTTTCTGAGAAAATAATTTGTCAGCGATCAAACATAGGTTGACATACGTCGTTAGTGCTGCAAATTAATTTTATAAACATTTAAGTTACGTCGTTATTTAAAGAAAAAACTCAGAAATGGTCAATATTTTTTTTTTTTTTTAATTGAACACATGTAAAGAGCGTTAAAAATTAATATATTTGGTATCGTTAACTCAAAACTGACAAAAAGGGACATACATCCAGAAAACCACAGAAATAAGGTTCGTAAATTTATATATATTTGGCGTTTCATGTCAAGTGACCCAACTTTTGAAACCGATGTCTTCCGCTCAGGATGAAATTGTCACCAAAGTTACTCCTATCGGATAGTAGTTTAGAGACAATTTTTCAACAAGTTCGTTCAAGAACTCTCTGAGTTAGGGGGGGGGGGGGGGTCAAAATTTGACATTTTGGTCAAACAGGTGTTTTTTTTTCTCATCCATGTAACTTTTTAACTATTATTCTTAGCTAAATATGTTCCAAATTGTTTTGATAGCTATTTCTTCAATCTTTCGGAAAAAAATTTAGCGTTTGGTTTAGAGACAATTTTTCAACAATATCGGTCAATAACTCTCTGAGTTAGAGGGGTCAAAATTTGTAATTTTGGCTAAACAGGTGTTTTTTTCTCATCCTTGTAACTTTTTAACTATTATTCTTAGCTAAATATGTTCCAAATTGTTTTATTAGCTATTTCTTCAATCTTTCGGAGAAAAATTTTAAAAAAATAAATAAAAAAAATTTTTTTTTTTGCAAAATCAAAAATTTTTTTGACTTTTTTTTCAAAAAACGATGTTTTTGATCAAAGGAACGCTTTGGTTTGTTCCTGTAAGAGCTTTTTGGTCGCTTAGTGGGATGGCGCGTGGAATATATACAAAAAAAAAAATGTTTTGTAACTCAAGACAACGGTTTTTAAATTTTTAGCATATGCACTAATTTATAGTTTTCTACGAAATCATATGAAGTAACGAATTCACCAGACTTCAAATATATCTTCAAATCCTTGAAGAACGACCACTGCTCGTTGACTAAAAAGTCATGGGTTCTCAATTTTAGCAATCCTGTACACATTTGTTATTGTATGTTTTCAATGTGCATCTGTCAGTCTGAATCCAAGATTCAAATTTGACCTCCTCTATATATTCGCGATCAAAAGAGTTGATTAAATTCTCTTTGATGAATGTGGTCTCCGGGCAATTTGAGCATTCACTTAAGTGGCAAGAAGTTGTTCCATTAAGACACATAGTCAATTTAAGGCAATCGCGGTAATCATGTAAATATTCTAGCGAATCATCTGTTACGTGACGTACTTTAAGTTGATTTCCTTCAACATTAGTTTAAGCCACAGCTGAACCCAGTAACGCCAAGAAAATATTGGCAAAAAAAGCAGCAAATAAAGGCGATAAATAAACTGGATGAATGACTGGATATTTTAAAATTTACATAACTTAAATACTTCATCAGCTACAATAAATTAATTCAAACAAGTAAGAAAATTATAGTCGGTCTAGACCGACTATACGATACCCTATACCATGCGTTTAGAAACCCTATCTCTTAGACCCAACTAACTGGAAATTGAAAATAAGCAAAAACCAAATTTGAGTGGGATTTTTATTAATTTTTTGGCTGCAGATATGAAAAAGTTCATATCGGATGCTATATCTATAAAGGGACTAGGTCCAAAAATGGACCGATCCTGATCATGTTTGGTAAAGTCTCTTGTATTTTGCAAAAATATGTACAAACAACATTTGAGAAGAATCAGTGCAATATTTTTGTTTTTTAATAGATTTAAGTGAAGATCGGGAAGCAGCTCTATATGGGGTCAAAGGGATCATTTTTGGACTACTCATTAGTGGATGTAATGAACGCATACAAACCCAATTTGAGTAAGATCTATATGACAATTTGGATCTTATGGCAATTTATGTCGATTTCATATGGGTAATTTGTATGGGGGCTAGGTCTGAACATGGACCGATTCTCACCAATTTCAATAGCGTTCATCCCATGGCCGATAAAAGCTTATATACCAAATTTCATCAAAATGTATTCATATTTGCGACCTGCAGTTTGATTACAAGCTTTACATGGACACACAGACGGACGGACGGACGGACATTGTTAAATCAACTCAGAAAGTGATTCTGATTCGATCGGTATAATTAAAGATGGGTCTAGGTCAAATATTTTTGGTTGTTACAAACAGCAGCACAAAGTCATTATACCCAAACCACATAGTGGTATAGGGTATAAAAATAGTTATCAGTAGTATCAGATAAAATCTAATTAAGACAAAATTTTATTAAATTATATATTTTTTTATTTTTATTATTATTATTATTATATATTAATTTTAGTTATTATTACAAATAAATAAAGATACAAGTGAGAAAATTATAGTAGGTCTAGACCGAATATACGATACCCTATACCATGGTTTAGAGAACCTATCTCTTCAGTCCAACTAATTCGATATAGAAAATAAGCATAAACCAATTTTGAGTGGCATTGTTATTAATTTTTTTGGCTGCAGATATGAAAAATTCATATTGCTATATTTATATGGGGACTAGGTCGAAAAATGGACCGATCCTGACCATATTTGGTAAAGTCACTTTTCTTTTGAAAAAATATATACAAACCAAATTTGAGAAAAATCTATGATATATTTTTGTTTTTTGATAGATTAAGTGAAAATTGGGAAGCAGCTTTATACGAGGGCTATGACAAAGAATTTCCATACGGGTTCTATTTTTGGACAAATGATAAATAGATGTAATAAATACACACAAACCCAATTTGATCGAGATCTATATGATAATTTGGATCTTATGGCAATTTAAGTCGATTTCATAGGGTTCATTTGTATGGGGACCAGGTCGGAACATGGACCGAATATCACCAATTTCAATAGCGTTCATCCTATGGCTGACGAAAGCTTGTGTACCAAATTTCATTAAAATATATTCATATTTGCGACCTGTAGTTTAGAACGGACGGACATCGCTAAATCGATTCAGAAAGTGATTCTGAGTCAATCGGTATAATTAAAGATGGGTCTAGTTCAAATATTTTTGGTAGTTACAAACAGCAGTACAAAGTCATTATACCCAAACCACATAGTGGTATGGGGTATAAAAATAATTTTTCAACATTTCTATAGAAAAAAAGTGATTTTTTTCCTGAGGTTAACATATTGTGGGTATTACAGTATCGAAGGTGTGAAATTTTAGTTAGGTATGTTATATACCGTCGGAAAGTTTAATTTGTCTAGTTTCTCAGTATATGCTTTATTTTTAAGGTTTTAGTAGAACTTACATACTAGTAGGAGCTAAAAATTGAAAAACAGTTGTCTTGATTTACAAAACATTTTCTTTTGATAGAAGTCCCACTCGCATCCCACTAAGCGACCAAAAAGCTCTTAAAGGAAAAAACCTAAGCTTTCTTTTGAACAAAAAAAAAAAAAAGAAAAATTTCCTTTTTTGGAAAAAAAGTCAAACAAATTTTTTATTTCTTTATTTATTTATTTATAATAACTAGCAGATTCCAGCCCTCGAAATTCGAGTGCAAATTCTAGGAAATTTACTTTTTCACTAAATAAAGACCCTAAAGTTATGCTAATCAATTGTAGCCCATTCACAAATCAACACAAAAAAAAAAACAAACTCATTTTTATTACAAACACATTAACACATTTAATAAACACACACATTGCATTGTAAGATTTTATGTATCTGTTAGTAGTAACTTTAAATGCAAATTGCTCAAAATAAAGGAAAAACTTAAAAATCTGCAAAACGGCCAAAAAGAAATACCTTTCAAATAATATACATACGTTTGGTCAAAATCGGGATAAAACGGTAGAACAACACATCGGTTACAAGAAATCTCCTAGCCTATTAATATTATAGATTACAATGCAAAGTAATTGTGTATTCTAATTTCGGTCCAGGGATAAGCCGGGTGATAAAAACCATTTGGCTGGTTTTTGCAGCGACAGAAATTTAGGAAATTTACTTTTTCACTAAATAAAGACCCTAAATAATATACATACGTTTGGTCAAAATCGGGATAAAACGGTAGAACAAAACATCGGTCACAAGAAATCGCCTAGCCTATTAATATTATAGATTACAATATTATAGATTATAGATTCGGTCCAGGGATAAGCCGGGTGTAAAGACCATTTGGCTGGTTTTTGTAGCGACAGAACAAAGCCTCTGTTGGAAATCGAACCCACGACCACCGCATGACAGGCGAGCACGTTAGCTACTCACCTACCAAGTCGCTTTAAAAAAAAAAATTTTTTTTTCTTAAATTTTATTTTTCGAAAGACTGAAGAAATAGCTATCTAAGCTATTTGGAACAAATTTTGCTAAGGACGGTAGGTAAAAAGTTACGTGGATGAGAAAAAACACCTGTTTGGCCAAAATGTCAAATTTTGACCCTCTCTAACTCAGAGAGTTCTTGATCGATCTTGTTGAAAAATTTTGCCTTAGCCAATATCTAATAGGAGTAACCTAAGTGCAAATTTCATCCTGATCGGAAGATATCAGTTTCAAAAGTTGGGACACTTGACATGAAACGCCTCATATATTAGTTTTTATTCTATTTAATTGACAAATCGTAAAAATTTTCAATTCAGTATATTTCTGGTCTGAAAAGTGGGTAACAAATAACTATTAATGGAATGAAAATAAGGAACTATCGTTCTCACCATCTTGGATTAAAGAAGTTTGTGGTACAGTTTCAACGAAAAATTTTGATGATTACAGCATTTAATTTTAAATTTCATTGAACAAAAATTTAGTGCATTTAAAAAGTGTTTGCTGTATTCAAATTAATTATATAAAAATTCGCCTTATTTTTGGAATTTTCTACTTTAAAAAAGCTCCTTTTGGGGCTTTTTTAATTTAACATTAGCAGGACTTTGATCAAACTTATTTAAACTATAGCAGACAAACTATTGAAAAACCTTCAGATCGATAAGATAATTCAGTTACTTTGAAACGTTTAAGTAATTTCTTTAAAACTACAGATCACTAGCGATACCATAGCGGAATTTACAATTTTACATGCAATTCTAAGCGATCCATAAAAAAAGACCATTACATTTTATTACAACGAATATCAGTTTTAATCTGAAATAGTTCTAAAAAAATATATTTTTTTTAATTTCAATTTATCTGTATATATTGCCCACTTTATATTTCTTTTTAGTGGATTTTGATGCCGAAATATTAATTTTAGCAAAAAATTTGTTTCCACTCCAGTGACTTGGCTATTTCTGCTGCAAATTTTAAGAAAAAAAAATTTTTTTTATTTCTCTCCAGAGTGTATATTGTAAACCTTTATCAGAAAAGTTTTTATAAATTATTTTGGTGACTTTTAAAGCGGAATATGAATTCCTGGCTCAAAATTTTTTCGTGATTTTTTCAGATTTTTTGAAAGTCATTGAAATCGAAGTCGATGAAATTGATTTTATCAAAAAAAAAAAAAAAAAAAAAAAAAAACAAACAATAGGTTATGAAGCATAATATTTTTACTGTTATATTTCTTTGATGTTTTATTCTCACAAAACTAACTAAATTACTGATGAAGAATACCATGAAAGTTATCCGCGTTAAAAATTATTAATCTAAGAGGCACTTTGATGTCTTTAAAATTAAAAATTTAGTATTTTAAAATCCTTGGGCTAATTTTTACGGCCGATAATACCTTGTAGAAATCGAGTACTCTTCAATAGCAATTTATCTGGTTTTTTGAGACAAAAAAGCTCAAAAAATTATGTCTCATAACCTAATTATGTCTCATAACCTAGTTTTTTTTTTTTTTTTTTGGTTCAAAGAGTGTGAACAAAATTCTCAAAAATCTTTTGAACCGTTATTCTATTCCACTTTACAAGTTGCAGCATTAGAAAAAAAAAAACCTTTTACGTGAAATACCCTAGCGCAAACATCTTATTTACAAAATAGATGACAACGACTTTTAAAATAAACATATTGCAAAATGTGTATTTTTGGATCATTAAATTTACAAACACGTCGCCTAAATGCTTGATTGGAAATTGTTTTGCCATTGTAGCATGCCACAAAACATAAAACACACATACAATTGCACTTGATTAATACAAAAAAAAAAAACCTAAAGCATTAACCCATTCAGCCATTCAATTAAGCAACCAACCGACCGACCAAGCAACTAATTATAGTTTAACAATTGTACAAAAACCGCGTGCAAAAGTATTTTTTTTTTTTTAATAATTGCTGGTTGCACATATGATAAGACTGGCTATTGTAGTTCAACAAAAGACAGAGAAAAAATGGTCCTCTTTTCTGTTTACTACATCTTTTCCAAACGAACATGTTGCTCATTAAACATTTATTTTTTAACAAGTACTTTTTTATTTTCATTTATTTTTAAACAATAATAAACATTTAAATGGTTTTATGGTTAATTTCTGGTGTAAACAAAACTAATGGAAGGATAATATTTTCGGATTAGAGCATATTTTAAAATTTAAAAAATTAAGTCATTATCTAAAGTTAAAGCGATTTCACCTTATATTGAATAATTTTTGTTGTAAAGTATTCTTAAAATTTTTGTTAATAAAAAATTCCAAAAATTAAACATATTGTTTACGGAAGACATTCAGAATTCGAAAAAGTATATACAAAGATTTGATGTGTTAAGTTAACTGATAAGATAAATTAGCTTGTCTCAGTAAATCTGTTTAATTAATATAGAATTTTGCTACTGTCAAAAATTTAAACTAGTTAAGCCATAAGGATCAGTACCCAGTTAACCTTCCTATAAGTGTGTTTGTAAGGCATGATTTTTATATGGCGATTTCCCACTTGAAGCTCTAGTTGTGTCGATTTTAAGCGGTTTACTTCCTCGTATGCGCTTTAGTTTTATCCTGCTTCTAAAAGTCTCAATTTTTTTTAACTGAGTAAATAATTTGTAGCCATATTTTAGTTCTCTTGACGCTGTATTTATACATTTTTCATAGCCTACAGAGCACATTTTGTTTATTTTGTTCTTTCAAATTTTTAAAGCTTTTAGCTGTTTTTCATAACAGAATATTTCAATAGAAAATAATGAATTTTTCGAACAAGCGTAAATTCATTTTCTTTATACAAATCTGTTATTTTTTTATTCGTTTAAAAAATTATCTTCCCTAATGCAGAAGTTCAGTTGAGTTTTGTTTAGTGTTCTAAATTTTTTTAAAATCAAATTAAAAATTGTGCTTAAAATCATATATGTAGATAAAATAAAAATAAAAAAAAATATTGCTTTAAATAATTTCTAATGAAACTTATAGAAATATGAATGAATATACTAAAACTAAGGAGTGTGGTAGATGGAAAATATCTTATCATACGTTTTTCCTTTTAACTTTTTTCGTAAGCATTATTCAATATATTTTTTTTTTATAAAGTTATCTTGAAAAAATAAGTCAGTTATTACGTTTAGTGACAACCTTGTTCACTTACTGTTAGTTTGATTAAAATAAGTTATGAAATTGAAGTGCGTGCTAAAATTATTAACAAAATTCAACTTCGTCGAACAAAAAGTTGACCAAAAGAATTAAAGGTCTGCCGTAAAAATGTTTCTGTGTTATTCGAATGCATCAGGAGAATTTGACATTGGTAGGAAAAGTCCACATGATATTTTTAATCCAAGGAACATTAAAAACATATTGAAAAGAACTCCCAACACATCCGGTACAAAAGCAGCCTGGTAAGCTCAGTGTTTGGATTATTTTATAAGAAAAGTTAAAGCCGATACAGCTGTGACAACACAGAAAGTCCAAAAGGTTCCAGACAGGAAAGCTGGGAAAAAATTAGAGGATAAAAGCAGAGCCCGGAAACTTAAAGAATGAGTCATAAAAAAAATATTTCTGCTGCTTAGTGGTGGACAACGACACATATTTCAGATTTTTTGCAGCTTCCAGGCCAAAATTTTTATGCTAATGCTCGATGAAATGTTAGATATACGCTTACGACCGAAAAGCAGCCCTAATTTTCACAGGATGTGTAAATATCTAGTAATTAAAAATTTTTTTATGACACTTTTTTAAAATCAAACAGAAAACATCATCTATGTGTCACTTATAGCAAACAACCGCAGGGCTCTGCTAATATAAAAATATTTATTATTATTTCAAGTGGTTAATTTTAAATTTTTCATTTTTCATTTTTAATTTTTAATTCTTCATTTTTCATTTTTCATTTTTCATTTTCTATTTTTCATTATTCATTTTTAATTTTTCATTTTTAATTTTTCATTTTTATTTTTCACTGTTAATTTTTCATTTTTAATTTTTTATATCCCATTTTTCGTTTTTCAAAACGTTTTTATAACGCTATTCACTCCCCATTTTATCTCCAAACACTTCCTAATGAAATCGTGCCTTAATTTTATCTCCAAACACTTTCTAATATTTTCACCAACACAATCGTACCTCACTCCATTTTTGTCCTACTCTGTTTTTGTGATTGTATTGTGAAATAGATTTTTAACCCACTGAGCGTATACATGTTTACACACCAAAATATGCAGATATTTAGAAGTGGTTTAAAATCTTGTGATTTTGCTCAAAATCTTTTTTTATACTCTAGCACCGGTTACTGTGTTTATTATTCCATTTATTTATTCAAAATAATATTAAATGCAGTGAAAATTGTTTAATATATATGGAATAAATTGTAATGTTATGAATAATTTTAAGTGATTGAGAAACTTAATTATAAATGATTTTATCTCCGCACCCTTCTTAATGAAATCGTGCCTTCGTTTTGTCTCCAAACACTTCCCAATGAATTGTGCCTTCATTTTATCTTCAAACACTTCCTTTTTACTGTCATTCAGCGACAAAAAGTTTATTACATATCATAATTTTTTCACCAAACAATCATAAGTCATACCGATTTTGTCTTACGTCTTATATCTACGCTGTTTTTGTGATTGTATTGTGAACTAGATTAGTGACCCCTGTGCGATATAGATGTGTACACATCAAAAAGTTACTTGTATGACAAGCAATTTATAGTTGCGGCAAAAGAAGCAAGTTATTTGTTACAACAGACTCTATAAATATCGAAATTTATATTTAGGAGCGTTCACAAAGAAGACAACTTCCGTTGATAAGTCCGCACAATGTGTTTACATATTTTTGGCCCGATTTTATATACGGTCAATAAAATAAGAAAGCACGATAACAATGACTGGGTTTGTGTACCTACAAACTTTCCGGAGCATGGGCCAGAGGAGAGATATTGGTCTGTTGTGACAAGGTAGTTGAAGAGCACAAAAAAGTGACCCAAAATATGGAAGATTTTAAACGGAAATGGATTATCTAATGGATACGCTTTCTAGAAAGTTCCACCATAAGTTCATAAACAATGATTAGAACTATAAAAGTTATCATTTTTTGCCGAAGTAATCCTCCAAAAGTTTGAACTAAAAACAAAACAACTTAAATTAGACATGTTCCGATTATGTATGAAATATATACCCACCCGCTGCTCTGAACAGAGACCCTTGCTCTCTGCATGAAATTTTTTGATGACATTAGGATCTCGGTCTTGAGCTCATGAATTGTTTCTAAGATTAAAATAACCGCAAATTAATAAATAGAACGGCATTAAATCGCGAAATCTTGGCGGCCAATTGACATCGGAATTTTGGAAGATTATACGGTCTGTAAATCGGTGCTCCAAGAAATCGATTTCGTGCGACGTGTGGTAGGTGACGCCGTCCTGCTGAAACCACATGTCGTACAAATCTATACCATCCAGTTGAGGACACCAGAACTCCATTATCATGCCAATCACAGTCCTGCACTCTTATCGAGTCGCCTTTCATAATGAACTGGTTTTTAGGGGAATTTAAGTCGATCAGCCAGGAATTTGTATGAGGCTAAGTCTGAACATGCTCAACATATATTTTCATATGCGACCTTTTGTTTGCGCACAAAGTTAAGTGGACAGATAGTCGGTCAAACGAATGGACGGACGGGAAGACGGACAGACAGCGTTAAATCGATTAAAGTGCTGATTAGATTAGCATAATGAAAGAAGGGTCTAGCGCAAGAATTTTTGGTAGTTACAAACATAGTCATTATACTCTGATAGTGCATTAAGGCGTAAAGCAACAAAAGACTCTATTAACTGATGTCGATGTTTTATTTTAAGCCTCAATCTATCGGAAATTACCAGGCAATGAAGAAAACCGGATTTTGCGTATTCCATTTATTTCACGCGTACTCTACTGTATGAAGTTAAACTTTTATGCCCTTTATGAAAATACCACATCAAATTCACCCTATTTTCTTTTTGCATCAAATTTTTGTTATTTAGATAGTAATAATTTCAAAACACAATATATGATAATTGTGTTTTGACTGGTGAATGCACAATATTATAAAATGAAATTATCAAAAATTTCATGAGAAAATATTAGATATCAATTTATCGATAAAAAATCGAAACAATTTAAATTCGTCTAAAATTTATTTATTAGTTTTCTTTTTTTAATTTCATTTTACTTAAATGTTGAAAAACTATCTTAAAAACAGAACTCATTTAGGTTTTCATCATTAAACCGTACCGTATTTTTGTGCGGAAAATTCCTGCCGCCGAAAACCCCTTTTTAATTCAACACTTGTTGGTTGCACGGATTCTAGGCACATCTTTAGAGTACGTGGTCTGTTTTTGCGAGAATTTTTTATTTACAACAACTTTCTATGCTGTGGTCCTTGTGAACATTTCGTATTTAAATTTGATAAAAAAAAAATATCATAGAAAGGAGTGGGTGACACCACTAAAACTTCTTCTGCAGTGCGTTCATAAATGATAGCACATTTGGTAATCTGTGAATCAACGTTACATAAAATTTTAACTATGCATGCTTTAAGAAACATCTCTTTGTGGAACGTGTACAAATATGTTCTATTTCGAAAACTAAACTTATATTACACAAATTTTCCATTAATAAGAAATACCGTTATTAAAATCTCTAACATCCCCATACTTAGCATAGCGTTCAAATAGTATAGCACAAATGCAACAAAGTCTTTGTTTGACAAAAAGTACCGTTTTAATACAACATATTCTTTTTAATTTTATTAAAAAAAATAGTAATAAGCAAAATTCCACGACGAAAAGCGTTAAGTGAATTTGAAAAAGGTCAAATTTTAATTTTGTTCGAAAATGGTGCATCAAAAGCAGAAATTGGAAGTGAAATCGGCAAAAGTCGAAAGTTTATTTATAATGACTAGCAGATTCCAGCCCTCGAGATTCGAGTGCAATTTCTAGGCAGCTTTGTTTTTCAACTTAGCCAATTCACAAACCAACACTTTTATGGTTTATTATTATTGTGAATGAAGATAACAAACTCACTAACAAACACACACATAGCATATGTATAATTATACCCTATACCACTATGCGGTTTGGGTATAATGATCGACTCAAAATCACTTTCTGAGATTTAGCGATGTCCGTCCGTCCGTCCGTCTGCCTGTGTTTCCATGTAAACCTTGTAATCAAACTACAGGTCGCAAATATGAATATATTTTAATGAAATTTTATCGGCCATAGAATGAGCGCTATTGAAATTGGTGAAATTCGGTCCATGTTCAGACCTAGTCCCCATACAAATGACCCCTATAAAATCGTTTTAAATTGCCATAAGATCCAAATTATCATATAGATCTCTGTCAGAATGGGTTTGCGTGTGTTTTATTACATCTATTTATCATTTGTTCAAAAATAAACCCCATATGGCAATTCTTTGTTATAGCCCTCGTATAAAGCTGTTTCCCGAGTTTCACTTAAATCTATCAAAAAACAAAATATTGCACATATTTTCGTCAAATTTGGTTTGTATATATTTTTTCAAAATATAAATGACTTTACCAAATATGGTCTAGATCGGTCCATTTTTCGGCCTAGTCGTTATATAAATATGGCATCTGATATCTGCAGCCAAAAAAATTAATAACGATGCCACTCAAATTTGGTTTATGCTTATTTTCTATATCCAATTAATTGGACCGAACAGATATGGGTATCGTATAGTCGGTCTGGACCGACTATAATTTTCTCACTTTTTTTATGTATATATTAGTAGCAACTTTAAATGCAATTTACTCAAAATAAAAGAAAAAATTAAAAAATCTGTAAATCTGCTAAACGGCTAAAAATAAATACCTTTCAAATAATATACGTTTGGTCAAAATCCGGATAAAACTGTAGAACAAAATATCGTTCACAAGAAATCGCCTAACCCATTAGTATTATAGATTTGAAAAATATTGAAAATTATGGCAAACATAAAAGCAGTGGTAGAAAAAACAAGTTCAACGGCAAGCAACAGCACCAAAAGCTGTGCCCAACTTGCTGGATGCGTTTCCAACAAAGTGTACAAAACTACCATTTGGAATGTTCTTAAGTCTTCCAAACATATTCGAAGACAAAGAATAAAGAAAATTCCTCGTCAAATGTAAGTTGTTTAATGTTATGTTATAAAATAAAATAATCAATTAATTTGTTTTCTATTAAAAGATAATTTTTTCAGATGAAAAATAAAATTTAATTTGAATGGTCCAGATGGGAGTTTTAGTTACTGGCATGACTTACGAAAAGAACCCCAATGTTTCTCTCGAAGAAACTTTGGTGGCGGTTCTGTTATGATTTGGGGTGCGGTGATTTACTGAAAATTGGAGTTGCAAATCATGCCCACCAAAATGAACAGCGGCAAATATTGTGAATTGCTTCAATGCAGTTTGTTGCCCTTTCTACATGCCAATAAAGAAAAAAATATAGTTTTCAGCAAGACAACGCAGCCTGTCGTGCCAGTAAATTCACAAAGGAATGGTTAAGCTCGAATAATGTCGATGTTTTGGAATGGCCTGCTTGTTCTCCTGATATGAACCCCCTAGAAATTATATGGAAAATTCTCGTCAGACGAATTTATGCTAACAATCGTCAATACATGAATTTCAATTTTCAATTAACGGGAAGCACTTAATCAAGGTCTTTTGAATAAATTTATAAATTTTATGAAAAATAGAATATTTGATTGCATTAATGCAAAAGGTGGTGTTATAAATTATTAAGATGATGTTATTTTTATTATTTTTATTATTTTTGTTAAATAAATAAAGGACTTAATTAATTTTTTTTTTAACAAAGACTTTGTTGCATTTGTGCTATACTATTTGAATGCTTTAATATGCTAAGTATTGGGATGTTAGAGATTTTAATAACGGTATTTCTAATTAATGGGAGTTTTGGGTGATATACATTTATTTTTAGAAAACATATTAATGTAATTCCAGCAAAGAAATAATAATTATAGCATGCATAGTTAAAATTTTATATAACATTGATTCACAGATTACCAAATGTGCTATCATTTATGAGCGCACTGTATTATATCATTTGTGTTTTCCACAAAGTAGTCATCATTTTAATCATAAAAACTATTCAATAGGTTCACTTCTTGCGGTTTTAATTGATGGATGAATTAAATTGTAATCCTTTTCGTTTGATTCGAAATAGCCATGTGGATTATTCAATAATGGAAAATATCTGTAAAATTTGTTTTTCCATCTTTGATACGAAACAATGTCTTGCAATAAATGCAATAAATAAGCTTTATTTGGGAAAAATCTGTAAATCTGTTCTTACTTCAAAAATCTGGTATGGTAACACTGGTTTATATTGCTCGAATAATCGATAATATTTACAGTATTTATTGATAATTTTTAAATGATATTTTTGTTTGATTAATAGATTTACCGGCTTATCGCTTATCGATATTGCAATCACGAGTTTTGACCAATGTGGTTTACCCCAACATCTTTAAAAATAAATTTATAATTATTAGAACAAAATAAGGTGTTGGGAGAATCGAAGCTTAAGTAAAAAAAAGTCCCACACTATACTAAAACTTAACGTACCTATATCCTTCATTTTATAATAAATGATATTGAAAAATAATTCTAACATCGATATTCGTGGGAGTTGGTGCCACAAAAAAGTGAAAAAATTTCATCTTATAATACATGAATATTAAACTACTAAACAAAAATAAAAATATGATTGATAAAATATTAAGGGAATAAACCGAATAACGGTATTGGTTTTCACTGATAACACAATATATATTTATTTTTTTTTTTATAATTCTATTTTCTATAGACCTTAACATTTTTTATAGTTAGTTTTCTTTTAGCTCTCAAACCAGTGTGTAATCGTACAGTCATATTGTTTTTTTAATTTAAATTACTTACCTCGTATACTCATAAAATAATCCGGATATATTGATTTTTCTGATATAAGTATATATTTTATATTTTAAAATATTTAGTTTTTTTTTTATTGAAACAGTATTTTCTTTTTCGACATATTCTCTATAAAAAAAAGGGATAACGATGAAAATATTAGTTATTTAAAAAAATTTTTAATTTTGTGCACTTTTATGAAATTATTATTAATTATTGGCAAATTTTCATAGAAATTGTGTCGTTTTCGTTTTAAAACTTCTTAACAGCAAACATTTAACACCTCTAGATGTTTTGTTGTTTTTTGTGTTTGTAATTGTTATCATTATCACACAACTGTTACACTAATATTCACATATTTATCGATTAGTATGCGCATTGTTCATTTAACGGTTTTCGTGTTGCTGGTAAATAAGCCGACGGCTATCTGCATATTTGTTATCATTTAGATATTTATTGTACATATATGACAAGCATCCACCTACTAAGTAAGTAAATGAGGGAAAAAATAACAACAACACACAACGATAAATGTGACTCTTATGTTTTGTGTGTCTCTGTTATTATGGAGACAAATACAAATGGTTGGGTCGTTTTCGATGTTGTTGTTGCTGTTGATATTTTTTACTGTGTTTTTTTTTTTCATTCTTCTCGACAGCAGAGCATAGGGTGACGCTTATTTCAAGTTACCAACCAATGACACACGACGACATTTTTTTAACTCTATTTTCCGGTAACGAGAGCGAGAGAGCAATAAGAATTTGGTAGAGGTAGAAATGATATATAAAAAGAAATAAAAAAAAAATCAAACGACACAAAAAATAAAACGACCACGACGACAACTACCACGACTTTGTTATTGTTGTTTTTTATTCTACAGGCAAAAAATAAAAATAAAAAAAGAGTCACACAACAGAGCACAATTTAAACGACAAAATGAGGAGAATATTTAACGACAAACTCTGTGTAGCTGGTTTGTCGTGTATGTTGTTTTTGTACAAGTTTAATATGGGGTGTGTGTATATGTCGTTTGGTAAGGTATGTGTGAGTGTTTATGTTTCATTATAAGTGGGTGACATTTTTTTTAACAAAGACTGAACAGTAAATAAAGCGAGAGCAGTGCATTTTTTTTTTTCAAAATCAAAACAGGGTGTTTTTTTATCCTTTTTTTCAGCTTGAAAAGGGGTGATATTTTTTCTTTTATTTTTCTAATGAAACTCATTAAGACACATTTTTTTATTACACTCACTTTTTTCAATTATTAAAAAACAAAATTATTTTTTCTTTAGTTTCCATTTAAAAATTTTAAGACGTTTTCTTCGTAAATTTTTTTATCTAATATTTTTTTTTTATTTTATTTTTTTTTTGGTGTCTTAATAAACAATAAGTAACAATAAAAAAATTTTTAGCGACGCATTTACACGTCCGTATATATAATTTTTTAAGTGTATACGCGACGTTCAGATGTTTGATAGTAGGCAAGTCGCAAGCCACTGGAGTGGCTGCTGGCATGTTAGCAATGGACGACCGACAACAACGACAACTCTGTGTGTGTGTTTGTATGCATGCCTGCTTGTGTGTATGGCAGAAAATATAAACGTTGGTTGAGAACCAGACCAACAAAATACAGCAACAACAACAACAACAATGACAACAAAAATACAGAAAGCTAAAATAAATCCAACCAAACGACCATCTATCCACTTTCATGCGTCTGTTCGTTCAATTGTCCGTCCGTGAATGCCATCCGTATCAAACCCTCTGCATACATGTGATACATTTACAGACACTCACTGAACAAATGTTTAAAAAAAATTGTATTAAAACCATGGCAAACCGACCACCGAAACCCCAGAAAGCATACCAGAAAAAAAATGCATTACAATTCAATATGCTCACAATACATAAGTAGCAGGAAAAAACCCAACAAGAGTAAATAATATTATAAATAAAGTGAATAGAAGAGATAATATTGTTAGCTCTTTTAAAAAAATTGTATATTCATACACAAACGTATGCCTTACGCTCTTTCTCTCTCGTATCTAAAAAAAAAACCCATCTCTTATATAAACAATTGTGGTGTCTTTTTGCTAAGTTACTCTAGTTTTTTATTTGTTTTAATAGATTCTTTTTTATATTTAATCTTTGAAGAGTTTTAAAACTTTCACACTCTCTGTTTCACTGTTTCTTACTCAATAATAGGCTCTCTTTTATTTTCTCTAATTATTTCGTATTTTTATTTTGATGAATTTACTCTCTGATCATTTAAATTTAGCACTTGCTTTTATCATGATTTTAGTTAATTTATGTTGTATTTGTTTTTTTTTTTTGTTCATAGTTAAGTTTCTGCTTAGATTTGCTTTAAGAGTTGGTAATTAAATATTCAACTGATTTAAGTCTAAGTAAGTCTATTTAAGGCATAATATTAACATTAAAGGTGTCAAAGTATTAACATATTGATTCTTAATGGATTCTAATTAGAATCGGATGAAGGGAAGTAAACTTCAAACTAATTGGATTTTGTGTAGTATTAAAACTGGATGTTCTCCCCGGAGTTTTGCTAAATTGTAGTGTAATTTTAAAATCGCATTAATGTTAACCATTTTACATAAAAGTTATCTTAACTTAATTATGCAACTTCTAAGATGACGCACAAGACTCGAATAGCAAATCGTCTATTATTCTTGTTGAAGCAAAATAGCTATTGACAATAGTTGCAACTGACCAGGGTTTATTATGGCGATTTTAAGAAGGTCTGCTTTTGTTGAACAAATTTTAGGGAAATGTTAAGAATATTTCAGAAGCCCTTCGTTGGCCTGGCTATGTTGAAAAAAAAATTATTACAAGTGGTACAAACAGTTCGCAGAAATCAGAGAATGCGTCGAAAAGCAAAAGCGGCTAGACAGGGAAATACCCCAGCAAATGAATGAGCGTTAGGAAGAAATAGTCTATTGACAATTAAAGATCTTGCTGGTACAGTGGATATTGAAAAAGGATGAGTAAGCACCAATTTGACAGATATGCTGGGCCGGAAACGCGTCAAATCTCGACTGGATTCAAAAACATAATTAAAAAAAAAATCGTTGCATTAATATATCTGAAACAATGCTTTTTGACTTCCAGTATGAAATAAAATTCATCATTATGGGTCACGAGTCTTGTATATATGTATGTATGTCTATGAACCTGAAGCAACAGCCCATTAAAACTAATGTCATGCGAAAGGGCACCGAAAAGTGCACTTCGTTCGATACTCATGAACATGTTTACAAATTTCTTTGTATATCGAGGTGTGTTGGATTATGAATTTCTTCCACTGGGCCAAACATTTTAACAAAGAATATTATTAACGTGTTATGCGTTTTTAGCGTGAAGTTTTATATTCGAATGGAGAGGCCAGAATTATGGGCGAACAACTCTTGATTTTTGCACCACGTCAATGACCTGTTCCACCTGTTCGGCCACAACCACCGTACCTACTTGATATATAAGCTTGTGACTTCTGGCTATTCAATAAACTCAAAAGACTCAGTTGAACATATAGAAGCCGAATCGATGCGAGGTTTAAAGGCCACTATGGAAGTTGGCTTTTACAACTGTTTCGAGATTTGGATCAATGTGAAGGCGACGAAATGGATTTCAAAAAATTTGGTGCATATTATGAGCAACTTTCGATTTTCGATTGTGGTCGAGTTAACTGATCGAACGAATTTTCATTTGTTGTTATGGCGCGCATTCGGTAAAATAGCGCTATTGTGAATTTCACTGAATTGGATAATTCACAATAGTACATATTTATCAACTGGCACTAAAAATAAATATTGTTTGTTTACAAATTTATAAAAAAAATAATTAATTATTTATTAACATGATCTGTTTGATGAAGATAAATGCTTCACCATGAGAGATGCTTCCAACATTTTGGAAATGGATTCCTCTACGTAAATATACGAGGTTTTAACAAGGGTACCTTTTGTTTACAGATTTATAGCAAATTTTCGACTGCAAGGACGCGTTTATGGAATTGCTGTCTACTACAGATGAACTGTTGCGGCAATGCACACAACGCAGATCAATCTCATGAAATTAAAATAATTTACAACTTATATTTTCAATAAGTTTTACAAATTGCCATCCAGCATCGAAAGCAAAATTGTTTTCGACTGCAAATTCGTTGCACAACGAAATTTTCGGCCGTGCTGCCAGCTCATAATACGAATTTGACATTCGGTAGTCGATGTTCGATAGCCAGCGAAGATCGAAGATCGATCATAATAAGGGCATAAGGGCCATTATTTGGACACAGTAGTACAGAACATTTAAGGAAGGATTAAACTTAGTTCGGCCAATGGCCCATTAGCCGATATTGTAAATTGCCACCAACGAAATAAATCCTCATTAAAAGACTATGCAACCAACCAGTCAATTTTCCATGAAATTCAATTTAATTTTTAATTAAAGATTGGCCACCAAAATTATTAATACCAATATTAAAGGCATTCTTTTTTTTTCCATTTAAAATCTCTATCAAAATAACCTGTTCTTTAGAGGCAGGTTGATATAGCCTACAGAAAAATGAAGTTATTTTCTTTTTGGAAAAACTACGAGGGCAAGCCAATAAGTCTTTGCAAATTCTTATAAGGAGCAGCTATAATTTGAAAAGAAATATGCAAATGAGTTTAAACGTGGCCGTACAACCAGAAATGTTCGGGATGTCGGGTTAATGTAGTTACTTCGGAATTCATTGATAAAATCCATGATTTAATTCGAGTGATCGGCGAGTTAAAATGCATGAATTACTGAGGCCACACGCACATCATATTATTCAGTGATTTCAATACGATACGATCGCAAAATGGTTTTATACGTCCGCAAAATGCTTACAATCGAGTGTCTGATCCAGTAGCTGGTTTAGAGATTTTCCGTCGCGATCCTGAAGAACTTCTTTACTATTTTATAACTGTTGATGAAACTTGAATCCATCATCATACACCAGAAATAAAACAACAATCAAAGCATTGGATTTTATCAGCCGAATCCACCCGGAAGACGGCAAAGACAGTGAACTCGCCTGTTAGGGCTACTGCAAGGGGATTTTTTTTTTGGTATATACTGGAAATTGTTTATATTTACCTGACAAAAGAAAAAAAAAATAAATTGAAACATTATTGGGCCAAATAAGCGAAGAAATCAAAAAAAAAGAACGTACCATTAAGCCAAAAAAAAGTTCCTCTATAAACATAATGCTCGGGTACACAGTTTCGATGGAATAAAACAAGTAAGAAAATTATAGTCGGACTTGCCCGACTATACGATACCCTATACCATAGTCTTGAGACCCTATCTTTTCGATCCAACTAACTGGGTATAGAAAATAAGCATATTATATTAAAAATATTAAAATATTATTATTTTTTGGCTGCAGATATGAAAAAGTTCATATCGGGTGCAATATTTATATGGGGAGTAGGTCGACAAATGGACCGTTCCTGACCATGTTTGCTAATATCACTTATATTTTGAAAAAATATATACAAACCAAATTTGAGGAAAATAAAATCTGTATATTAGTCGTTAACTTTAAAACTGTGATTTTTTTATATTTATTTTGATTATTTATTTTTATTAATTTATTTAATTTTATTAAATATGTGTCGTGATGTCCAGTTTTTTATCTTTAAATTTATTAAATAATAATAACCTGACAATATAAGTTTGGATTAATCGTAAGTTAAACTATTGTGACTAATATAACATTATGTTGATATATTGTTTTATTTTATTTTTTTGTCGCCAGAAATTAATAATAAAAAAAAATTTTTATACACTCCTGATGAAGTTGAAAAACCGTCAACGAAACGTAGAGTGGAGATGAAATAAATTTTGTTTTAATTTATTTTATTTAAAACTTATAAGCTGACCATCATAGCCCAAAAGAAGTAACATAAACTCAAGATAACTTGGTCATATAACAATTTAATAAAATCTGTGCAATATTTTGTTTTTTGATAGATATAAATGAAGATGGGGAAGTAGCTCTATATGGGGCCTGTGACTACAAATTGTCCTATAGGGATTATTTTTGGGCTACTGATTAATGGATATAATAAACACATGCAAACCCAATTTGACTGACATCTATAAGATAATTTGGATCTTATGGCAATTTATGTCGATTTCATAGGGGTCATTTGTATGGGGACTAGGTTTGAACATGGACCGAATTTCACCAATTTCAACAGCATTCATTCTATGGCCGATAAAAGCTTATATATCAAATTTCGTCAAAACATATTCATATTTGCGACCTGTAGTTTGTTTACAAGGTTTACATGGGGACAGACGGACGGACAGACGGACGGACGCACATCGCTAAATCGACTTAAAAAGTGATTCTGAGTCGATCGATATAATAAAAGATGGATCTAAGTGAAATATTTTTGGTAGTTACAAACAGCAGTACAAAGTCATTATTCGCAAACTACATAGTTGTATCTATAATATTAACAGGCTAGGCTATTTCTTGTGACCGATGTCTTGTTCTACCGTTTTATGCCGATTTTGACCAAACGTATATTATTTGAAAGGTATTTCTTTTTAGCTGTTTTCCAGATTTAAAGATTTTTAAAATTTATCCTTTATTTTGAGTAAATTGCATTTAAAGTTGCTACTAACACATACAAAAAATTATAAATATGTTATGTTTAATTTGTTATCTTAATTCACAATATTAATAAACCAGAAAAGTGTTGGTTTGTGAATTGGATAAGTTGAAAAATAAAGTTGCCTAGAAATTGCACCCGAATTTCGAGCGCTGCAATCTGCTAGTTGGGTATAAATACATGAGCTGATATTCGAATTCTCACCACATTCACCAAAGTTATCCAGATTTGGCTCCGAGCGACTTTTTTCTGTTTATAAATTTAAAAAAATGTTTCGGCGATAAAAGATACCCTTTTAGAAATCTTACTCTGCTCAGGGCTTAGAAAAATTGTAGCATTGCTGCGGAAAAAAGGATAACAAGGAATAACTCACAAACAAAATATTCTTCTACGTTTTTCTAAAGACTTATTGACGTCACTCCTCAAATGGTGTGTATAATGTTTGACAGCTGTACAAAGAGTTGTTGCATCTAAAATACAATTTTGTGACAATGAGTTTTATCGCTAAAACGGAAGACCAAATTTGGTGCTTTTAAACTGTTTTTTTTTTTTTTTTTTGCTAATTTTTATTGAATATAATCAGATGCCTAAAATATATAATTCGTAGATTTTATTAAAATTCTTTTGAAGGCTCATTACACTCTTAACACCCCTTAAAACAAAATTTTTAAACTAAATACACCTACAAATAACCATTGAGCACCATTGATTGGATACAATTTAAAGAATAACAAAAACCTGAAAAGTTGCCAAATAGCATACACAAACACTCAAACACACACACACACACACACGTATTATGTCACTTGGCTACTTAAATACATACCAGTACATATAACCACACATATGTGTGTATGTACATGCGAGTTTACAATCTACAATATATTATATATTTCCTTAAGCAGGAGTGGGATATATCAGCTTGAAGATAAACAAAACAAAAACAACAGCAGAGCCAGGGTACATTTTGATTATTTTTATTTTATTTTTTTTTCTTATTTAGATTTAGGAGACACACTCAATAAGAAAAGCAAAGCAATAACAACAATCATACGCAACTATTGAATTTAAAACGTACGACACACACATACTTACGCACCTTTAGAAACCAATAAATACAACAAATACGACAAAACACACACTCATGATATTCTAACGCTTTCCCTTTCTTACTACAGTAGGGAGTCGCCATTGAACAAAAATTGGAACTGGAACTTTTCTAGCATGCAGACTGAGTGATACAGAAACGAGTCGCACATACAGTAGCACATGTACTTGGTAGGCTATCACCACAAAAAGTATATTGTTGTGAGATTATATTATGAGTATGTGTAGGTTAGGACATTTTTAATGCTATATGAATGTGTGTATGGTTAACATGATAATATGAGTGAATTGTGTTTGTGTTGGAATAATATGGTCTCTTTACTCGTAACTGTGACACTCTAAAATTTTATGTCACAATACATACATTCGGTGAGGGAAACCGGTAATGTCACTGACTGAGTGTCTGTTGTGTATGTGACTGTGCGTGTGAGTGGTATTCAGAATGATGCCTTTTAAAGAGAGTTTTACTTGATAATTATGAGTGCGAGTTTTGAAAGAGTACGAGGTTGGTAAAGAGTGGTTAGAAGAGTATTGAGTTTACTTAAAAATAAACACAAGTGTCGATAATGCGGTTCTGTGCAAAAAGAGTGTTTTCTATGCTTTTTGAATTAATGTCTGTTAACTCTTTTGTTTGCAAACTAAAACTTCTCATTTCAATTATTCTCATTTGTTTCGTCATTATATTCTTTAATCTCTTGGCTAAAAACTGATTGTCACAAGTACCAAGTTATTTTTGTTATTTTTCCTTCTTGTTTTTTTTTTTTTTTTTTTTTTGATTATTTTGGTGTGTGCTTTTGCCGTTGGCTTTAGGTATTTTAAACACAATTAAATTAAATACAACTAAAGAAAAAAAAAATCGACAACTATTGTTTAACTTGCGCTGTATATTGGCTAACTTGTTTTTTCGTTGGTTTTATTATTTTTATTTTTTGCACATTTTAAATCTTTAGACATTATTTTGTATGAGTATTTTATGTTTCGGTTTTAAATGTACTTACAAGTTGTGCATTATAATTTTGTTGTTTTACCGTCGGTTGTTACGTTTTGTGGATTATGGTCTTCAAAGTTAGTTCTGCATTTCAAAGTGTTGTTATTTTATATATTTAGTCGATTAGAATGTTTAGCCGTGAAATATTTTAACGGTACCACAAAAATGATGAGAAATAAACTTATATATTAATACAATATATTAAAAACGAAAGATTTGGGATGTGTTAAGAAATGTTACATCAAATTAGAAGATATTTTTAGAATTGTGCAATACTTATATGCATGTATTTTATTCATCTTAACAATCGCTTCGCCAGCGGAGTTACGAGCAAATATTGTTATGTGTTTTATATTATAACTAGATGACCCGGTATACTCCGTATCGCCTATCCTGACGACATTAAAACTTTCCCTTCGCTAAAAAGTTTTGATCGGTAATGTCATGCATTGCCATTTTCATAGGTTATTATGCTCTAAGTTTGTCAATAAAAAGTAGAAATTAATTGTGTGAACCATAGATTTTTAGAGGTTAACACTAATTATACTTCATGAAAAAGACTGATACTTACTCATTTTTAACTATTAGATATTATTAGTGTAAATTACAGTATTTCAAAGGTGATTTATAAAGCTTTTCAACCACCGTCACTTCCTATAGTCGCAAATATAGAAAGAATGAAAACCAAAAATTCGTCACTTCGTCACGCCTTCGGCGTCAGATTTGTCAGAACCCTCTGAACTTACAACATGAAGTTTGCCTACAACAAAATTATCTGAATTGTATTGAGTTGAAGTTTAATTCGGTTGGATATGTTTTACTAATAACACATGTACATTTCGCAAAAACCCACACACACATTCACACACATTCGGCATTCTTTTCTCACACTGTTTTAATTTAGTTCGCTTATTAAATGAATTTTGCTAACAATTCAAATGAATACAAAATTTTTATCTACGTTAAATAAAAGCATTAAGTCCAGTTAAAGCTTTCAGTTAAACTATATTTTTTGTCTTTAGCCGCCTAAAATCGAATGGTAAATTCGTTAGAATCATCGGCATATGAGAGATCAAGACATCCCTTGATGATCTTGGCCTCGATGACGTTATTCATTAGTTTTTTCACAGCCAGTCTCGTTCCATTACGCAATCGAGGTTAATTAATGTTACGCAGCATGATCACAACTGACCCTACGTTTAATTTTAAACTCTGAGGTGGTAGTCTAGGCAATTCCAGCGACTCCGTCATCCTGGTTTGTAACTATGTCAACTGATTTGTAAGAAAACAACTCTCCTGGAAGAAAATTTTGAATGGTCTCATTGAGATCATCGACATCTTTATGTTTGGCCGCCAATATTTCTCTTTCACTAAGCCAATTATGGTTATTGAAGTGTTATTCTACGTCCGGAAAAACACGCTGAATAACATCTTGTTTTGAATCGATTAAGTGACAGAAATCCATGGCCAGTGGAACTACTCCGGTCGAAGTATCAGCAGCTACCTTACCGTTTCCAATATCTAATGACGTGTTGTTCTATGTCCGGAACAACACGCCGAATAAGCTCCTGTTTTGAATCGGTTAATTGACAGAAATCCGTGGCCAGTGTAATTAATCCGGTCCGACCTTACCATTTCCAGTATCTAACAAATGCCTCGAAATCACAATTGCAGTTTGAACTTGCTGCAAAAACACTCTCATATTAGTTGCTAATTGGAGTATCTTACATGCCGCCGCAATTTAGATGATTTGAGGCATGCATTTAGTTCGTCAGCAACAGTTGATCGGAAAATAACTGGAAGAATCTGATAAAAATCACCTAATAATAGAATAACAGCTCCACCAACAATGTTTTGGTTGTCACGAAGATCTTTTAACGTTCTGTTCAGTGCCTCCAGTGACATCTTGTGGGCCATCGTGCATTCATCTCAAACGACCAATTTGCATAGTTGCAGAATCTTCGCCATTACGCTGTTTTTGGCGATGTTGCAAACTGGTGCTCCGTTGATTTGCATGTTTAGTGGTAATATCAAAGCAGAATGTGCAGTTCTTCCACCTTTTAATAATGTTCCAGCTATTCCAGATAAAGCCAATGCTATAGCTACTTCAATTTGCGATCTGATCTTTGCCAATAGCAATGAAATTAGGAACGTCTTTCTAGTCCCCCCAGGAGCGTCATGCAAATAAATTTCACCCGATCCACTGTTTACAGCTTCTATCAAAGTATTATACGCAATCCTTTATTGTGCATTCAATTGCGGAACATTTTAACTACTCGTAACTGTTTCGGGCAATACTTCAGTAACGTACTCTTGTTCCCTTTGTAACTCGTGGTTAAGTGCATCGCGCATGGTACGATTTGGTGCTGTCATGCCCAAACACGACAATACTGTCAAATGTTTGAAATGAAAGTAGGTAGAACAGTTTATATAGGAAACTGTTATTTTTCTTATCTTCCTCGCAATTTTTGTCAGCGTTTAAGCCTTGCCTGGACCACGGCAAACATTTCAAAACCAAAATCAACTAAATCGGCCCTGCCGTTCTCGAGTTTTAGCGAGACAAACGAACAGCAATTGATTTTTATATATATAGATATGTTGACATTGAGGATTATATATATGTACTCTTCTAACACTTATGCTTCCTTTAAAGAATGCTCTGCAGAAAACAGTTTTATCAATATTTTATTGAATACCTTATGAAAACTTAAATGAAATAATGATTGAATTTGAAAATTTTTAGGCTCACGATCAAATGTTTTTACTTTAAAGCAACGTCAAAAAACATTGGCACATTTGTTTCAAAAATTTATCTATATTGTCCATGACAGGTTATACAGCTGTTTCGCGAAGAGTCACCAATCCTCATCAGTAATCAAAAGCAGTAGATAGTATGTTTGGTAGAAAGTTAATTCCTATATTTTTCATCTGAAGTGAATGCAATGAGCATCCAAGCAAAGAGCTATACTAACGGGTGATCCAAGTAGAGATACTTTTTTCAATAGCCTTTTTTTGACAGATTACGTGTGAGTCGTGTCATGCTGTCATGTTATTTTTGTTTAGTATTGTTTGGCATTTCATCATGGAAAGACTTAGGCCTGAACAACGGTTACAAATCGTTCAACTTTATTACGAAAATTCACGTTCTGTGAAGAATGTGTTTCGTGCACTTCGCTCAACTTATGGTCAACATAATCGGCCAACTGAGCGTACTATTCGCAACACCATCACCCATCTTGAGACCCAGCATTCATTATTGGATAATATTCGACCGAATAGTCCACGTCCAGCATGCAGTGAAGAAAATATAGCGGCCGTAGCTGAGAGTGCACACGAAAACCGTGGAGAGTCGATTCGGCGCCGTTCGCAGCAACTCGGACCGACTATTTGATGCCAGAAATTGATGCTCGTGATCTCGGCGACATTTGGTTTCAACAAGACGGCACCACTTCCCATACAGCGCATCAATTAATGGATTTATTGAGAGAACACTTCGGTGAGCAGATAATTCCACATTTTGAGCCGGTCGATTGGCCACCAAGATCGTGTGATATCAAACCGTTAGACTTTTTCCTGTGGGGATATGTAAAGTCTAAAGTTTATGCGGACAATCCCGCTTCGATTCAGGCCTTGGAGCAAAACATCACGCGTGTCATTCGACAGTTACCAGTCGAAATGCTCGAAATAGTCACCGAAAATTGGACTCAACGGATGGACCATTTGAGACGTAGTCGCGGCCAACATTTGATAGACATAATCTTCAAAAAAATAAATGCCAATGAATGTTCTTTCAAATGATAATAAACATTCCCCATTAAATTTGAACTTTCTGCGTTTTTTTTTCCTTAAAAAAGTAGGGAACATCGATATGGATCACCCTTTATTAAACATTGCCCAATATAACGAAGTAAAAAAAAAAAAAAACTTTGAAACAAATGTTTTTTGTATATGGGGATTTCCATGGACACGCACGTGACAGTCGTACGCATTTGAATATTGTTTTGGTAGCACTATATTCAGTGTAAACGTTGGGAGCCATTGAAATCTTAGTAGTAAGATATTAACTAATAAAACGCAGTTCGTTACGCGACAAAAATAGAAGTGGGTTCTGCCTGCATCTATAAAAATGCAAAAAACAGCGAAAAGCGATCAATTTTTTGATCAAAGTAATTTATATATAAAGTGGACTTAAGATACTCAATATTTGCGGCCGCGAAGTAGAAATGGTTTTTTTATTTTTTTTTTTATAAGCCTAAACATAAAACGTTACGTGACATGACGTTATGTGACACAAAAAAATTGTAATGTGTAATCAAGAAAATGTTCAGATGTTTTTGATTTTTAGGTTTTATTAATCAAAGATAATGTAACAAAACGTAAATTTCAGTTCAATATAAAATAAAATGTTAAAAAAATTAATGTTTCAAATGTCTCGTATCGAAGTTGATGATGTACGTGCAACTTTTATGTTTGAATTTTCGTCGCATAATATGGAATGTAGTTGGTGAATGCCAGGAATATTTGACAAGATCTTCCATTTTTCTATTAACGTAATAGAATGTTCTTCAATCTGCTGTGAAGAAACATATACTAACTGAACTCCGTTTATGTTGTTCCGGGCGCATTCAAAAAACGATAATGCATCATGCAAAACAATATTCTTTGTTTTTGTTAACTGCCAAACTTTTCTTTTCACCACAGCTCCAACACCATCGACTGCCCCCTTACCATGAGAAGTTGCAAAGTAGTTCCATTCAAAATTTTTGCAACCGAATCCATTTAAAAATGCAGGTAAGCTCCGAACAATAAATTTATTTTTAAACTGGCAGCTGCTCCCGTCTGAGAATATAAAGATATTTCCAAAATACCCATTCTTTTGTTTTATCTTTTGTATAAGCTTCGTTATGAAGCAGTGAACATCATGTTTGCTGTGGCTTAACTTGTCACTGATGATAGCAAATGATTTAGTTTCACCATATAACCAGGCTACGCATGTAAAAATTGTTACTTGGCCATAGCTAAAGTGTGCACTTTGGACTTCATTCTGACAAATAAGTCGATAATTTTCCGCGAAATCGACTTGCAAGATTAGTTTTCCAGGCTTAATATTTTTCTTTTTAGTGTGAAAGTAATTTTGTTGCCCACGTTTAACAAAAAAAATGCAGCTTAAGAGAGGGTAGTTAACCTCCAACTCATTTAAAAGATCAGAAAAAGGAGCGATAGTGTGTGTCAAAGTTACTCGAGTATCAACTTTCCTCCAATGTTGCCATTTCACATTTTCATCGAATTTTGTCCAAAATTTCAGTGGAACTAAATCATGATTTATGTCTTGAACACAATTTTTACAAGCGTTTGTCATGCAGTTTTCATCTTGTATGTTACAGTAAGTAGATTGAAGGAAGGTTTCGAAATCAGGAGAAAATTTTACACACATGTTATGCGGCAACTTGTTGGTAAGTTGAATTTGTCTTGGTCTGAAAAAACATCGACTTACACTTTTGTCATTAAATTAATTTTTATATAATTCGAAGGCTTCTGATACGGTCAGCAACATGAACCGCTTTGGAACTACTAGTTTATCAATAATTAGAGTATCCTTCCGCCCTGCAGCTTGGACGCTAATATCATCACGCGTGTAGAAGTCCTTCACTGCTTGTAATTGTTGCTGGTATTCCAAAGGCTGATCAAATGTTTTTTCAACATTTATTGAATCGGGGTATTTATTGCATAACGCATTAATAATTTGTTTTTTTTTTTTTTTAAGTCTACTGGCAAAGCTTTTTCTACTTTTTTCAAAGCTTTTCCTAACTTTTGCTTACATGAATAAGCACCGAAATTATTTTCTATCGTTGCTTTATTTGCCTTTTTCTCACGTACATTTTTCTGCCTTAGGCGATCTTTTTCTCTTTTTTCCTTTAAAATTTTCACGTGTTTCTTTGACAATTCCAGCAGCTTCTTTCGATGCTTTTGCGCTCTTTTTTTTTGCTTTTAAACGATAAGCTTCTAGCTTTAGTGGGTCTTCTTTCAATCGCTCCCTGTACAGCTGTGCTTTGTTCTTCGCATACTCCATATATGTATATTAAAACATACATAACTTAGAATAATCGTTCTTAAATTTGTAGGAAACTACACTTACAATTGAATTTAGTAGCGTTACGTGACAACTTTTGAAGTTAAACAACAATTTCGTCTTACTTTTTTTACTTCTAAGCAATTTAATTTTATATTCTATACATAAAACTTTCTTTAAATCCGAATTTTTGACCACCGGCAACTGGCGACTAAGAAGTTATGCAAACAACTGATATTTTACAGACGCGCATGTGACACAGAAACAGCAAGGGAAAGAAACCCAAAAATTTACCGTTTGTCATGGCTTGCTTCATCTCTGTTTCTATTTTCGTATTAGTTTGTTGTTGGTACAATAATCTTGAAAGAAGATTGCAACCATAAAACAAATATATAATAAATAACAACGAAAAGCAAAACCATCACTAAAAGACACAAAAAATGAAAACATTAAATTTTTTGAGGTTATGTGCTAATATTTCACAACAAAAACAAAAATATGCTGTAAACTCATTATATTCTTGCAATTCAAATATTTCTTTAACAATATAAAAGAAAAAAACATTTGTTTATCAACTTTTAATTTTTTTGTCGTGGTGGACCTTTTCCTGGAAATGCCCATATGTGTATCCTTTGCACCCTACAATATACTTGTTGTTTCTATCTTGAAATGAAATAATTTTTTTTTTTAATCCTGACGGAGACAATATCTATTGGTTATTTTCAGAGCCCTCCATTACGCGAGTTTCGAGCTACTCGAGCTGCTCTAGTAGTTAACGAGCTGCTCGAGCAGCCCAACGAGTAGCTCGAGTAGTAAAAATTAACATTTTTCATGTTTGAAATCATGTAAAACGATAATTATAAGTATAGAGTACAACAACTGTATACTTTTTGGAATCGTACAAGTACCAAGAATATCATCCTTAAATTTCCCTTGAATCGGACTGTCCTACTGGCGTGTGCAAAGTACTGCTCGAAAAAGCTCGACGCCCTTCCATACAAATGTATGAAAATATTAATTTCATAGATAATCGACTTCATTTAAAAAAAAAATTTCCCAAAATACATGGTATGATTTTATATATTTTGAAGTCAGTTACACTAATATATTACCCTCCTAAAATGTTAAAACATTCTGATAAAAACTATGGAGTGGGCTAACTACTACTCGAAAAAATCATCCACTTTCCACTCAAATGTATGAAAATATGATCTTCGTATATGTTGGATGCCAATTTACAAAAAAAATTTTCAAAAACACTTTGAAAAAGCTCTTAGTTTTTTAATCTGAATATATGTAGAGAATGTGTTTTCAAAATTTCAAAGCATTTGAACAAAAATGTTGGCGTATGGGAACAACTACTCGAAAAGGATTGGAAATTTTGCAAAAAGTGTAAAAAAAATAAAATTTTTTTTATATTTTTTCACTGTCTGTAATTCACTTTATTCATACATTACTTATAAAAAATTGTAAACCATTCCGACCAAAATTGACGCTTCGGTATAGCACTACTGGATTGATATTGGTCACTTTCTCTACAAATGTGTGAAAATGTGCTCTTATTTGAAGTGTGATGATATTTTCCAGAAAATTTTCAACAATGATGTTCGTTAGAGCTGTATATATAAAGAGAACAATTCCTTCAAGTTTCAAAGCATTCTGATGTAAGTTTAAAAAAAATTTTCATCACAGTTGTTATACTAAATACTTCTATTTATCGTTTTACATGATTTCAAACATGAAAAATGTTAATTTTTATTACTCGAGCTACTCGTTGAGCTCGAGTAGCTCATTTACTACTCAAGTAGCTCGAGCTTCGAATAGCTCGATTAACTCGAGTACTTGAGCTTAATCGTAAGCTCCTATTTTTTTAATTATGCCATATTGACCTGGAGCGCACTAAAGAATTAATTTCAGATATTAAATACAAAAAATTTTTTTTTTATCAGTTTTACGAAAATCCTTCTACAAATATCTATTCTGTCGATATTTTATCTTTATTGGAACAAATTCGTAACAAATTTTATTTTTTTTATCTTAAAGAGGGCCAGTTTAAAGCTTTCGTATTTCCCAGTAATTTGTAGTATTAAAAACTTTCACCATTTCTTGCCATAGAATTGCCAAAATATATCTGAAATATGAAAACGAAAGTGAACTAAGTGATACAGATATATTTTTTCATATTACCCAAAAATATATCTGATTAAAAATGCCAGATATTTTAGGTAGCTTGTTCTTAATTTGGGCAGCGTTTTTATTTCAGCGGATTTGAAGAAAAATTTAATTTTTCGTACATTTTCAACTGTTAGGCTACATCTTTTTGGTATTTTCAAATTTCAAATATATTTTATCAAAATGTTATATTGTTTGATATAAGTTCTCAATCCTGTAAATTAAGGTTAAATTGAAATACCATAAATTGTCCCCCTTTAAGGTCAAAAGTCAAATTTAAGGATATTTAAATTTTTTTTTAAACAAAATATCGAAATAATATATATTTGTGGAAGGATTTCGATAAAACTTGATAATTTCAAAAAATAATATTATGGACTTATTTTGTGAAATTAACCCGTGGGGTACTCTTGACGTCAAATTTGCTCTATATGAAAATCTATAAATATTTTTTTCCTTATGATTTTTTTTTAATAAAACAAATTTAATGTATTCATAAAATTCCTCAGATTTATTCGTTATTTGATGAAAATATTTAGATTAATTAGTTTTTATATTTAATACAGTATAAACAATTTTGTATATCGAGGGCTTATATTGAAAAAGTGCTTTCTGCATTAATAATTATTTTAAAGAGAGCGTGTAAAACTAATTTATTAATAAGATCTGAAAGTATTTGGCGATTGATTTTTCACAAGAAATATTAAGAAATAGTCATACTAATAATGAATGACATCAAAAATAATATTATATTTAACAGTTATATCAGAGAACAGTTTGAAATCAAAAAAATAATATTGCTGTCAAATGTAGATAGCACTTTTTGAATATACACCCTCGATATACGTTTATATGAATATAATAATTCTGAGAAAAATAAACTTAAAACTACGACACATTTTGAGTACCCCACGAGTTAATTTCAGAAAAGAAGACCAGAATATTATTTTTTTGGAATTATTAAAATATTATCAATAAGTTCTATCGAAATCCTTCCACAAATATATATAATTTCGATATTTTGTTTTAAAAAAATTAAAATATCCTTAAATTTGTTTTTGACCTTAAAGGAGTACAATTTATAGTGTTTCAATTTAACCTTAACTTACAGAATTAAGAACTTATATCAAGTAGTATAACATTTTGCCAAAAGATATTTGAGATATGAAAACACCAAAAAGATGTAGCCTAACAGTTGAAAAAGTACACACAGAGAATGGATTTGTTGTGGCAACCGTATTTGTTGCCAACCGAATTTTGATAGTCCCATGTACTATCACATTATACTGTTGTGATTACTTAATTATATTTTCAAAACTAACGTATTAAGTACTGATGCAATTGAATTTCGAAATAAATTCGATTGTATTAATTGAAAAATATAGTTGATGAAATGGAATTTAGATTTCATTTATTGGTTGTAACAAACATTTATCAGTAACCTTTTTTAAAAGTGCAGTATTCTCCTGAAATATACAATCATGAATTTTTGATGCTCTTTTTTTTCATTAGTTTATTTGTAAATATGAAATTAAAATTAATAAAAAGAAAAGATTATATTACATGAGAAAAAAAATTACACATACGAATATGGAATAAATAAGCGCTGTTGCATGTGTTAATGTTCCCGTTTTCACTTAGGCTTTTATTCTAATTTTTGCCATTTGATAATTGACTTCAAAATATCATAAATAAAATAGAACTTGTGCAATATCAATATATAGCAAAAACAGGGCCACACACCATGTTCGGATCCAAATAAGATTACCGTTTTATCGTAGACAAATAGGGTCAGAATGGACGATCCTGTCCCCGTCACCGAAAGACATTTATTTTGTCTGCTTTATTCTGCTTGCAAAACGTTTGCAGTGCGTACGAAGGTAAATGCCATTCTTCAGTTGAGGTAGTAGCAGAGATAGTTGCATAAAGCCAATTTGCTGTTTGATAATGGCATCAAATTTATTACGTAATATCACATTTTGCTTTGTTGTCCCCCAAATAACAACATACTGGCCTATGATGGTTTCATAGAACTGGGTAGAAAGCAATTTGAATGCGTTGTCGCAAATTTTCCTAAAATAGTAAGACTTCGTATAGTCAAAAAAAAATTACTACCATTATTTGTTTTTTACTTGCTTTTTTATAAAAATTATTCCTTAACAATGTTACTTCTAAGAGAATGCAACAAAATTTGCAGAAGCTTATTTAGAATTTAAACTAACTCTCCATAAAATAATTTTTACAAAAAATAAAAACACAACAAAAAAACAATGACCACTTACCCATTCGATTAATGTCCTACAATTCATTCTTATATATGTATGTATGTAAATTATACGATTATACACAATATAAAATTAACAAAAAAAAATTTTTTTTTGATTATTTCATTTAATTTCAAATTTCTTGTATCTGCTGTCTTATTTTTCCAAATATGACAAATTAATTCGAAAATTCGGTTGGGTTTAACATTTTTTTATATTTTTTGTTATTAATAACAGAATTTGATTTCCTTTCGGTTGTAAATATCAAATAGTTAAAAATTTAGTTTCCCACTTTATTGTAACCGAAAAATTGTTATAAATACACATTTGTTTCTATCATATTAACATAAAATTTGTAACAATGACTATAAACTCATTTTTAGTTTAAAATACTTCATTATGATAGAATATTTTATTGTTATCACCAATATTTAGGGTTAATACATGGTATACTGGCTTTAGTTCAGTTGCCTTAATTGAATTAGCTTAACAACTTGCATAAAAACTTTAATTGGTGAAAGGAACTTATTTTGCTGTTGTATCTATTTTCATTTTATAAGAATTATGATTAAGAGATATTTTATAAAGAAAATCTATTGTATTTTAAAACATATTAGAATTACAATAACATATTTGGGTAAATATATAATTATTTTTAATGATAACCTATTTCCAAAAAATTCTTTTTCTGTGTGTATGAAAAATTAAATTTTTCTTCGAATCCGCTGAAATAAAAACGCCTCCCTCGCCATGAACGCTATTGAAATTGGCGAAATAACACCTACGCAATCGACTTAAATTATCATATGGATCTCGGTCAAATTGGGTTTGTGTATATTTATTACACCCATTAATCAGTAGTCCAAAAATCAACCCTATAGAACAATTCTTAGTCACAGCCCCCATAGAAATCTTCTTTCCGACCTTCGCTTAAGTCTATTAAAAATCAAAACATATTGCACAGATTTTTCTTAAATTTGGTTCGCATATGTTTTTGTGGTCACAATCGGTCCATTTTTCGACCTAGTCCCCATATAAATCTAGCATCCGATATGAACTTTTTCATATTCAAAGGAAAAAATTAATAACAATGCCACTCAAATTTGGTTTATGCTTATTTTCAATATCAATTAGTTGGGTCTAAGATATTAGTTAATATTTAGTTTGCTAAAATAAGAGTTTCGTCTTTTTTTTTTGTGTTTTTAGTTGCTTCGAACACTGACGGACTATCTGTACATATGACGAATTTTTTGTTTTAACTTTTGTTAATTTTAATAGCTTCGGCAATTGCAATAGCTTCGGCTTCTAATATTGTGGCGTTTTGTGGTAAAAGTCCTAAAACTTGGGTGGATCCATTTTCATCTACAACAGCAAACCGAACGTGATTTGTTGTGTTTGAACTATCTGTAAATATTAATTCCCAGTTATTAGCTTTGGATTCCTCAAGAACTTCATTGTATATTTATTTAAACTTGCAGATTCCAGCACTCTAATTACGAGATCAGTTTCTAGGCAACTTTATTTTTCAACTTAGCCAATTCACAAACCAGCACTTTTATGGTTTATTATTATTTTGAATGAAGATAACAAACTTTCATTTTGACGTTTATATTTTTTGTGCAAATATTTGAAGACATCCTTCTACACTTTACCTTTCATTATTTAATTTTTTTCATTTTTATTTTAATATATATATATATATATAAATATATACTTTTTATTTGTTAAATGTTTTTATTTATTTTATTGCACAAATTAATTTTTTGTTTTTTCTTTGTTTACATATTTTTGACAGCTAGTTCAGATAAATTAGCGATAATTTCTTATCAAACTTGGAGATGACACCTCAATGTTTCTAGGTTCACAACTAGGTTCGAACCGTGAATGAGAGAGCGAACCGCGAATCTTGCTGTCCGTGTGAAAATAGCATTAGTAGTAACTTTAAATGCAATTTACTCAAAATAAAGAAAAAAAATTAAAAATCTGTAAATCTGGTAAACAGCTAAAAAGGGATAAAATGGTAGTACAAAACATCGGTCACAAGAAATCGCCTAGGCTATTAATAGATGTTTCAGGTGCAATAAAATAAAATTTTTATTAAATATTTGTATTTTACTTTCGAGTGAGCTGGGTTTTAACAGCCGTGGTGTGGCAAATTTCTGTAATATACATTTTTCTGCTAGTTTATATGGGTAGGAAAAAGTCGATTATATTGCGTTTATGCAACAGACGAAATTTTAGTTTCTTTGCGTGTTTTTTTAGAGAATCAATTCCAGCTTCTGTTCGTAAATTTATAATTGGTGTTGTTTAAATGCTCTTAGAATGGTTCTTATAGCAGCATTAATTTTTTGCACATTAGATTTGGCTGCCTTGCAGTATATTGTGAAACCGTAGTCGATTTTGGCCAGTATCACTGACTGCACATGACTATTTTTTGATGAGAGAAATTTAATAATGTTTAATCGATTTGTCAATTCTTTTTTCAAATAACTACAATGGTTTTTAAGTTATACTAGTATAGCCCAGAACTCGAAATTCGAGTATAAATTCTACGAAATATTATTTTTTTCTTTAAAATTTTGTCTTCCAATGTTTTTTAAATCTATATATATATAAAAATTTCTGAATATTTAAATGAGCTTAAAGGTCTGTTAATCAATTGTAGCAGTTGACAATTCAACATAGAGCGTCTGATATATAATTTAAATCATTCGCATTAACAGCGTGTAACGAATTATTATAAATATTTTATTTTATTTTATCTAATCTAATATATTTTTAAGACAGATTTAACATAAATTTTATCATTCTCAGCTTCTCCTCCATATGAGCTATAACTATGCCAATTTTCACACTGCTCCGTGCCCGCATATTGCTTAAAAAGGGAACTAATGTATCTTCACGTATTAATATGTAGATTTAGAGTCGAAATTTAAGCCTAGTATTTTACAATTATCTACTTTAGTTACATTGATGTTATTATAAATTAAATTAATATTGTTACAATTTCGTTTTTTAGATATATACAGATGTTTCTTATTTTTCGAACGAAATTTCTGCACCAGAATATTTGGACCAATTATCAATTAATTGCAGTGCCTCTTCCAAATTATACTTTATATCATGATTTGATTGGGCAGTAGCTATGATATAAAGGTCATCAGCGTAAAGGCGGTGCCTTATTTTGTTATTGTTATTCAGAATACGACTTAGGTCATCAAAAGCGATAATAAAGAGTGTAACAGATAATAGGAATCCTTGTGAGATTCCATTATGCAATGAAAATATTTTAGAAATTGCGTTGTTTATCCGCACTTTGAATTGCCGGTTAATTAACAAAGATTTAATGATATTGAAAACTTTCGGTCCTACGACCAACTTGCTATTGTTTGAAGAACAATATGCACTCCAATTTTGTCAAATGCCTTAATAAAATTAACTGACAAAATTGAGTTGTGATTTTTAGTGAACGGTTCTTACGGATTATGTGGTCTTTGTATAATAAAGCATCAATGGTACTAAAGCCTGATTGGAATCCACTTTGATTTTTTGACAGAAGTTTATGTTTCTTAATGACCCACATCAAACGCCTTGATATCATTTTCTCTAAAATTTTTGTTAAACATAGTAAAAGGGAGATTAGTCTGAAGGAATCAACGTTATTTATAGTCTGAAGGAATCAACGTTATTTATAGGAATCAACGTTATTTTAGTCTGAAGGAATCAACGTTATTTACTAGCTGAGTCCGGTCCGCATTGCTGGCCCGAAGAAAACATCTGGATTTTATATTGCATCTAAATTTTAATACCGAGTGTCGGGCAAAAGTAAAGCACGAACTCCATCGAAAATTTTAGCAAATATCTAGGTACAATACTAAAATTTGATTTCGCCATGCCCCTCCGCCCACAGATCAAAAATCAAATATCAGACTACAGTGTCACCCGAAAAGCTATTCAGAAGATTCTGTGCCTTAGATACATTGCATTTAATAATATTATGAATATGACTGAAAAAAAATATACGTTTTCTTGAATATTTTAACACCAGCGCCACCTACAGGTGAAAAACTTTGTCAGCAACTTTAGTTTTATGTACATAATATATGTTGCGAATTTGAGCTAAATTGGACCGTAAATAAATTTTTTGGGAAAATCTCGACCCCAGCGCCACCTATCGGGTACAAAAAAAAGTTATGCAAATCGGAGAATAAAAAGAACATATGGTATGAATACGAAGTCGCTAGCATTAGTGGTTCAACAATTATTAGAGTACAAACATACGCACCAACGTTTTTCTATATTAAGATTATTCTTATAGCCACCACAAGTGCTGTTTTAAAAAGCTGAGGAATAATACCGGAGTCGAAGATTTAATTAAATATTATGGAACATTTTTAGCCTGGAGTATGGTATTTTGGTCAACCCGGGTGTTTTCCCTTTAGATGTATTTAAACTATATGTTAGTTCCTGCATATTAAAGGGGTGCTCCAATGTCTATGCTTTATTTGAATAAGAAGTTATTCTAACAGATGCTAAAGATTTTACTTTATAGTTCTGGAAAATTTGATTAAAATTATGATCACACCAGTAATCTGACCAGTGTTTGGAAAAAGTGTTGGATAAATCATAAGATTCATAAATGTGGAACGCTTCACGATTTTGCATGTCATCGTTGCGCAGAGGCCATGCTAATCTGCTATGTATCGTTTCAATTTTATTATATGTTCTGCCCAAGCAAGAACAGTAGAATTCTAAAAACCCGAAAAACAATATCCTTTCGCAAATTCTTCCATTTGCTGAGCACGGGGACGGAATGATCGATATGCATGTTCTTCAATGGTTTGCTATACTGCAGCTTCAGCTTGTTTGGTGCGTACTGTATCTTACAGGATGCAAATTTTTTTATTTCGTGATATAAAAACGATCCGTAGCCATTTGAATTAGCGCTCTAATGATCTCCATAAGATGGACGAAGTGCACGATAACTTGGATTAAGAGATTCATTATATCATTAATTTTATAGAATGTTGCTCTCGTATATGTCTATCCATGATGAAATGGCAAACTAAAGTAAATAAAAGGCAACTATCAGCTTTTAAATCGGTTGTCAAATATAGCAGTATTACTGACTCATAGTTGTGAACCTCTAAAAAGACATTTATAATATTTATAAGCAAGGATATTTCTTGTGACCGATATAAAAATTTTAGTTATAAACCAATTTTGACCAAAAATGCCTCATTTGAAAGGTATTTATTTTTAGTTGTCCACCATATTTACAGATTTGCACCGTCTATAACATTTTTTTTAGTAATGCTCATTTAACACATCTAACACATACATAAAACGCATATTTAAGCTTCAAATAAAAAACTATGCGATACTGTGTGTGTATTTATGAATTGACTAACATTGATAGGCTCTTATAAAATTATTTATTATCAAACCCATTTATATCTGCAAGCATTAAAATCATGCTTTCGAGAAAAATCCCTTTTTATATAAATGTTGTGGGGCTTCATTACGACTTGGGTCAGTATGTTTTTATTTATAACTTAAAAAAAAAAAGAGTTAGAGAAATGTGAATTTCACGTAAATATAAAGTGTTGTAAGTAGAATATGATATCATACATAACTCAAATCGTTCTTAAGCCGACTTAGACGGTTATCACTTGTGACCACAGTTATATCTTCTGTGTGTTCCACACATATTTATAATGAAATTTCATGAATTTTATTAAGAATTATTTATAAAATTATTTATTAAATTATAAAATTATTTATTAAATGAAAAAATAAAATTTCCTAGAATTTGCACTCGAATTTCGAGTGCTGGACTCTCTTAGTATCTATAAATATACACAAAGAATTGCCAACCGAATTTTGATGAAGTTTATAAACTAATTTCGAGAAGATTAGTATTAAATTTCTGTTGTCCTAACAGTAAATATTTTATTACAATCAAAAATTGTTCTGTTTGTACAATCAAAATTATATTTGTTGAACTTTACAACTTTACAACCATACGGCAACAGTATTTTTTTTCTTCTGTTTGTATATATAACATAACAGCTCAATTTATTTATGTAAACCATAATTAGTTTATTACCCCGTTATAAGGAAATAATAAAAACTTATTCATATAAATAAATTTCATTTCTTTTAACACATAAAAACATATGACGCGTGCCTCAAACAAATTCATAGAATTTGAATTCTATTTAAAGTTGAGCCTTTTGTATATAAACAGCAACATAAGTACAAACGGACAAACATACACATGCTGAATGCAAATGCATACTCTACATAAATGGAAAAGACACAAAATATAGGAAAACACATAGTAAAAGGCCTTCTAGAATTTACGTTGGCTCAATATAGGAAAATGAAAAAAATTTGTTGGTGCCAATATTATATTTTTTTTTTTTTTTACCTAACTAGTGTCAACGAAGTGTGATTCTTATCGAGGAATGCTGGAAAAATGTAATAAAAAGAAATATATAAAAGAATTTTTGCCGCTTTAACCACAGATATTTTTCATAAGATAACTAACCAGCAGTTACAATAGGCAATTATTAGATAAAAACGAAAATTGTGTGATACTAACAATCTCAGATTTGATAAAAAATTTTAAACAGTGTTACTAACTTCAAAAAGTGTACCTGAAAAACGCGCTTGAGAAAACCATGAATTTTGTGATTTTCTCAAGAAAATTATATTAGAAATTTTATAGATTTTAATATATTGCGTAGACACAGAAAAAAAAAGCCTTCAGCCGAATTGTTTTAAAGAAAATTTTCGATTGTATCAACAGAAAGTTTATAGTAACTAATAGAATTGAATAGAATTTTAGTCGCAATCAGTGTAAAATTCGGTTGCTAACTTCATCGCAATTCGGTTGACAATATATTTGGTAGCGAATCTGTTTTCTGTATGTAACAATTTGTTTTTCTTTTCAAAATTTCTAAAACAATCTAAAAATCGCTAAAAAAAAAAAATAGTAAAAAAATGGTTTAGTACCACTTTTGTTTTCTCTATGGCTTTCACAAAATCCTATAATTGGCCGTGTCCGGCTAATTGTAACGTTTGATCTTTTTACCGCCTGACAACAAAGCAATGTCCACGATTGTCTTGACCGAACTCAAGAGTTTTGCTGACGATAGCAGGCAATTTCCCAGGCTTGAGTGTGTATGAAAACAAACGAGGATACAATAATTGTTAAAAGACTTAAAACAAAAAAAACTAAATCAAAATATCATTTATTAAAACTGATGATTAGTTAAGCGAGTAAAAAAAAAAAGAAACCAAAGGACAGGTTGAAAATTCACATGACTGCTTGGAAAATTTCAAACAATGAAAACAAAACTTTTTAGCAAACAATCCTCTAACAAAAGGACCGACCACCCTGGTAATGAAAAACAAAATACGATAACAATCATTTATAAAACCATGAAAATTAATGATTTTTCTATAAACTGAAAATTATTAAAGAAACTAACTCAACACCTACTTTTGCATCATTATTTGTCGATATGTCAAAAATATCATTTATATTAAATTTTGGATCAAATCTTTTTCTTATATTTTATTACAATTGTTGTTTGAAAATGTCAGCCAGCCAGCGAGCCAACCAGCGAGTGTAGTTTCTATTGAATATAAATTTATCATACTTCAGTTTTTTCTGTAAAGATTATTCTTTTTTTTTAATTGTTGTTTTTGCTGTTGTTGTTATTGTGATTCGAAAGCCCTTTTGATTTTTTTGTTAAAATGTTGGTTGTATTTCTTCATAGTCTCTCATGTCTAATACATAAAATTAACGCTTGTCAATTTATTATTGTGTTTTTTTTTTCTTCTCTCCATTAAACGAACGACCATTGATAATTTATGCTTAATTCAATTTAAAATTAATTATCATCATGTGGTAATAAGAATTTTGCAATAAAACTTTTGTATTTATGGGCTTGTATTTATATCTGAAATGTTAGTTGTATGAACGTTTTGTTGTTGTTGTTGTTGCTAAAGTCTTTCATTAGCCACTTAACTAAGGTTTAATTTTTAATTATTTTATACTCGTATTTGAAATTAATTATAGTCAATATTTTTGTTGCTCATTATTTGGTAGTTTAATTTTAATTGATTATAAAAGGTGGCTGTTAGATCGTTCGATTCAAAAATGTCTGGATGTCATTAAAACATGCCCGATAAAATTGAACATATACATTTATAAAGCATAATGCACGAAAAAATTTTATTTGTATAAATAAATAATCTTTAATACCTTTTAAGTATAAACTTCAATCATATATGTATATTATTCAAAAATATGCAAAACTATTCAAAAATGTCCAATAAAAATCATAAAACATGGAAAACAAAAAAGTATACATTTAAGCGCAAAATATGCATTTTTAAAAAAATAAGCTGAAATAAGGCATATTGTTTAAAATCATTTAATAGGGAAAAGTATTTGGTAAATATTGATTTTGGGCTACTGAGTGTAACAGTGCACAGCGGCGCCCGTACAGGAAATGAGGTTGCAAAAATCAAAATTTTCATGTGCGCCGACGAAGTTTTGAATAAACCCATGTTATAGGATTCAAGTATGCTACTCTTAATAATATCACCATTTTAGTTTAGAAGATATAACCGTTCAAAGTTGACCGACTCTCGGTTTTCAAAAAAACACACAATTTTTAGTCAATTTGTTGCGATTTCATGTGTAATATCACGAAAAATAGGTAACGAATCACCTTATTTTTTATTTGTATTGATTGATGTATTTATTAAATGTATAATGATTAAAAAAAAACATTAACTGTTTGTTTTGTGTTTCTCCTGGTAAATCACTATTTAAAAAATATCCGTTTTTTCACTATTTTTCAACTTTGACGGAAAATAAAAAAAATCTATATTTTTCTATATTTGCCATATTTGCAAAACATGTTCTTTGATTGTTTCTTTACATAATTCAAAAGGTTTTATCTGCCCGTACGTGCCCGTTTGGCTTCTAGAGGTAAAAAAGGTTAAAAACACATGGTTGCAGAAATTGTATGGCGTGCATCCCTTACATGTTTTGACTGACAGTAGTTTGATCTAATAGTTTGAAAACTGCATTTTAAGTCGGTTGTCTACCTGTGAGCCTCTGCCAAAGTCTACTCCCAATATTCTGTTACAGAAACAGGATGCACAAAAAACTACTCATTGAAATTCGCAGGTACGCACCTCACTTAAAAATTACTTTGGAGTACAAATGGCCAAGAAAAATATTGACTTATGGTCCCTCCCGGTAGGCACAAATCTTATTTAGACACGAGCATAATATCAACATTGCATAATTCAGCCTAAGTCCATATGTATGCAGGGAACAGGTAAATTTTTAGGCATGTTAGCATAAGCCTATATATTGCAGAATAAGCATAATGCCTGGATTAGTCTACGACTGAAAGTTGGCGCAACAAGTACTGAAACCATGGCGTTAAACAATTTAAGTACTGAAAACATGGCGTTGAACAATTTAAAATTATTTGAACTGTTTATAAGGTCAACCACACCAAAGTTTTTCACAGAAGCTGATTTAGAAGACCTTGATAGCTTATACGGAAATATTGAGAGAAGCGAAATTATAAAAAATAATTTTTATCTGATATATGCAAATATTAAGGCAAAATGGGTGAAATATAATCGAACCATTCAGAACTTCAACTCCGAGGACTGGCTTAATGAAGACACCATCCTGGATATATTGGCAGTAGATAAACCCACCACATCAACCAGAGGAGCAAAAGGAAGGCCAAAAAAAGGTATTGAGGAGTGTTCAATTTTCACAAGAAAGAGGAAACTTGCCGATGCCACCAATGACTTGACCACGAAGCATTTATCGGACGCGCTGTCTATTAAATATACAAAGGATAGTGAAAGAGTTAGGTCGCAGATTACAAAATCTGTTGCTGATGCAAGCCCACTGCGACTAAAAAGGATTAAGGAAAGCATTCCCACGCCCACAAACGCACACATTAAAAAGTATGGTTCCGAAGAAGCCTTAGCCTTGTTTATGGACTTACAACTTTCCAAAGAAAAATATGAGATACTACGGGCATCCTTGATGCGACACGGGGCTGACGTTTTACCAGGATACAAGCATATTACGCAAGCCAAAATAAATTCACGACCACTGCATACGGAGTTTACGGAAGTCTCTGTGAAAGCCAATCTGCAGGATCTCATGGGCTATACAGCAAAACGGTTGTTAGAGAGTCTTCCTGAAAATGAGGTGAAAATTCTTCCTGAGAAACTGATATTGATCAGCAAATGGGGCTGCGATGGATCATCCGGACAAAGCGTTTATAAGCAAAGGATATCTTCCGATGACGCTACAATATCGGACGGAAATATGTTTATGGCATCTGTTGTTCCTTTGCGGCTAAAATCTGATGTTTCCATACACTAGAAAAATCCACGTCCGTTATCAGTGCATTATTGCCGACCAATAATGTTTCAGTTTGCAAGGGAATCGGCAGAACTCATAAGGACCACGGTGAAGGACATTGAAGAACAAATAAGCAAGATTAAGCCTACAAAGCTGCAAATTGGAGAAGGAAAATATATTGAATGCAATTACGAGTTCCACCTGGCCATGGTTGACGGAAAAGTCATAAACGAACTGACAGGAACAACCTCAACATTGTCATGCCCGATTTGCAAAAAGATTCAGAAGAACTTTGGTAATTTAAACGATTCTACAAACGAAGAGAATTACGAATATGGAATGTCACCATTGCACGCAAGGATAAGGTGTATGGAGTTCTTGCTAAAACTGGCGTATACCCTACCACAAGAGGAGGAAAACTTCGATGAAAATACATCAATAAAGGATAAGGAAAAGATCAGAAAGAAGCAAATACAGGATGCTTTTTTTAAACAAGTTGGACTAAAAGTAGACTGTCCCAAGCACGGACACGGTAACTCAAACGATGGAAACAGTTCTAGGAGATTTTTTGAAAATGATGAGGCAGTAACTAGAATCACTGGAATTGACAATCAAATCGTGAAAAGATTGGGAATGATCTTGAATGTTGTAAACTGCAAAGAAAATGTCAATTCTACAAAATATGGAGAATATGCATCGAAAACTGCATCTCTTTTAGCAGAAATGTATCCACAGAAGAAGTTGACCCCGACCGTCCATAAGATATTGGCGCATGGCAAAGATATAATTGAGTACCAGTCTTTGCCAATTGGAGAGCTTTCTGAAGAAGCACAGGAGTCTCTTAACAAATTTTATAAAAAATATAGATTGCAGAACACATTCAAAGCATCAAGGGTAAGGCAAAATGAGGACCTCTTCAACATGTTGGCAGCATCTTCCGATCCACTTATTTCTTCCCTGCGGCATGTGAAGTCACGAATAGAGTTAGAAAATAATTATAGTTTAGAAATGATTAGTCTTTTAGATATACCTTCTCTTACGAATTGTGATGAATATTTTACAGAAAATTGAAAAAATAAATTTAAAAAAGAAGCAATTTTTTTTTTAGTTTGTTGGGTAATAATTTAAAACATGAAACCCTAAAGAAAAAAAATAAAAACAATCTAAAAATATAAAAATATTTTTTTTTAGTTACCTTAAAGTTGATTTTTCTAAAAATTTTAACTTTGATAACCCATAAGTAGACCCATACAAAGCGTAGCACCCTTTCCAAACGCTCATTTCATAGGTTGAACAGTTAAAAAAACTCAAATGCGCCACTGTGCAGCGGTGCGAACATTTTGCAAGCAAAAGCGGAAAACAGTTACCCTAAAAAGCGTTAAGAGACGCTTAAAACGCTTTTTATATGCTTGTAGAAAATTTTAATTATTTTTATTAATTTTCCAAATGAAAAAAAAAATATATTATTTGTACATTTTAAATCATTTAGTATTTAATGAAACGCTTTGAAGTGTATATAAATAATAAAAAAATAAAATACGATAAAAACTTTTCTTATACCTCTCTTCGTGCTCAAATAAAATGATATGAATTTGCCTCCTGATTTTCAGGACATGGTATTTTTTTATATATTGGCAGATAATTAAATTTAATAAAAACATTTGATGGAATTTTATGATTAATACAACCCACAAATTTAATATATCTTCCATATTTAATATTTATTAGAGAATTTACAGTGTTTAAAGCTATTATATTTCTTATTTAATTAAAAAAAAAAAAAAAAACTCATTGCACTGAACACTGTTTTGACTTCCGAGCTTGAGTTCGGAAAATTCCATAACATCTACAACGAAATTTCATAGTCTAAGGAACGGCATTGTCTAAGTTGTTAAAGTTATCAAATTCTTTTATAATAAAATGTGTAACATATTCTGAATTTTTTGAAAAAACGTTGGACATGCTAAGATAAGAAATTTTTTTAAATGTTGTAAAATTAGTTGGCAATGTAGCCATTAGCTTATATTTAACATATTTTGTGAACTCAGCTAACTTTTGTGTGATTAGTTCTTTGTCCGATTCTTCAATAGTATCGTCAAAACAGGACTTTTTACAACTATAAAATAAGTAGCGAATTTCATTAAGTACATGATCCATCTCCCTCTTCAAATTTATCCAATTTGTTAAACTTTTTAAAAAGTTTTGCGTATTCCACATTTTCGGACGAATGCCAGATTGACTTTTTGTACTTGTGATAAAATTGAGCCAAGTACGTTATATGAATATAGTTGTTCGCAATCATTGTACGTTAAAATGATTTTTCAATTCAAGCTTTCCATAATTGCTTCAATAACTTAATGGGGGGGGGGGGGGGGGGAAGGAGTTCAAACCTTTTTTTGCAATTATCTTTCTGAATGTACAACATGTAGAGAGTGTTGTGACAATATTTCAAGTAAATCGGAGCAAAACTTAAGAAGATACAGCGTTTCCAGTGACCGGCCTCATACGGTATAACGTATATAAATCAGTTTTTAAAAAACTTTAAATCGATTTTCTCGCAAATAAATGTTCGAAGTCCGTGAACATCATAACTCGAAATATAGTTGATCGATTCTTTTGAAATTTTACACACTATATGTACACTAGGGTGGCCCTTCGTTATATGGAGGGAAAAAAAAGTGTTCAAACTGTCGGTCTCACCCCCTAGAAATATGCGAATAGCAAAAAAACTGAGAAATACAAAGTTTTGGGCCAATCAAAAAACGTTTAGTCGTGGCGCAAAGCGATTGCAAATTTCAAGTGTGTTTATATGGGGAAAATATGACTTTTTTCAGATTTAACGAAAATTTCGTTCTATAATTTAATTTTTCCCACAAGCTGTTACATAATTCGGGATCAGTATTAAATTATCCTTTCAAAAGGCTATAAGACTTCAAAATCGTTTGAAACCTCGCCAAGAAATAGCAAATGCCCCAGACCACTTCTGTGCCAAAAAAAAAAAAACTAGGTCATGAAATTTGATGGCATTTTTTTCAACTTTGAGAAATTGATTAAACCCATCATTCTTTTTTGGTCTCTATACTTATAAGTATTCAAATATGAAGTATTGTTTTATTACCACGTTGTTAACCTATTGCGCATTGAGACCGAAAATTGGAAATGTTTTTGATAAAATTTTTAAAACTCCTTTTTCAAGTTTGAAAAAATTTTCTTAACCAAAATTTAAAAAAATTAACCTATCACTTTAAGGTTTTATTAAATATATGTTGCAGATTAACTGTGTGAATTTTTAAGTAAATCCCTCTGCCAGAACTTTTTTGACAAGGATTTTATTTTCGCGGATTTCGAGAAAAATTGGATTTTTGTGAAATATTCTGTGGATGTACTCTTTCTATATACTTTTCTACTTTTAAATATTATATTTTATCTTAATAGCCTAGGGTTTCGGAAAAAAACAATATGACTCCATTAACCCTTTTGGAATTGGGGTCACATATGACCCCAAACTAATAAAAGACAATTTATTGAAAAAATTCAAATATTTTGTAAGTGCTGTCCAATTTTTAGATGCGACACTTAAAATATAATAACCAAATATGTAGAAGTTTCGTTCCAAAAATTTGGGATAAATCCGAGAACGTTAACCCATTATTTGCCAAGGCCAGCTTTGGATTTTAAGATATTTTAAAATAAAAATGACCTAAAACGAGTTTTTCTATAAAACTCGTTGATACCACTATTTAGAATTGAAGAAAAATAATTCGGTTAATATTATTTATTTAACCGTTCAGTGCTCCTAGGATCAACATAATCCATTGTGATATATCTTTTGTGCAATTATCTGCTTATTGCTCGCGAATATTCCAATTCCCAAAGGGTTAATGAAGTCATATTATTTTTTCAGAAACCCTAGGCCATCAAGATAAAATATAACATTTAAAAGTAGAAAAATTATGAATTTTTGATACAAAGTATTTAGAAAAAGTACATTTACAGAATATTTCACAAAAATCCAATTTTTCTCGAAATCCGCAAAAATAAAATCCTTGTCAAAAAAATTCTGGCAGAGGGCTTTACTTAAAAATTCACACAGTTAATCTGCAACATGTATTTCATAAAATCTTATAGCTAAAGTTTCATTTTTTTAAATTTTGTTTCAGAAAATTTTTTCAAACATGAATAAGGAGTTTTAAAAATTTTATCAAAAAATTTCCAATTTTCGGCCTCAATGCGCAATAGGTTAACAACGTGGTAATAAAACAATACTTTATATCTGAGTACTTATTAGTATAGGGACTAAAAAAGAATGATGGCTTTAATCAATTTCTCAAAGTTGAAAAAAATGCCATCAAATTTCATGACCTAGTTTTTTTTGCCACAAAAGTGGTCTGGGGCATTTGCTATTTCTTGGCGAGGTTTTATTCGATTTTGAAGTTTTATAGCCTTTTAATGGGATAAGTTAATACTGATGCTGAATTATATAACAGCTTGTCGGAAAAATTAAACTATATAACGAAATTTTCGTAAAATCTGAAAAACGTCATATTTTCCCCATATAAACACACTTGAAATTTTCAATCGCTTTGCGCCACGACTAAACGTTTTCTGATTGTCTCAAAACTTTCTGTTTCTCATTTTTTTTGCTATTCGCATATTTCTAGGGGGTGAGACCGACAGTTTGAACACTTTTTTTATTAAGGGCCACCCTAATGTACACATAATCACATAGTCAGGTAACCACCAAGTTTTTTTTTTATTTTCCATTTTCCCCCCCATTTTTTAACAACAAATTTTATAGCAAAAATCGTATTTTTCTGAAAAAAAAAAAAAAAAAAATTGAGAAAAACTCTTCGTCACTACCTCGGGAAACATATCTGCTTTTAAACGCATTTCGATTTTTTGTTTGACATGATCCTGTAACGAGTTATGATGTACACCGCAAAACAACAACGCCTCCGGAGATTCGCTGTCACGGACTTATTTAATGAAATTTTTAAAGGCAAATTTTTCCAAAGATTCTTCAAATTTTATGCTATAACGTGTATATGATATAAGTAGTCCAACATTATTCATGTCTTCAAAAAAGAATTATGAAAATACGACTTTTTTAACTTTTGGGAAAAAGCGTTTAGGGAAAAATTTAAAATATTTGTTAATTTTTTTTTTTTTGTTTTTCGTGTATTTTGCTAAATGTTTCATAATGTTGAATTTATTATAGGAAAAGCCTTTATTATACACGTTACAAAATAAAAGTTATATTTTGATTATTTTGGCTCGATAAAATCGAAATCTGAAAATAAGTTTTATTTCTGCCCAAAAATAAAAATGTCAAAATATAGGGTTTTTCTGCTCGAAAAATAAATTACAAATAAAATATTTTCCTTTAATCAGTTCTTCGATATTTATTTGTAAATGCCAATTTCTCTTAAATTTTATTTATGTTTTAGATTTAATGAAGTTACTTTTGTTATTCCAGTTCATTTTATTTATATTTAGATACTTTATTTAAAACCTGTTTTTTTTAAGTATGAGCCCATTTACACTATGAAATTTTCATGCAATTTTGCATTAAACTTGCATTCAATTGTAGGCGAACGGAGTAGAGAAGCAACGGGGTAAAAAATATTTCACGATTTCTGTTATTCATAATTTTTTTTCCACTTCTCTTTACACTCATTTGTATTCTTATTATTTTGTTTTAAATGGTGATTTTTTAGCTATTATCTTTTTGGCAACACTGGTTTAAACAGCTGACACGTTTCGTATTTTGTTTCACTGTCAAACATTCAGTTTGCTCTATAATTTAACCATGAATCGTCTTACAAACGAACAACGCTTGCAAGTTATTGAATTTTATTATCAAAATGCGTGCTCTGTTAAGAAAGTTCATCGCGCGCTTCTTCCATTTTATGGTCAGTTTAATTGACCCACTGAAGCGGCTATTCGGGCTATTGTGACTAAATTTCGCACCAAATTTACATTGTTGGACATTAAACCACCAACACGTTTACGTAGAGTGCGAACTGAAGAAAATATCGCAGCTGTATCGGCCAGTGTTAATTATGACCATCAATTATCGATGTCGCCGTACGCAGCAATTAGGCCTCTGTTACTCAACAACCGGTCAATTAGCCGCCTATATCGTACGATTTAACGCCTTTAGACTATTTTTTGTGGGGCTATGTTAAATCTCATGTCCATACAGACAATCCTGCTTCAATTGACGCATTGGAAGACAACATAGAAGCATTTATTCGTGAGATACCGGCCGAAATGTTGGAAAGAGTATGGCAAAATTGGACTAAGCGGATGGACCATTTGAGGCGCAGTCACGGTCAACATTTGCATGAAATAATCTTCAAACATAAAATTATATGGACTATCGATTCAAATAAAGATTTCATGCATTTTTCTGAATTTTATGTGTTTTTTTTTTTGGAAAACTTTCCTATAGCTCTTAAAAAATCACCCTTTATTTGTATTCTGCTTGCAAAGTGAATACATCTCCACTATTGCACAAATCTGATGTTTCAACAGCAAATTCAGTTAAATCAAACAAATTTTCAATCACATTTGGTTCATTAAAATCTACACTTTATATTGTATAATAATAATAATAAAACAATCCCAAAATAATTTTTTCGTATGTATATTTGTGTTTGCTCGAATTTGGCCTAATTACCAAAGAATGTAATACAAGTTTTGACATTATTGAATCGTCGACGATACCAATTAGTCGTGATCAGGCCGGTTCGAATCATACTTAGTCCGCTTAGCAGCCGGAATTGTTTTAAGCTTGAATCACTTATGATACTCGTCTTTATTTTTTATTCTGTTTTTAGTAAAATCTACGAATTTTATCAATAAATTTATTTTTCAATTAAAACATTTTAAATCGGCATAGATTCGAACATTATATGTTCAGGATATAATAACTTTGTGCTGATGTTTGTAACTACCAAAAATATTTGACCTAGACCCAACTTTTGTGTACCGATCGACTCAGAATTACTTTCTGCGTCATATTGTTTATCTCAATAATATCAATTGTTACAATTTAATAATATTCAAAACAAGTAAGAAAATTATAGTCGGTTTAGTGGTTATGAAACCCTATATCTTCGGTCCAAATAATTGGATATAGAAAATAAGCATAAACCAAACTTGAGTGGCATGTTATTAATTTTTTTGGCTGTAGATATGAAAAAGTTCATATCGGGTACTATATTTATATGGGGACTAGGTCGCAAAATGGACCAATCCTGACCATATTAGGTAAAGTCACTTATATTTTGAAAAAAATATACAAACCAAATTTGAGAAAAATCTGTGCAATATTTTTGTTTTTTGATAGATTTAAGTGAAGATCGGGACACAGCTCTATATGGGGCCTATAACTAAGAATTGTCCTGTAGTGATTATTTTTGGTCTACTGATTAATGGATATAATCAACACAAACAAACTTAATTCGACTGACATCTATATGATAATTTGGATCCTATGGCAATTTGTGTCGAGTTCATAGGGGTCATTTATATGGGGCTTAGGTCTGAACATGGACCGAATTTCACCAATTTCAATAGCGTTCATCCTATGGCCGATAAAAGCTTATACACCAAACTTCATCATTATTTTATTAAAAGCAAAACGGACCACGCAGTATGATTCAGCTAACCCCCATTACCCTAAAACACTTGTTTTTAGCTGTTGTACAATATTATTATAAATAAATCCATTTTATATTTTAATACAAGTTTCTTTATTTTTCAAAATAAAATAACCCCAGACGCTTCGTTGCAGTTCTTCTTCAAAAAGAAACGTATACTCTTCGGCACATGGCGCTTCATAACAGTAACAGGTTGTTCGAAATTTTGTGTCTTGTCTTAAAACCCTTTTTGTTTCAACAACTTATTTTGTTCTTAAACACTAAAACCCTATAGAGATTACCGCGATAAGCAGTGACAGTTTAAAACATACAGTTTCTTCTTCTTAATTCAATCTTTTAAAACCAATTTAGTAGTCTTTGATGTTTCCATGGGTCACAAAAGAAAATATTAGAAAACAAAAAAGAAAGGATTACAAATTTTCAAAACAAAATTGATTTATTTTAATATATTAAACAAAAAAAAAAAGGCACGCGTTGTAGTATTTAAGACTTCAACATACAAAGAGCAACAATGGCCAACAAAGAAACGATAATCTTAATGTTGATGAAAATATTTGTAAGTTGTTACACTGAACAATAAAGACCAAAGCCAAAAACGAATAGTCTTTTTTTCACTTTGAGTATACAAAATTTATGTTGAAATATAGAGAAAAAAAAAATTAAACAAGATTATCCCTGAACTTATAGCATTGTTTGTTCCTCTGTACTTGTCAAGTGAAGGCTGTATGAATATGTTCTGGTTTTGCTTTGGATTTATTAACTTATGAACAGTGTGAAGGCACCTGTATGTATGCAAAATTGAGCATCCGTTGTTTTCTTTTGTTTTAACTGCTGATGCTGTGATTTTGGCATTTTTATTTTCGCAATTCTTGATCCTTTTGTATATTGAAAAATGTTTATTTTTTGCCTTTATCTTATTGTTTTTGTTTTTGTTTATTACTAAAAAATAATTATTATTATAATTTTTTTGGGTGTTTGCTCTTTTTCTCAAGGTTTAATATGGAAATGCAAAAATAAATTTACAAAATTTTGTATTTCACAAAAACTTACTCGAGCTGCCATTAGGTCTACCTTGCCAAGTTAGGCTGTTGCAAAACTTCAGTGAAATAAACCATAGAGCGAGATCTTTCTTTATGCCATAGGAATCACTGCTAGATTTTTTGTGCTCAATACCAGAGTTCAGAAAAAAACACACATTGAATAAAAAACTCGTACATATATGTAAAAAACATGGCTCAGACCAACAAACACATATATTAATTTTCATATCAATTATGTGTGTTTCTAAATTTTGTACGGTGCCGAACACATCATGACTGTTTTAATATTTCGTTATCTACACGAACATTTTTCTATCACTTATTTTTTGTGTCGAACACACATAAACTTTACAGATTCGAGTGTAGCTTTATTTTAAGTTCGTGTTCTGGTAAGTGTACTGTGAAAAAAATAGAACATGAACAAAAAACAGGTTCGAGTTCAGTTATATTTTAAGTTCGCGATTCCGTAAAAAAAAGAAAAAAACAAAATGATCGATTTTGGTATTCAGTAAAATTTTTAAACGATATTCGCTATTATTAAAGGCAACTGTTGTTGTTATCTAAACGACAACCATTTTTGTGTTGTTTATTCAATCGATAGAAAGTTCAAAAATAGTGTATATATTTTGCTTTTATTATAAAAACTTTTTATATAAATTTGCAGATTTCAGCGCTCGAAATTCGAGTGCAATTCCCAGGCAGCTTTATTTTTCAACTTAGTCAATTCACAGGCCAACATTTTTATGGCTTATTATTATTGTGAATGAAGCTAACAAACTCATTAACACATTAATAAATTTAATGAAACACACATAGCATGTGTATAATTTTATGTATGTGTTAGTAGCAACTTTAAGTGCAATTTACTCAAAATAAAGGAACAAATTTAAAAATCTGTAAGTCTGGCAAAACGCTAAAAAGAAATACCTTTCAAATAATATACGTTTGACCAAAATCGGGATAAAACGGTAGAACAAAACATCGGTCACAAGAAATCGCATAGCCTAGTAATATTATAGATGAAAAAAAATAAATAGCACATTCAATTCATTATTTTATTTTCAACTATATAAACAAAAATATTAATAAAACATAAAGAAATTAAACATAAACATAAAATAATCCTGTCAGACACGAAGTAATATGTTTTTTTTTCTATCCTTTTTCGTGTTTTTCGCTTATTTTGACAGCGATGCCACTAGTTTACCATTTAAATAAATAGAAAAATAGAATCACTTAATCGTGTCGATATATTTTGCGATTATCGGATCGTTCAAATTTACAGAAATGCACTAATGGCTTGTGTACTGCGAAAAAACTGAACATGAACAATAAACAGGTTCGAGTTCAGTTATATTTTATGTACGTGTTCTGGCTCGTGTACTGCGAAAAATTAAAACATCAATTCGCGATCTGGTACACCCCGACAAGAACGACGACAATTGTTTCAACCAAATTTATTCAAATTTTATTGACCCTTTTTTATGACTTACGTTGAAATTGTTTACAATTGCTATAAAGATAAAATGTGGTGTCGGAAATTAGCTTCCATCAGAAGCTAATTTCCGATATTCACTTAAATCTATCAAAAAACAAAAATCTTCGAAGGATTTTTTAAAATTTGGTTTATAAATATTTTCAAAAAAGTAACTTGCTAAACTTGTCTAATATAAAAATAACATCAAATGTAAAGTTTTTCGTAGATACATGCCACAGGTCAGTGATGGTACCACTAAAATTTTGATTATGCTTCTTTTTTATATCCATTTAATGCCTCAGCAAAATACGATGCAAGCCGCCTCTCAAAAATATGGTATATGGTATCGTATAATATATAATTATATTTGCTTTCTTCTGTAAAAATCGTCCGATGCCAAGCTTCATTGATCAATTTTGAGCGTTTAGTCTATTCATCTTGTTCACTTTGCTGATTCACGATTTTTGTCGGTTAAAACGGCTGTATAATCCAGCCTTATGGAACACATACCGAACGATATTTGGACAAACGCGTGGGTTAAAACTTCTATTAGTGTTTTCTGTTAATTTTTTTGCTGGCACCTTTGTTTACTTTTTTTTCTTTACTTAGAGATTGCTTTTTAGCGTCGGTAAGTGCTTGATGGAGTCAAGGTCATGGGTAATTAAAATAAAAATTTTGTTTTCTATATTTGTCGATATTTTTTCATTGTGGCTGTGGGTGTGGAATATTTAGTTGCCTTTTCGTAAATTTATAATAATTTTAAGTTCGGCTTCTTTAGTTTCTTTACGTTATAACGTAATATTGATAATCTTGAAAATTAAGTAGCTTTGTATCAAACGTCTTACAATAAATTATCTATTTATTATTAACTAGCAAATTCCAGCGCTCGAAATTTAAATGCAAATTCAAGGCAATTTTTTTCAACTTAGCCAAACCACAAACCAACACTTTTTAGTTTATTATTATTGTGAATGATAAAAACAAACTCACCTATACATTAACAAATTTAATAAACACAGACATGCATTGCATAATTTGATGTATGTATATTAGTAGCAACTTTAAATGCAATTTACTCAAAATAAAGGCAAAAATTTAAAAATCTGTCAGTCTGGTGAACAGCTAAAAAGAGAAGACCTTTCAAATACGGAAAAAACGGTAGAACAAAACGTCGGTCACAAGAAATCGCCTAGCCTATTAATATTATAGATATTACATTATTTTATCTTATTTGTAAATAATTTGTTGTTAAAACCCGTTATATTTCGAGGCATGCCAAAAAAAAAAACTTCAAGTAATAAATGAACACTAACTTTTAGTTTCTCTGTTTTTCTTTTGTAAAAATGCACTCTAATAATCTTGTATTTTTGGTTAACGCAAATAAAGAAAGTAATAACCAACGAGAATAATAAAAATAATTGAGATTTCTTCTAATATATTTTTCTTAGAAAAAATCCTTTGAAATTTTAAAACTAATGAGACAACTGTATTTATACAGACTGAAGGACGGACTAACTTTAAATCGACTCTGACTACAGAGTTTTATAAAAATTTAGACTTTAAATTGCATTCGAAGATGTAGTTAACATTCGGAAATTTTATTTAAACAAAATGGGACATTGCGCAAAACTTTAAATGTGCTGCGGCGTAGAAGAGAAAAAACATTTTAATTTTTGCAGAATTTAATTTAACAGATTCAAATTCGCTTCAATTAATGCAAATATGGTCTGACGTTGTAATTAGGTCTGGGAACCATGACTAATTCTCATAAAAAAATAATGCTTTTACTTTGTTATTTTTTAGAATTGTATTTACCAATACAAACAGAGTTTAAGCTAAAAAATATCGAATGATAATGTTGAACTGTTATTAGGCGCGGTTTACAAAATAAAGCCTTAGGCGGTCTATCGTCTTCATCGAAATTGAAATATTTTTTTGATTATTGAAATGATGATGATATTTAGTAATAAACTACATAAGTAGGTTAAAAATTGTATCAAATACAGAAATAATATTGCGAAATTTAATAATTTAATAGTTTACAAATAGTTTTTTTTTTTTTGTATAATTATTTTTCTACAAACAAAGACAAGACTATTAAGTCTATTAAGACAATTTTTTATTTTGTGTTTTGTGCTTTCAATTCGGTCATTGTATTCGCCACTTTGTTTGGTAACATTTGTTTTCTTTAACAATCACAATGCGAAAAGCATACATACATCACTAACCATAGCAAATACAATATAGTCGTAAATGTGGTCGGTCAAACGCTGGAGGCTATTAAACTCTGAGTATTTTTGAAAACATTTTTGTTTTCTTTTTTATTATTTTATCCACTTATATGTGACTTGAATGAATGACCGTCCCCAAAACAATAAAAAAAAAATTATAATAATATCAACTTACAATCAGAGCACCCTATTTTGTTTGCTGTTTTTATTCGTCGTCTGTCCGTTGTTGTTGCTGTTATTAAAACTCCTTCACCTAAACACACAAAATAACATCATAATGCTTTTTAGTCCAGAAAAATCAACTCCCCCAAGAGTTGTTAATATAAAAAAAAAATAAATAAAATAAAACTAACTTAAAGAAGTCTTCCAAACAGTTAAAAGTGGCAAAGTGGTAAAAAGATCCCTCTTATTTACTTACAATTACTTTGATATTCAAAATAGCTTTATGATTTTTTTTTGCTTTGTTTTCGCTTGGGTTTTCTTTCGGACTGTGCTGTGGCAACGTCTGGACGAGAGTTGTGTATTGTGCCCAAAATTATCCTCGGGCGACTTATTGTTAAGATTTATACAAAAATTTATCGCGCGTACTTAATCTTTGTGTATTTTTTTGTTTTCATAAATTGTATTTATACGATTGCGTATATGTTGATATTTTTTTATTCACAATTTTTATATGTTCCTTTCTGCAATTGGGTATATTGAATTGGGCAGTTTGTTTGTCACAAATTATATAAAACTAATGTGCTAAATATGCCGTAAAACAATTAATATAAGATTTTTTAGGGATACAGCAATGCTAGCTACTATTCCTAATTACCCACACTGTGAATTCAGCTTTGATATGGCAACCAGTCTTGTTGCCAGTCATATTTTTCATTTAGTAGAAGTCCCTGGATTTTTCATTTATCACAGCCCATTTTCTGTTCTTCGAATTACTGGTTTATAAATCCAATTTCTATCGTAATAATCGGTTATTTGCAACCAAATCATTAGATTGTCACAACATAAACATTTTTCTCGGTTCGCATTTTTAACCCTTTGACGAATGAACTTAATTCTTTGGAAAATTTGCGGCTTTTATTTCGCGCATGGGTGCAACATTTCTAGTTAAAAATGTCCTCAAAAATAGTTTTTTTTCCAACTTCTAATATGAAAACTAAGTAGGACATACATATATGTGACCTTCTCCGAGAAAAGTGACCTAGTGTGTCAAAAAACGGGTTGTGTCAAAAACGGTGGATTCTGGTACCTAAAAGGGTGTAGAAACTTAAAATGCGTTTTTTTTCTCAAAACTTATTTTTCACACACTTGGTCCCATTTCTTGGAGAAGGTCACATATATACCATTCGACGTTCATGGTGAGTATTTGTGAACAAGTAATTTACTTTGATCAAAGGCAGTACAGTTTTTGATGTACATATAAACATCTATACGCGCAGGGGGGTAAAAATCTATTTCACAATACAACCACAAAAACAGCGTAGGACGTAAGACAAAATCATTGTGATTTTTGATTGTCTTGGTGAAAAAACTAAATGAAAAATAAAAAAAAAATTAAAAATTAAAAATAAAAAATGAAAAATGAAAAAACAAAAATGAAAAATAAAAAATAAAAAATGAAAAATAAAAAATAAAAAATTAAGAATTAAAAATTAAAAATAACAAATGAAAAATGACAAATGACAAATGAAAAATGAAAAATAAAAAATTAAAAATTAAAAATTAAAAATTAAAAATTAAAAATTAAAAATTAAAAATTAAAAATTAAAAATTAAAAATTAAAAATTAAAAATTAAAAATTAAAAATTAAAAATTAAAAATTAAAAATTAAAAATTAAAATTTAAAAATTAAAAATTAAAAATTAAAAATTAAAAATTAAAAACTAAAAATTAAAAATTAAAAATTAAAAATTAAAAATTTAAAATTAAAAATTAAAAATTAAAAATTAAAAATTAAAAATTAAAAATTAAAAATTAAAAATTAAAAATTAAAAATTAAAAATTAAAAATTAAAAATTAAAAATTAAAAATTAAAAATTAGAAATTAAAAATTAAAAATTAAAAATTAAAAATTAAAAATTAAAAATTAAAAATTAAAAATTAAAAATTAAAAATTAAAAATTAAAAATTAAAAATTAAAAATTAAAAATTAAAAATTAAAAATTAAAAATTAAAAATTAAAAATTAAAAATTAAAAATTAAAAATTAAAAATTAAAAATTAAAAATTAAAAATTAAAAATTAAAAATTAAAAATTAAAAATTAAAAATTAAAAATTAAAAATTAAAAATTAAAAATTAAAAATTAAAAATTAAAAATTAAAAATTAAAAATTAAAAATTAAAAATTAAAAATTAAAAATTAAAAATTAAAAATTAAAAATTAAAAATTAAAAATTAAAAATTAAAAATTAAAAATTAAAAATTAAAAATTAAAAATTAAAAATTAAAAATTAAAAATTAAAAATTAAAAATTAAAAATTAAAAATTAAAAATTAAAAATTAAAAATTAAAAATTAAAAATTAAAAATTAAAAATTAAAAATTAAAAATTAAAAATTAAAAATTAAAAATTAAAAATTAAAAATTAAAAATTAAAAATTAAAAATTAAAAATTAAAAATTAAAAATTAAAAATTAAAAATTAAAAATTAAAAATTAAAAATTAAAAATTAAAAATTAAAAATTAAAAAGTAAAAATTAAAAATTAAAAGTTAAAAGTTAAAAATTAAAAATTAAAAATTAAAAATTAAAAATTAAAAATTAAAAATTAAAAAATAAAAATTAAAAATTAAAAATTAAAAATTAAAATTAAAAATAAAAAATTAAAAATTAAAAATTAAAAATTAAAAATTAAAAATTAAAAATTAAAAATTTAAAATTTAAAATTAAAAATTAAAAATTAAAAATTAAAAATTAAAAATTAAAAATTAAAAATTAAAAATTAAAAATTAAAAATTAAAAATTAAAAATTAAAAATTAAAAATTAAAAATTAAAAATTAAAAATTAAAAATTAAAAATTAAAAATTAAAAATTAAAAATTAAAAATTAAAAATTAAAAATTAAAAATTAAAAATTAAAAATTAAAAATTAAAAATTAAAAATTAAAAATTAAAAATTAAAAATTAAAAATAAAAATTAAAAATGAAAAATGAAAAATGAAAAAATAAAAATTAAAAATTAAAAATTAAAAATCAAAAATTAAAAATTAAATTAAAAATTAAAAATTAAAAATTAAAAATTAAAAATTAAAAATTAAAAATTAAAAATTAAAAATTAAAAATTAAAAATTAAAAATTAAAAATTAAAAATTAAAAATTAAAAATTAAAAAATAAAAATTAAAAATTAATAATAAAAAATTAAAAATTAAAAATTAAAAATTAAAAATTAAAAATTAAAAATTAAAAATTAAAAATTAAAAATTAAAAATAAAAAATGAAAAATGAAAAATGAAAAATGAAAAATGAAAAATGAAAAATAAAAAATTAAAAATTAAAAATTAAAAATAAAAAATGAAAAATGAAAAATGAAAAATTAAAAATTAAAAATGAAAAGCGAAAAATGAAAAATTAAAAATAAAAAATGAAAAATAAAAATGAAAACTGAAAGATAAAAATGAAAAATGAAAAATAAAAATGAAAAATTTAAAATTAAAAATGAAGAATGAAAAATAAAAAATGAAAAATTCAAAATTAAAAATGAAAAATAAAAATTAGAAATAAGAAATTAAAAATGAAAAATAAAAAATGAAAAAATAAGAAATGAAAATTGAAAAATAAAAAATAAAAAATGAAAAATAAAAAATTAAATATTAAAAATAAAAAATGAAAACCGAAAAATGAAAAACTAAAAATAAAAAATTAAAAATAAAAATGAAAATGAAAACTGAAATATAAAAAATTAAAAATTAAAATAAAAAATAAAAAATGAAAAACAAAAACAAAAAATTAAAAATAAAATATGAAAAATAAATAATGAAAACCGAAAAATGAAAAAATAAAAATGGTAAATGAAAAATGAAAAATGATTCTTGTGACCAATGTTTTGTTCTACCGTTTTAACCCGATTTGAACCAAACGTATATTATATGAAAGGCATTTCTTTTTAGCGGTGTTGCAGATTTACAGATTTTTTAATTTTTTTCCTTTATTTTGAATAAATTGCATTTAAAATTATACAATGTTATGTGTGTGTTTATTAAATTTGTTAATGTGTTTGTAATAAAAATGAGTTTGTTTTTTGTGTTGATTCGTGAATTGGCCATAATTGGTTCGCATACCTTTAGGGTCTTAATTTAATGAAAAAATTAAATATCCTAGAATTTCCACTCGAAATTCGGGGGGCTGAATCTGCTAGTAATAATAAGTATTTTTATAAGTGAGACATAGATACGCTTTCTGTTTGATTTTAAAAGAGTGCCATATCGGACTCACATGCTTTTTTTTTTTGTTTGTTTTATTCCTGCGTAAATAAACCTCACGGCCGCCCTAAGTAGAAAAAATTTTCATATAGAAACAATCTATTCAATTAAAACATAACAATTATCACAATGTTCAATAAATCGCTGATGAAGGCTGAAATGCCAGAAACCGGTCCGATTAAGAATACAGTGCAGTTATGAATTTTTGAAATATATGCTTTCTTCTTCTTTACCACGCACCATTTAAACAAAATTAAAAAATTGCATATTAATTACAGTAGTAATTGCAATATGTCTGAAAAATGACGATAAATCTAACAAACAACAAAATTTTTTGTTTTTCTTTTGTTGTAAATTACTATATAGGGATCACAAATTGTATGTTACTGATTTTTTTAAAGTTATATTGTATGATCGCAAGTCGAAAACCAAAATCTATTGCCTTCTTTTTTCAATTTATTCGGTTTGGGAATACTAAATTCGTGTATTGTTTAAAAAAATATCAACCAATGATTACGATCCATTTTTCATAAAAAATTTTGGGAATTTCAATCACTCTTGGCAACTCAATTCTTATACCTGATGAGAATTAGAAGAAACCAACTGTGCAATAAGTCAATTGTTAGTCCTTTAACTGAATGTTAACCCAAATAAAATGAGTAACGTATCTGAAAAAGTTTTGCTTATTGTACTAAAAACAGCAAAGGCAGCCACAAAAACCTTTTTGTTAAACAAAAAACCGTAACTGCTTTGAATATTACTGCCCCACTGACCTCTATCAATACAGGTCAGTTGGGTTGGAACAAAAAAATACAACAAATGCAAGTATTTCGAAAAGGGTAAATAAAATTCGGCTTACTCATCTAGGAATAACACTTTTACTTCTAAATGTTTTTTTTAGTACGTACTGCACTTGTGGACGTTGATATTGTAACCATAGTGCACCAATTGCATGCACTCAAGAAAAAATCCTGGTAATTTCCCTTAAAGCACAGATTTATATCTTCATATTATCAAAAAGGAGATTTTCAGATTTCTATAAAAAATAGATTTTTTAATTACTGCAGTTTTCATAAATTCGGTCGATTTGTTTAAGGTACAGTTTCAAAGAGTCTCAACTCCATCGCAAATCTACAACTAATTTACGTTTGTGCATGTTTATTACATTCGTAGTCGTAGCCTCCATGTAAAGCCGATTCCAGATGTTCACTTTAATTTATCAAAAAACAAAAATATTTCACCGATTATTCTAAAATTTTGTTTGTATATTTGTATATATCACGATTGGTCCATTTTTCGACTTAGCCCACATATAAATAAAACATCCGATATGAACGTTTTCATATCCGAAAGCAAAAACATGAATAACAATGCCACTCAAATTAGGTTTATGCGCATTTGCTATATATAGTTCGTTGGACCAAGAGATAAGGTCTCTAAATGCATGATATAGGGTATCGTATAATTTTGTTACTTTTTTCTTTTTTGTTTCTTTTATTATATAGATCTCGTTTTAAACGAATTTAGTTTAAAATTTATGTTTGGTGAATTGTCTCAACAAAACAGACTTTTAAGAAATCAACTTTAATCATACTTGATTTTACGTATCAAGGAATGAAGAATAACTTTTGTTAATGGCTTTCAATATTTAAATAATTCCCACGGCATCAAACGAAGAAGTTTATAAAATATTTTATGTAATAAATAAAACTTCAATAACCAAATCTATTGTAAAATTTTTTATAAGTCATTATGATAATAATGATGAAAGCTTTGTTAAATACACAGGTGATATTATAGAAAAAGTATTGGAAGTGTCACATATTCCTGTTCCTGATACGACATAATCACCGAGTAATACAAGAAAACTAAACTTTAGATACTGAAGGGTCACAAGGACCACAGAAAAAATCTTTAGGAGATATCAATAAAATGATGAAAAAAAAATTGAGGTACTATGAAATCGTGAAAGTTTGACGTATAAAATTGAATATAAATAATCGTAAGGGGCGTATTCGACAGCAGCAATTTTCTGCTCACGATCAAATGCTGAAACCCTAAATATGATTTTCATAAGGAGAAATTAAATGAAAAATATTTAGTAAAATATTTTGAATTAAGCTTGAATTAAAGTAATCGATAATCATCGATAAGTTATAATTTTTTTTATCGAATTATTGAAAATTTTATATATAAATGATATTTTCCAATTACTAAGGAAAGCATCATGGCTTGAATTTTTTTTTCTTTCAATTTGTTTGCAGAACAGTCAAAATTACCCATAACCAGAACTGAAACAGGTCAAAAATGAACCGATCCTGACCGTATTTAGCAAATACACTTATTTTTTGAAAAAACATATACAGACCAAATTTTAAAAATAAATTTAGGTGAAACTCAGAAAGCTGACTTATATTGGGAATATGACTAAGAATTGCATTACAGGGGTACTTTTGGACTATTGATTAATGGGTGTAATAAGCACACACAAACCAAATTTCACCGTTCTCATACGGTTAATTTGTCTAAGCACTAGATCTGAATTTGCAGCGATTTTCATCAATTTCAACAGCGTTCGTCCTATGGAGAATGAACAATTCATCAAAATATATTCATACAAAATTTATTCATAATAAAGAAAATAGTTATGCAAGTTACTTAAATTGTAAAGTATTTCAATTCCAACCAAATTAAAGAAAAAATTAAGAAATAATTATTAAAAAATTTTTAGATTTTTTTTCCATAAATATTTTGAAAGTTTATTCCTCATTTCAGTAGGTTCAACAATATTAAATCAATAAAACGACAAGGAAGATCAATTTGCATGCCACTTTATTTTAACAGTTTGTTATCATGTTTTTATAAAGTTTTAATAATGAGTATAGCCTCCTTTATTTGATCTTACTTCAAAAATATGATATGGGAGGGAGTTGTATAGTTTTTAAATTAGTGGTAAAGATATTTCGGTCCAAGCTTGCTTACTTCATTGAATTGTTTTATGACCAGCTATCTTGAGTTTGTGTTATTTCTTTCGGGCTATAATGGTCAGCTTATAAGTTTGAAATAAAATAAATTAAAACAAAATTTATTTCATCTCCACTCTACGTTTCTTTGATGGTTTTGCAACTTCATCAGGAGTGTATAAAAAATTTTTTTATTTTTAATTTGATTAGTGCAAACTTATATTGTCAGGTTATTATTATTTAATATATTTAAAGATAAAAAACTGGACATCACGACACAAATTTAATAAAATTAAATAAATTAATAAAAAATAAATTATCAAAATAAATATAAAAAAATCACAGCTTTAAACTTAACGACTAATATCACAGAACTATTGTTATTTAATTCCCTCAATTAAAGTTTCTTTGGTTTGAAGTTGTCTGCTCGACTGATATACCTTGCGTGAAACCAATCCCAGACATTTTCTATAATATTCAGATCAGGAGAATACGGCGGCCATTACAAAGTCATAACATTTTGTCGTCGAATCCATTTTTTTACTACCCTTGCTGTGTGCAGCGTTATCTTGTTGGAATGTTTACGGAATAGGTCTAAAAACTTTATAAAAGTGTGAAAAAAAAACTCTTCAAGAACATCTTTGTAACTATTCATTGTCATTCTAGATGAGATAAATTGAAGCTCGCAAGTTCCATCGTACAAAATTGCGCTTCATAGCGTCACACTAACCTCACAGCAATACAGTTGACTCATATAGCATTGCATTTTTCGCTAATGGTGGAATTAAAAATTATAATCACCAGTATCTTAAAATTAAACTTTTTTCTCGTTCGAAACACGACATGTTATCATTCCTTTCCATAAGCATAGTTGCCAGATAAAATTGGTGTAAAATCGTAAAATTTTGGGGAAAAAATCGTCAAAATCGTCATTTCATTTTGTTAAATCGTCAAAAAAATCGTCAAAATAAAAACAATCGTTTTTTCATATATTTGTTTTATTTAACAAAAAAAAAAAAACCTAAAATTATAAAGAAAAAATTCATATAATTTTTTTAATGTAGGTACATGAGTAAATTATTAAATAAATGAAATAAAAAAACATAATTCAAAGTAAAACTTTTATACATACTATTTAATATTTATGTACATAAATAACAATCACATATTGAGATCAGATCAATAAAAATTAAATTTGTAATTTAAATTTTTAAAGTCTTTTGAAAATAATTTAATTTAAAAAATTTTGTTTGTATTCAGTTTATAGTTCCGAAATATCAAAATTGAATTTAATTTAAAAATAAACAATTTTGTTCATATTCACAGTTTATATATAAATATCAGAATTTAACTTCTTTATTAAATCTTTTTTTATTGCAATGTCATAGCAATTATTTTTATTTAATTTTAAATAATCTTTTGTGAAAAGAATTCCCTCTATAGAATCTTTTTCTAACCGATTTCTAACTTTTGTTTTATTCAAATTCACTTGACTGAATATTCTTTCAACATTGGCTGAAGAATGTGGCAAAATTAAAATTTTTTGAAAAAATTTTGTTAAAATAGGAAATAAATATCTAGAATCAGCTCGTTTAATTTCAGAAATTTTCTTCCAAAAATCTAAGAGGTTAATTTGGTGATCTTCAAAATTATTGTTAAAATTCAAAAATTTTAACTCTCTAAATTCGGAATCTAAGTTTTGTTTATCCTCTTCATTAACAAAATATGGGAACTCTTTAACAACTTCAAAGAAAGAATTAGTTTTTTCATTGATTATAAAATTTGGGTTAATTGAATTTAAAGACTTAAGTTTTAAATTTTCCAAATCAAATCTCTTTAAAATTTGATCGCATAGTTCTATATAAAAATTTATACAATTATTAATTATTATATCTATTTCACTTTGACTTAAAAGTGATTTTGATATTAACTCTTTGGCAAGTATTCCTAAATATATGTTATCATTATTGAGAAAATTTAATTTGTTTTTGTAATCTATTACATAAATTTCACTACTTTTTACAATATTATGCTCTAAAAAATTGCTCATTACTATTTTCAACAATCTTTCCATTTGAACATATAAATTGTGAATCTCGGTAGTTTCGCTTTGAAACATTTTATTGATATTATTAATAATGCCAAGAATGTACTTCAGAAATGCTAAATAGATTTGATTTGTATCATTTAAATTATTAAGAACTGATTTTGCTGTATCAATTTTATCAATATTTACTGCAAACGAAAAAAAATGTTTAATGTTTCGTACAAGTCCAACAAACGATTTACAACAACTTCTAAAGATAGCCAACGATTTTGGCATGGATGTAAAATTTTTTTTTGGTTTATATCTAGTAATTTTTGTATGTTGTCCAAACAACTTTGGACCTCCAAAATAATAAAACAAAAATGAATTTTTAATATTTATTATTTTTAACATTAATTGTAATATTAGCTTAAGACAAATCGCTAAAACTTGAAAAAATATATATATATTTGAATTATTAGTTGCCAACCGTTAAATTTAATAATCGCTTAAATGTAATTTCGAAAATATATTCAGCGGTTTCAATTTTATTAAAACAAAAAAAAAAAAAAAAACAAACGAAGTACATTAAAATAAAGTATCATAATATTGTACAGAAAATTTCTAACTTACTTATCATTTGGATTTACAATCGTACACAACCTAAAATTGAATTTGTTAATAAAAAAGAAACCCTGTGCATCAAAAAAATCATAAAATTCTTTTTAAAAAAAGTGTACGATCCCATAAAGGTTAGCATCACAATTCCCACATATAAATTTACATAAAGAAATCTAACTCTCCTTTTTCTTTATGTCCCATAACCCCAATTATAATTACTCCAACTCGAGGAATTATAATTACATCTCTTTAAAGATTGCAACATTTCCCCTCCAACCAAAAGAGATTTTAACATTATTCACTCAGAATAATACAATGTTATTGAACTCGCTGGTTCGTTTAGGGCTATTAGATAAATAGTTGTAACAATTTCTTGCTAATGTTTCAACAGCAGAAGGGAGTTTATTACATGCGTATGATGAACATAAAGCCAAGGAATGACAAACACATTTAATAACAAATAAATTTGGAATATCGTTTTTTAAGAGTTGTGCGACAGATTGCTTTTTTTCCGGTCATAACTGCAGCCCCATCTGCAGCAAAACCAATCATATTATTTTTATAGTCGATATCATTTTCGTTAAAGTGATTAACTATTAAATTATATAAACTATTGGCATCGCATTGGCCTACTGTCAGCAATCCAAAAAATAAGTCGTTAATCTGGAAATCTATGCAAACACGCACTACCAAACATAAAGACTTTGTGTTTGATAGGTCTGTAGACTCGTCTACGCATAAAGAAAATTTGTTTTTTTGTAATAGTTCACAGACTTCTAAAAACTGTTTTTTTGCCAATAACATTTTTAACAATGGCAATCGCTTTGTTCTCCCCAAGGTCATATTTGATGCAATATCTGAATCCGAAAACGAATTTTGACATACCTTTGTCATATGATCAGCAAAAGGAAGATTGTGTTCGACACTGAACAGCGCTAATTTAATTTCAGCTTTTTTGCTACCACATTTTTCAGGAGCAGCAAAAAATTGCGGCTATTTTTGCCTGTTTACCAAAAATAATATTTGATGCATCAACATGCTTTTCTGTGTTCGAATGTGCAACCAGATCAGCTTTTCCGGATGATGCCTTTAGTTCATTATTGCATAATTTACAAAAAACAGCTTGGTCCCTCTTCTTCGCCCAGGATTGTAGTTGGGGATCTTCTACCCAAGCTGTTTTAATTTTTCGTTTCTTTTTCATCTATAATGATTAGGTATAATTGAAAAAACACATGCATTAAATTACAAAACTATTGGAGTCACAAATTCTTATTTCATACCGATGAACCAGCATCATCTTCATGTTGGGCTTCATTGTTGTCTATAAAATAAATAGTACATAATAAGTAAAAACACCTCTTTTTGCATTATATTTTATTTGATTACCTGTTCCTTGAAAATATTTCAGCATATCAAAATTTCCTTGTAAAAACAAAAACTAAATAACCTTTTTTCGTTCTTTCAATTTTAAATTTTCTTGTTAAATTGCAGTTGTAAATTTTTTTCACTAGACGCGGTAAAAAACTATCATAAAATGTCAAAATATCAACACACACTTAAACAAACTATACTAAAATACTTCTTTCCTTGTCACACTTTACTGCTGTGTAAAGGAAAACAGGTAGTTGTCTTTTTCTATTAACTGAAAAATATAAGATTGCCACAGTAAACTATAGTTTGTAAAGATAAAATGTTGTTAATTTCCCATATTTGTAAAAATCTTCATTTTTAGAGCAAAAATCGTCATATCGTCATTTGGCTGTTTTTGACACTAAAAATCGTCAAAATGACGATAAATCGTCAAATCTGGCAACAGTGTCCATAAGACATGTATTTATGCGCAAACTAGAGACGTTTTGCTCTATGAGTGGCATTGAAATATTGTTTGCTTTTCTTAATTTTTAATCTTAATCACTTTAATCACTTCGTATAAATCATCTAACCGTATCTAGGCTTGCTGTACCACCTCGTTTTTGTTTGTTTAGTCAGTCGATGTGAGGCAGCTTTTACTATTTCTCTTCTATCCACTTCTGTCGTGATTCTATAAATACGCCCTTTTATGGCTTAGCCCGGTTTCCAAAAACGCTTTACTTTTTTCTTCTCTTCTTCTGTCAAGGACTTTCCGCATCCCATTTTTAAAGATTTTTATATTGAAGTACTGCAACTATTTAGAAACCTAATCAAGTAAGTTAGTGAATAAATTTTTATTGAGTCTTTGAAAATTTACAACACATTTGCATCATACTTCATAATTTTCATAACATAGTATTGTTACGAATTTACGCAAAAGTAGTTTTATATTAAGTGAATATTTTTAGTGTTTTTATATGCTCAAGATAAAGCAAAGATAATCAAAATCAACTTTCTTTTCATTTTGGCCCTTAAGCTATTTGTATGATCAGGGATCTATAGCATTGCCATTTTGTTAACCTATGATTGATCATATGGAAATTTTGCTAAAATCTATTTTTTTTTTAAATAAATTAGGAAAGTTTTAGGAAAGGTTTACAAAAATGATCAGATCTAGAGCATTAGAGTGCAATTTTCACGTTTTTAAAATATTCTAGCAGTGGCTAGCACTCTAGGAGATTTAATTTTTTTATAAAATTTTTTTTCTTTCAATGTTTTTAAATCTATATACATATGTAGATATATAAAAAAGCTAACCCATAAAAACAAAGTTTTTATTAAAATTCTTTCTTTCTGTATGCATATGAGTATTGAATCTTACCGTGACTGTGCGTGACTATGCGTGACTGTGCGTGACTACCCCGAAATTAACCTGTAGTCACAACAATACTATGGGCCAAGTTTCATATTAATTGGATATGAGGGAATGGGGTTGCCCCACGACAGACAGATAGAGAGTATAAGTTAAAAGAAAGAGTTTAAAAATGTTTGTATATTTAAATAGAATTCATTAAATTTCATTATAAAATTTGTTTAACACACAGAATAACTATAAATGGAGTTCTTAATAAATAATTTTTTGAGCCTAAAGGTATGTGAATTAATTTAAGGCAATTCACAACTCAACATGGGGTGATTAAAATATACTCTTTTTTGAACCCATCAATAACACAGGTCAACAGCAAAAATGCCGAACAAAAATCACTGTATAGATTTGATGCACTATGGCTACCTAAGTAAAAAAAATGGTAAAAGTTTTAAATTCTATGGAGAAGTTTTTTTTAAAAAAAATTTTTAAATAAAATTAAAATTTTTTTTAGACGTTTCTCCACATAACTAATGATAACTTCAAAAGGGTTAGTCCGATAATATTAAAATAAATTTAAAAATTCAGACCTACATAACCTTTAATCCGTCTATATATTTAGTTTCAATCGGCTCAGTAGTTTCGGAGTTATAATAAATAATTGAAGCAAAAATATATTTTTTACGTGAAAATATAAAATTTTTTTGTTTTTAAAAAATCATAAAAAATCTAAAACTGCAAAAATTGTTCTGATTTATTGCTTTTTCGCAAATAGAAACAAAATAATATTTTGTTATTGAATGAATTTAAAAACTCTTCGTCGATATTCTATAGAAAATGGTATAATAAAAATGCAGAACATGGAAAGTAGTTTCATTTTACGACACGGATTTTGGCAAACCTCCTTCACATGTACAAAATTATTTGGAAAAAACGTTTATGACATTTCTATGATTTTCAGAACTAAAAAAAATAAGTAATAAACAGAAGGTTATTTGATTTTTATGATTGCGGTAGCAAAGAAATAAACGCTCATAATTTTTCGTGGACATAATCAGAACTGATTGAGCCGTTTCATTTCGTTCAAGAAGTGCTTGCGATAACAGAAACATCATTTTATCCCTACATAAAGAGTAGAGTCATTTAGCTTACAAGTTAAAAATAATTTTCACGAATTAATAAAAATGAGCAAGAAAGCCAGAACATTTGTTTGTAAAAACAATCCAGATTTATTTTGTTATGTGTGCGGCCAATATAAAAAGTGAAATTCTATCATTCATTGCAAAAGTTATTTCAAGATTGCTATAATGTATATCCGCACAATTTGAACCAGCATTGTACACCGAGTACTATATGCCTGTCATGTCGAATGAATTTATCTGTGACGTCGTCTAAGGTAAAGTAAGTATAGGTTAATAGATTTGGAATATTTTATACTTACAGTAATTCTTAATTATATTTTGAATTCTTCTTATTCCTTACTTCAAATTTTTTTCATTTTACAGACGACACTTGGAAATTCCGACGCCTATGGTATGGAGAGAAACAGCGAGCCACGAATCCGATTGTTATTTTTGTTTAAGTACAAAAAGCGGTTTCGGAAAACACATGCGATGGTCTTACCCCACGAGGTCTGCTGATGGATTATATGCTAAAGATCCGGGTGCAAGCTGTAGTCAAGTGCATTCATCATACTGATTTTGGCAGTTCAATGTCAGAAATTGAGAAGAATGCATGGGATTCGTTTGTATGGGTTATTCAAAATTTCTTACGAAATAACAAGGGTGATGATTAAGTTACGCACGTTGAAGAGATGTTATCTCACTTCCATCGACTTGGATGCAACATGAGCATCAAAGTACACTACCTACACAGTCACTTAAATCGTTTTCCTGAAAACCTAGGAGACTTGAGCGAGGAACAGGGCAAACGATTTCACCAAGATATGCGAACAATGGAGGAACGATACCAGGGTCGCTGGGATGCATACATGATGGCTGATTTTTGTAACACTTCGTCATTCAACAATAATAGAAAATCGTATAAAAGAAAATTCCTGAGTTTGTAGTTATAATTATAAATCTTTTAATAATAAATATTATATAATATAATAAATTTAAATAATAAAATGTAAATTTTTGGTAAAATATAAAGTGTTTTTATAATTCAATCTACCGAAAGAAGAACATTAAGAGCTCATTTTTATGTATATCAAACAAAAAACAAAAATTTTGTGAAAATGAGCGAATTCACTTAATTGTGAATAAATTCGAAAAGAACCAATCGATTTTCACGATCGATGTCTCATTTTGTTCCTATTACATGTGGATTTGCGAAAAAGAAATAAATCAGAACAATTTTTGCAGTTTTCGATTTTTTATGATTTTTTTAACACAAAAAAAATTTGATATTTTCACGTAAAAAATATATTTTTTGCTTCAATTATTTATTATAACTCCGAAACTACTGAGCCGATTGAAACCAAATATATAGACGGATTAAAGGTTATATAAGTCTGAATTTTTCTAAATTTATTTTAATATTATCGGACTAACCCTTTTGAAGTTATCATTAGTTATGTGGAGAAACGTCTAAAAATTTTAATTTTACTTAAAAATTTAAAAAAAAAAAACTTCTCCATAGAAATTAAAATTTGGACCATATTTGTACTACTGGAACCACAATACATCAAAATTGTATAGTGGGTTTTGTTCGGCATAAAATTTTTTCTTTTATGTTGCCTTGTGTAATAAATGCACGGGCGATGAATTTTGAATTGGCTAAAATTAATTAGCCTACCTTTAGGCTCTCATAAAAATATTTTTTAAAAATATTTTTTTTTTTTTTTTATTTAAAATATTTTTAATATATATTATACATAATTTTTTTCATACTGCCCTTCTCCACGATATGAACTACAATTATGCCAAATTTCACGCTCCTCCGTAGGCGCATTTTGCTTAAAAACTGCTCGATAGATTTACCTTCACGTATTAATATATAGGTAAGGTTCATGTCGGACGTCAATATTAAACTGTATCCAGAATTTTTCGATCATGACTTTTATATTGAGAAATTTTATACAAACCAATTTAGACTGAAACATATCATTTTTATACTTCCTGAGGCTGATGAAAGTGAGTTACGGGATGTTGCTTTATTTATGGGGAGTATGACTTTAAATAGTTCTATGATATTTACATATGTTAAGACCGACCAACAATTGAAGACAAAACCCAAATTGTTCAGTATATGCATGATTATCCGGGTTTTTGGATTTATTTATATGCACCTGTCTTTTTTATGGGGTACCTTATATTACACTTTTTCGGGGTCATTGCCTGGGGGCGAGAAACACCAGGCCAGGGTAAAATCTCTACGCCAGTATAGTAATACCTCCAAAGGGTGTGTCGTTTTCAGGCCAAATTTTTTCCATGACCTTCTATATTGTTTACTTTTCTTGATGCTCATTTGCTTAGTTTTTCAGATGTAACTCAAAAACCATTGCTACGACATGGAATGAAATACTTAATGACCGTATAACATAATGAAATTTTAGAACTATTAATATCTTGTTCTAATATACGATAAATAACAAGTAAGAAAATTATAGTCGGTCTAGACCGACTATACGATACCCTATACCATGCGTTTAGAAACCCTAACTCTTAGGCCCAACTAACTGGACATTGAAAATAAGCCAAAACCAAATTTGAGTGGGATTTTTATTAATTTTTTTGGCCGCAGATATGAAAAAGTTCATATCGGATGCTATATCTATAAAGGGACTAGGTCCAAAAATGGACCGATCCTGATCATGTTTGGTAAAGTCTCTTGTGTTTTGCAAAAATATGTACAAACAAAATTTGAGAAGAATCAGTGCAATATTTTTGTTTTTTAATAGATTTAAGTGAAGATCGGGAAGCAGCTCTATATGGGGTCAAAGGGATCATTTTTGGACTACTCATTAGTGGATGTAATGAACGCATACAAACCCAATTTGAGTAAGATCTATATGACAATTTGGATCTTATGGCAATTTATGTCGATTTCATATGGGTAATTTGTATGGGGGCTAGGTCTGAACATGGACCGATTCTCACCAATTTCAATAGCGTTCATCCCATGGCCGATAAAAGCTTATATACCAAATTTCATCAAAATATATTCATATTTGCGACCTGCAGTTTGATTACAAACTTTACATGGACACACAGACGGACGGACGGACGGACGGACGGACGGACGGACGGACGGACATTGTTAAATCAACTCAGAAAGTGATTCTGATTCGATCGGTATAATTAAAGATGGGTCTAGGTCAAATATTTTTGGTTGTTACAAACAGCAGCACAAAGTCATTATACCCAAACCACATAGTGGTATAGGGTATAAAAACACTACTTGATAAAAATGCTATGTTGATTTACATTGGAGAAATTTCGTAACACAGATATAACAAGTAAGAAATTACAGTCGGTCTAGACCGACTATATGATACCCTATACCATGCGTTTAGAGACCCTATCTCTCAGGCCCATCTAACTGGATATAGAAAATAAGCATAAACCAAATTTGAGTCGGATTTTTATTAATTTTTTTGACTGCAGATATGAAAAAGTTCATATCGGATGCTATATCTATATGGGGACTAGGCCCAAAAATGCACCGATCCTGACTATGTTTGGTAAAGTCTCTTGTATTTTGCAAAAATATATACAAACAAAATTTGGGAAAAATCAGTGCAATATTGCTGTTTTTTGATATATTTAAGTGAAGATCGGGAAGCAGCTCTATATGGGGCCTATGACTTAGAGTTGTCCCATAGGGATTATTTTTAGACTACTCATTAATGGATGTAATAAATGCATACAAACCCAATTTGAGTAAGATCTATATGACAATTTGGATCTTATGGCAATTTATGTCGATTTCATAAGGGTCATTTGTATGGGGGCTAGGTCTGAACATGGACCGATTCTCACCAATTTCAATAGCGTTCATCCTATGGCCGATAAAAGCTTATATACCAAATTTCATCAAAATAAATTCATATTTGCGACCTGCAGTTTGATTAAAAGGTTTACATGGACACACACACAGACGGACGGACGGACGGACGGACCGACATCGTTAAATCTAACCAGTTAGTGATTCTGATTCGATCGGTATAATAGAAGATGGGTCTGGGTCAAATATTTTTGGTAGTTACAAACAGCAACACAAAGTCATTATACCCAAACCACATAGTGGTATAACGTATAAAAATGCTTACTCAGGCCATTTATGATGGCGAAGAGAGCGAAAGTCTGTTAAAACTGAAAATAAAAATATAAATACACAACTCTTAAAACTAAATAACTATATTGTGAAACAGAAGTCTCAGCAGAGTTCAGAATCATATTGCGGATATGTAAACAATCAATTAGTCAATTTGAATAGAATTATCATTAAATCCGCCAGAAGAGAAATCGTCCAATTCAGACTTAATCTCATCGGTGTCTGTGCCGTGGTATAATCCATGCAAAACCAAGGAAATTTGCTTGTGCTCCTTTGGGGAAAATAAGTATGAGCTGATTTTATTATTCCTTAAGATGGTCATCATTTCTGAGTTAACATTGGCACCAGACAAAAATAATTTGCTTTTGTGTTGGTTCACATTTTTTAATTTGAAAGTAATTCCAGTTCGTTAGCCAAAAGTTGGAAATTTCATCTTACAGGAAGAGAGGTGGGCAGAATGTTATTCCAAAAGGATATACCTACTTGTTTGTCTCTGAATTTTTTATCTTTACCTCTTACGTTTGGGTTGCTTTCGACCTACAATCTTCAAGCATAGAAAACCTGCTTTGCCTGTATAGGCCGTCAGAATTCAGGCCAGATATATCAATAATCGCTGGATGAGTTGAACCATCATCTCTCGTCCTCCCGTCACAATTGTCATCTTTTAAAATGCCATCTTCACCAACAATTCCAGGGGCCCGACTGCCACGGAGAAATTTCAATTCCCCACATAAAGTAATCAATTACTGGTATAAGCAGATAAGATGCTGTAGCAATAACGTACCCACTTAAAGTAAAAATAAAACTAATTTTGATTCTTTTTTTCGTCTGCCTATCCTGAAGTTAGCTACCGTCTCATGAACTTAATAAAATAACCTAACATTTACATATATCTGTGGTTTTCTGGAATAATCGCATATGTCCATTTTTGTCAGTTTTCAGTTAACGATGCCAAATATATTAATTTTTAGCGCTCTTTACTTGTGTTAAATTTAAAAAAAAAAAATATTGACCATTTCTGAGTTTTTTCTTTAAATAACGACGTAACTTAAATGTTTATAAAATTAATTTGCAGCACTAACGACGTATGTCAACCTACGTTTGATCGCTGACAAATTATTTTCTCAGAAAACGACACATAGATACGTTGTTATTAATGAAAAAAAATGAAAAATAATTTTGGGTTAGTTTTCAGTTTATAACGACTTATAAAAACTTGTGTGTTTATTTCTGTTATTTTTGTCACTATTATTCTTGATACGTTTTGTTATATTCTCATACTAAGTCCGGTAAACTTTTTGTTAACGAACAAAAAATCCATTTTTCAAGCAACAACAAGTTATGTCTACATGGGTGGTTGCATAAGTTGTTTTTTCTGCACACACTTTAAGTGTAATTTATATATTGTTTTTTCGTCCTTCTCTAGAATCTATTCCTCTGAAGATTTTTGACTCAAAATTTTAGATAAAGTATATATTGCCCATATCTACAGGACTGTTAAATAAAAAGTTTTAAAAACTTTATATCGAGCCCATAATTTCAAATATAACGTTTTTTGCTCCCCTGAACATTTTCATTTTATGACATACGCGGTTATTCTAGAAAACCACATATAAGCTAAAAAACAAAGTGCCTGTTACTGTACCGTTAGCATTTCTTTTCAAACTTATCAGTATATAAAACATCTGTCAATTTTGGTTCAAATAAACCGTCCTCTTAAGGTGTATATTACGCGAAATGAAGATAAGTGAGGGCAGCGTATATTCATTTAAATACATCGACATCGCTTAATCGACACAGAAGGTGATTCTGAGTACAAACTGATTATACCCTGACCACATAGAATTGAAAAATTTCATTTTAAGATTTGACACACACCCATGGCAACCTTCAACTAAAACCCACAAACTTGTCCACAAATATTTTAAATAATCTTAAATTTTTTCTCGAGTGTAGACGACAGGTTATATTTTATTTAAGCCTAAGTTCGATACAACACTCGTCTGGTGCCATAACAGATGTAATCGAAATTGTGTTGAATTATATATTTTTTTTGCAAACTCTCATTTGTTTGATTTCGATTTATGTTTGAATTTGTTTAACATGTATATTTTGCTGCGATCAGGCAGACAACAAGGTGTATCATTTTGTAAAAAAAAAATGAACGAATCAATAACTAAAGATGACATTGTTTAGAATAATTGTTAAATGTGATTTAAAAAAAAAAATAGCAATAAAACAAAAAAATAAATGTAAACAATTGCATGTTTATTAAAATAAAATGAAGAAAAAAAATATAAAAATCACAAAATCTCAATCACTCCATGAACTTAAAATATTGCACGTTAATTAAATTTTATTATTCTCTATTCGATATCCGCTGGTACTTGGTACTGGAGCAATGTATAAAGTGACAAAAATCTCAGCAGGACAAAACATGCAATGTTGTAACTTTTTTTGCTCTACATTAAGGCACTGGAGAACAACAAACAATAAATGTCTTTGTGTAAAAAGCACTGCGGGCATGTTGCAAATTGCGTGACATTTTATGATGTTAAATCAGCACCAACTGTACATCCATACGAGCGAGTAATCATAGTTTCAAGTTTTCATTTTTTTAATTGTGGCAAATAATAATTATGTTTTGCTTGCTCATCTAGAATTGTTCTAAACTGTACCACACACATTTCACAAAAAAAAAAAAAAAAAAAAAAACAAAAAAAAACAGAATCTTAAAACAACAATCATCTTCTGATTCTCACTCCACGCAGCCGGTCAAACATCTGTGCAGCAACCTAAACACTTTGTACTTACTCCAAAAAATAATATAATGTTTGACTATTGGGAAGTTTGCATTGCTTTTGCCTTTAGTTAATTCGTTAATTAACAAGCGCGATAACAACAGTGCTAAAAAAAATAACAGAAAATATATTGCAAGCAGTATTTTTCTGCTGTTACCACCAAACTAGTGGTAACAACAGTTGAGAGTTTTCTCCACAGGTGCATGTGGTTTTTTGTTTTTCATTTTGAGCCTGCAACAATTGCTGCACAAAATTGTTTATAAGTTGTGAGTAATGTGTTACTCGTTCGCAGTGGTTGAGGACAAGTTTTTCGTTTTTATTCCATAAGCCGAAAACACAACGTCATATATATAATGTTCCGTATAAACGTATGAGAAAAATTACATCATCTTTTTGGTAAGATGATCCTGTAGTTTTGTATCACGTACGTATTTATTATTCTTTGTAAATTTCTAACAGTTGTTTTTGATCTGTTTAATCTTTTTTTTTTTTTTGCTTCTCATATTTTAATGAAAAAAAACATAAGTAACTGCAATTTTATTTTTAAAGTGCTCAAGAGGAGTATAATTCATATTGTTGTTGTTGTTGTTTTAAGTTGTAAATTTAAGACCAAGGTCGTTGAAAGGCAAACAATACTAATTGTTTTAAGCAAAAATGGATTAAAGAAAGGAGATTTGTAAAAAAATTATTATTTAATCTAACATTTTTGGTTTAATATTTTTAAGAAATTTAAGATTCAAAATTCAAAAAAAGAAATCCCAGACATAAATATTATATCAAATTGTACACTGTCTAGCCCAGAATACGGGCGCAGGCTGTAAAATCCTATTTAAAGCTCATTGATTTTCAACAGCCCATCCAAGGTGTCTTCAATTTTGTAACACTTCGTAATTAATAGTGCGATTTCTCACTCCTTCAAAATATACGTTTGATCACCTGTTCATTGCCAACAAATCTCCTTCTGCCAAGCCATTTCTCTAGCCAGGAGAAGAGACAGTAAGGAGTGTTGCGTTTCGCAGTTTTTTTTATACCACTATGTGGTTTGGGTATAATGACTTTGTGCTGTTTGTAACAACCAAAAATATTTGACCTAGACCCATCTTTAATTATACCGATCGAATCTGAGTTGATTTAACAATGTCCGTCCGTCCGTCCGTCTGTGTGTCCATGTAAAGCTTGTAATCAAACTGCAGGTCGCAAATATGAATATATTTTGATGAAATTTAGTATATAAGCTTTTAGCGGCCATGGGATCAACGCTATTGAAATTGGTGAGAATCGGTCCATGTTCAGACCTAGCCCCCATACAAATTGCCCATATGAAATCGACATAAATTGCCATAAGATCCAAATTGTCATATAGATCTTACTCAAATTGGGTTTGTATGCGTTCATTACATCCACTAATGAGTAGTCCAAAAATGATCCCTTTGACCCCATATAGCGCTGCTTCCCGATCTTCACTTAAATCTATTAAAAAACAAAAATATTGCACTGATTCTTCTCAAATTTTGTTTGTACATATTTTTGCAAAATACAAGAGACTTTACCAAACATGATCAGGATCGGTCCATTTTTGGACCTAGCCCCTTTATAGATATAGCATCCGATATGAACTTTTTCATATCTGCAGCCAAAAAAATTAATAAAAATCCCACTCAAATTTGGTTTTTGCTTATTTTCAATGTCCAGTTAGTTCGGCCTAAGGGATAGGGTTTCTAAACGCATGGTATAGGGTATCGTATAGTCGGTCTAGACCGACTATAATTTTCTTACTTGTTTTAATTTAAAGTAGGCTAAATTAAAAAATTCAGTAACTTATTAAAATTGTGTTTAGTTTATATAAAGGGTGATCCATTTCGAGGTTCCCTACTTAAAAAAAAAAAAAAAAAAAACAGAAAGTTCAAATTTAATGGGGATTGTTTATTATCATTTGAAAGAACATTAATTTTTTGAAGATTATGTCTACCAAATGTTGGCCGCGGCTACGTCTCAGATGGTCCATCCGTTGAGTCCAATTTTCGATGACTATTTCGAGCATTTAGACGGGTAACTGGCGAATGACACGCGTGATGTTTTGCTCCAAGGCCTGAATCGAAGCGGGATTGTCCGCATAAACTTTAGACTTTACATATCCCCACAGGAAAAAGTCTAACGATTTGATATCACACGATCTTGGTGGCCAATCGACCGGCCCAAAACGTGAAATTATCTGCTCACCGAAGTGTTCTCTCAATAAATCCATTGATTGAAGCGCTGTGTGGGAAATGGCGCCGTCTTGTTGAAACCAAATGTCGCCGAGATCACGAGCTTCAATTTCAGGCATCAAATAGTCGGTTATCATGGCACGATAACGGTCGCCAATTATGGTTACGTTTTCACCGGCATCATTCCACCGGCCCACTTCTGGATGAAGTGGCAGCTCTTCAAACTCTTCAGGTTGCTCTTCGTCCCAAATGCGGCAATTTTGCTTATTTACATACCCATTGACCGAGAAATGGGCCTCATCGTTGATCAAAATTTGGCTCGAAAACGTCGGATCATCTTGGAACTTTTCAAGAGCCCATAGAGCGAAGCAATGTCGCTTGGGAAGGTCGGGTGGCTTCAGTTCTTGCACAAGCTGTATTTTGTACGCTTTCAATTTAAGATCTCGACGTAAAATGCGCCAAGTCGTTCCATATGTCAGTCCGAGCTGCTGCGAACGGTGCCGAATCGACGCTCCACGGTTTTCGTGTACACTCTCAGCTACGGCCGCTATATTTTCTTCACTGATTGCTGGACGTGGTGTATTCGGTCGAATATTATCCAATAATGAATCCTGGGTCTCAAGATAGGTGATGGTGTTGTGAATAGTACACTCAGTAGGCCGATTATGTTGACCATAAGTCGAGCGAAGTGCACGAAACACATTCTTCACAGAATTGAATTTTCTTAATAAAGTTGAACGATTTGTAGACGTTGTACTGGCGTAAGTCTTTCCAATATGAAATGCCAAACAATACTAAACAAAAATAACTTGACAGCATGACACGACTCACATGTAAACTGTCAAAAAAAGGCTTTTGAAGAAAGTATCTCTACTTGGATCGCCCGGTATTAAGTTTTTTGAGTGAATGCCGCTAAGCGGAGATGAATGGATGCGAACGACGAAATTAAATGTTTACAAATGGAAGTCAAATCATAATTTGAAACCTTACATATCTCAAGGAAGCAAGAAGCAATATAAACAAATAAGATTATTATAGTCGGTCGAAACCGATTATACGATACCCTATAGATACTAAAGGTCCAACTGATTAGAAATAGAAAATAAGCATAAACCAAATATGAGTGGCATTATTATAAACTTTTTTGCCTTCGGATACGAAAAAGTTCATATCGGATGCAATACTAATGTGGGGACTAAGTTCAAAAACGGATCGCTGCTGATCACATTTGGTAAAGTCACATTTTTTTTTTGCAAAACATATACAAACCAAGAGCAAAATTTTTGTTTTTTTGATCGATTTAAGTGAAGGTCGATGTTCAGCTTCATATGGGGGCTATGACTAAGAAATTTCCTATAGTGTTTCTTACTGGACTACTGATAAGTGGATGTAATTCATGTATACGAACCCAATTTGACCGAGATATATATGATAATTTGGTTATTATGGAAATTTGATTCGATCTCATAGGGGTCATTTGTATGGGCACTAGGTCTGAACATGAACCGATTTTCACCAATTTCAATAGCCTTCATCATGTGGCAATACAAGCTTATACACTAAATTTTATCAAAATATATTTGGGGGTTTCATGTCAAGTGCACCAACTTTTGAAACCGATGTCTTCCGATCGGGATGAAATTTGCACCAAGGTTAGTCCTATGGGATAGTAGTTTAGACACAATTTTTCAATAAGATCGGTCCAGATCTCTCTGAGTTAGAGGGGATCAAAATTTTGGCCAAACAGGTATTTTTTCTCATCCATGTAACTTATTACCTATTGTTCTTAGAAAATTTTCTCCCAAAAAGTTTAGATAGCTATTTCTTCAGTATTTCGGAAAAAATACAAAAAAAAAAATAAGTGGACTTTTTTTTTTGCTAAATTAAAGCATTTTTTGCCTTTTTTTCAAAAAGGGCTTTTTTTTCATAAGAAAGTTTAGGACTTTTCCTTTAAGAGCTTTTTGGTCGCTTAGTGGGATGGGAGTGGGATATCTATCAAAATAAATGTTTTGTAACTCAAGACAACGGTTTTTCAATTTTTACAAATGCACTATCTTGAATTTTTTCCTATTTGTGTGTAAAACCTTACAAATAAAACTTATACTGAGAAACTAGACAAATTAACCTTTCCGAAGGTATGTAACATACCTTCATAACATAACAGAAGAGAATGGTTATCTGTAACCTGAAAGAGTTATTTGCAACATTTCAATCTGAGCACGAGGATGTTAGAATTGGCTTCACGAAATTAACCCAAATGAGGCCAAAACATTGCATTTTGGCAGAAAGCAGCGGAACTCACACAGTATGCGTTTACATTTACCATGAAAATGTTAAACTGATGTTGAAGGAAATCAACTTAAAGTATTTAACAGATGATTCGGCAGAAGATTTACACGATTACCGCGATTGACTGTGTGTCCTAAAGCAACAACTTCTTGCCACTTAGGTGAATGTACCAATTGCCCGAAAACCACATTCATCAAAGAAAATTTAATCAATTCTTTTGGTCGAGAATATATAGAGGAGGTCAAATTTGATTCTTGGATTCAGACTGACAGATGTACATTGAAAACAATCATTTTAAATGTGGATGATTTTGTGGAAGAAATGTGTACAGGATTGCTAAACTTGAGAAACCATGACTTTCTAGTCAAAGAGCAATGGTCATTCTTCAAGGATTTGAAGATACATTTGAAGTCTGGTGAATTCGTTACTTCATATGATTTCGCAGAAAACTATAACTATGTTCTTCAGGATGCCATACAAGCATTCCACTTCAATAAGGACTAAGCAACTATACTCACAGTAGTTATTTATTACATGAAAGATGAAAAACTGGAACACAAAAGTATGGCAATCATATCCGACGATTTAAAACATGATACCGTTGCAGTTTATGAATACCAGAAGAGAATACTAAAATTTCTAAAATCTAAATTTACAGTAAAGAAGGTATACTACGTTTCGGACGGAGCTCGTCAACATTTTAAAAACAAAAGTAGCTTCGCAAATCTTATGGCTCATGAAAAAGATTTTGGAATGCCAGCTGAGTGGCATTTTCATCCTACTGCTCATGGTAAAGGAGCATGTGATGGTATTGGGGCAAACCTTAAAGAAATGCAGCGAAGTATAGCCTCCAGTGCTCTCATCAAAATAGCATCTTAGATGCGACTGCTTTATTCCATTGGGCAAAGAGTTATTGTAAAGAAACTAAAATAGTTTTTAGTAGCAAAGAGGATCATCAGGAAACATTGAAAACACTGAAGAGCAGATTCGATGCAGCGGTAACAATCGATGGCAACGCTCAATACCATGCTTTTATACCGCTTGTCGATGGAAGACCCAAGATGAAAAAGTTTTCTGCCTCTATTCAATGTGATTTCTTTCCAAAGACAACCAATAAACCAGCAGCGAAATCAACAGCTGAACCTAGTAACGCCAAGAAAGGATTGACAAAAGAACGCAGTAAATAAGGCGACAAAAAAGCTGGATGAAAGACTGGGTATTTAAAAATTTACAAGACTTAAATACTTCATCAGCTACAATAAATTAAGTATAAAAATAGTTATGATATAAATGGATCTAATGCAATTAAGATTAAATTTTAATAAATTATTTATCTTTTTATTTTTAATATTATTATAATTACACATTAATTTAATTATTATTAAAAATAAATAAAAAATAATAATTTTTCAACATTTCTATAGAAAAAAAGCGATTTTTTTCCTGAGGTTAACATATTCTGGGTATTGCAGTATCGAGGGTATAAAATTTTAGTTAGTTATGTTATATACCTTCGGAAAGTTTAGTTTGTCCAGGTTCTCAGTATAAGTTTTATTTGTAAGGTTTTAGACACAAATAGGAAAAATTCAAAACAGTGCATTTGTGAAAAATTGAAAAACCGTTGTCTTGAGTTACAAAACATTTATTTTGATAGATATCCCACTCCCATCCCACTAAGCGACCAAAAAGCTCTTAAAGGAAAAATCCTAAGCTTACTTATGAAAAAAAAAAAATGCCCTTTTTGAAAAAAGGCAATAATGCTTTAATTTAGCAAAAAAAAAATCTAAAAAAAAATTAAAAATTTTTTTTTTTTTTTAAGTATTTTTTTCCGAAATATTGAAGAAATAGGTATCTAAACTTTTTGGGAGAAAATTTTCAAAGAACAATAGGTAATAAGTTACAAGGATCAGAAAAACACCTGTTTGGCCAAAATGTCAAATTTTGATCCCCTCTAACTCAGAGAGATCTGGACCGATCTTGTTGAAAAATTGTGTCTATACTACTATCCAATAGGACTAACCTTGGTGCAAATTTCATCCCGATCGGATGACATCGGTTTCAAAAGTTTGTTCACTTGACATGAAACCCCCATTTATATTTGCGACCTGTAGTTTGATTTCAAGTTTTACATGGACACACAGACGGACGGACGGACAGACGAACATCGCTAAATCGACTCGAATGAGTTTTTGCGGCGTTTTGTAACTATGGATGAAACATGGATCCATTACAACACTCCGCATTGGGTTTCTCCGGGTGAACCGGCTCCGAAGAAGGCCAATGTAAGTTTGTCGGCCAATAAGGTGATGGCAACAGTTTTTTGGGACGCACGCGAGATAATCCACATCGATTACCTTCAAAAGTGAAAAACAATAAACAGCGAATATTATGCCAACTTACTGGACCGGGTGCATTCATGGAAAATTCCATGAATTGGGCTGCGAATTGGTACCTCATCCACCATATTCTCCGGACTTATCCCCCAGTGACTATTTCCCATTTTCAAACCTAAAGAAATGGCTCGGTGGAAACAGACTTAGCTCCAACGATGAAATTATTGATCAAACAAATACCTATTTTATGGACCTCGAAAAATCCTATTTTTTTTTTGGATGGTATACAAAAATTGGAGAAACGTTGGACTAAGTGTATTGAGCTTAAAGGAGGTTATGTTGAAAAATAATTTTTTTTTTTTTTGCAAAAAAAAAACTGTGTTTCAATCTAAAAGTCACGAACTTATTGATCCGCCCTCGTATATACATAAATATATTGAGTTATTATGTTGAATAACTGTTTTATTTATTTAAAAAAAAACGCAGCTTTGGCCTCTATTTCTTCAAATGAAAAATTAGTTTTTTATTTAATTTTGGAACAAAAAGTTTTTAAAATATCTACTGAAGGTAAAAGTCCCTTCGTGAAAGGAGGCTCTATTTCTACTATGAAATCTTCGTCTTCGTTTGTATCTAAAACATCATCTGGTTCATAGGAGTTTCAATTGTTGATAGATTTAATAATTCCTTTGTGTGTGATGTGTCCAAAACATATTTGATCATCATCGCATCGTAAATGTTCTGATGAAAAGTTACAACTTTGGCAATAAAATCTTAATTTTAGCAGATATCATTGGTGTCGTTAAAACCTGCCTATAATAATGGTAAAATTTTGCGTTTTATTTCTTAAGTAAATTCATTGCAGGATAAACTCTAGATAACGTTTTAAGACAGCTGGAAACTGTATTTGGGGTAAGCAACTGCCATGCCCGCTTTACGAAATTTAAAGCATTCAATATTGTTACTGATTTCAGATTCTCTAGGATAGTTTTGCCATTTTCAATGGCACACCGTTGCTATAACACTGCTTTAAGTATCAATACCTTCATCCAAGGGTTGAACTGTTGCAATTGTATTGGGTGGAAGGAATTAAATTTTTATATTTAACAATGATGTGAAATGTATATATTTGCGATTGTATTGCCAATGTGACTTTCAGCGGTAGTGACTATAAGCGAAAAGTACTGAATTGCATTGTAATGGTCTGGTTCATAGGGAAATTATAGAAGAATGTTCAAAGTAAATAAAATATTTTAATGTGAAAATTTTTTTTAGCTAAAACAAGCTGTTAAAAGTAATTTTTTTATGAATAATTAATTACACAGGCTGATATTTTTATACTCTGGGAGCAGTAAACAGACTGTATACACCGAATCCTAATCTGAAGCCAAAATTCAGAAAGCAACACCTAAAAATTTTGGGGCTTTACAATATCGCGAATAAATTTTTTTTTTCTGTCTTCTGAAAGTAGCGCTCCTCTCCTCCAAAGACCACTTCTATTTTTTTAGATATCTAATTTTAGTCCAAACGTTGATGTTTAGACTAAAAAAATTTTTCCCATATATGTGCTTCTGATTTTTTAGGTGATTTTTTCGAAGAACTGATGTGATGGCACAATTCTGAGTTTAGATTCAGATTCAACGTGTTTAGGAACTTTAGAAAATTTATGATAAAGAATATTTATTATACTCTCTACCCCAGTGTGCAGAGTGTATATTTAAGTTTGTTATTCCGTTTGTAATAATTAGAAAAAAAATTTGGGACCGCATAAAATATATATATTTGTGATCCTCATAACAAGAGGAGTTGATATAGTGATGTCCGTCTGTCCATCTGTAGAAATCACGATGGCGGCTCCAATCGAGCAGCTAGGGTGCTCGTTGGCATAAAAATGAGTCATTAACATCCTAAGGAGTTTGATATTTAAAATCGTCCAAATCTGTTGATTAGGTCCCGAGAATTGAATGAAGAAGTAAAAAAGTCTTGAAAAAATATGATTTGCTTATGTTGTTCTTGGCACGATCACGACCTCAATAGGATAACTGGGGCGCACGTTTTTAGTGAGAATGATTGACTAACCTCATGGGAAGGTTTCTGTTTGAAAAATCATGAAAATCGGCTTAATAGGTCCCGAGAAATCACTGAAGAAGTAAAAAAAAATTGAAAAATATATGTTTCTGTATTGTTCTTGTTGTTATTCTAAATGTTGTATTGATGTCATAGCTGGACTTGTTTTTGTGGTCGTTGTGGTAATAATATAATAAAAACTAACCCTTTGTACATTTTTTTTTTTATCAACTCTGGTAGAAAAATTTTTAAGTTTCCATTGTTTTCGCATCACAAAAAAAATTTGTTAGATAATTTTGTTATCGCCACGATCCTGCCTGCAAAGTTTCAGATCGATTGGGTTACGGGAAAGGGGTTAAAAATCGATCAAAAATTTTGTCGACAAGCAGACACTACGAGTTAATATAATGAGAGTAAAAATTCACCAACATCTGAAGCAACTAATGCTAAACTACCTAGTTGTTAATAAAAATAACTGTAAATTTACAAAAAAAAAAAAAATTATGTAATAATTTATTTAAAGAAAAACAACAATAACTTTTGATGTTGTATTTTTGTGTGTAATATTTACATATGTATACATACATACATATATTAAATAAGATAATAATATACATATATTCTATATATGTACATGTATACACATATTCTTTATATATATATCATAATAACCGCATGTTAGAAATATCTCGTTATATTATTTTATTTATATAAAATTCTGCAATATGTATTTTGTTTTAGGGAAAACACATTCCTTTTGTATTAACAGAGTGTCACTGCATTTTGCTCAGTGTTGCTATGCTACAGTAGATGGCGCCACAATTTTTATTCTTTGCAATAGTTATTTCTATTTTAACATGAATGTCAACATTTTCAATTAGGCATCGAACACGACAATGTTAAGAGTATACACAGGGCTTGCCTTATTTCAAACGTTTTTCCATTATTCTTTTACAAATATGACCACAAGTTTGGAATATTAACTTTTTGTTTTGTTTACAAAATAGAGTTGCCGAGTTCAACAATGAGTTTTTTGCTTTCAAAACAGTTCTACATAGTTATATAAAATTATTATTCTGCTTTACCTAAAAAATATCTGATTGCAATTACATATAATTTTTAAAAATTGTTTATAATTACTAAAGCATTACTATTGACATAAATACAAAATTGCACCTTTAAAATTTTCCATTCAAATTTAAGAAAATATCAATTTTAAAAATTTGAATTCAGATTTCCAATTATAAATTAGAAAATATCAATTGAATTTCAGAAAATCATATTAAAATTAAAACACACATTTGTTTTTCTTAACAAATAACCATTAAAAAAAGATCTTTTCTTAAACAAGTATATCTTCTTAAAAATCTGCCCTTTTTTAAAACGAACATTTTTTGTAAAAAGTATTTTTTTAAAGTACTCTTTTTTTAAAAAAGCACCTTTTTAAAATGATAACTTTCTTCTTAAAGTAAATTTTTTTAGAAAGTTACCTTTTCTCAAAATAGGATCTTTTATATAAAATATTTTTTTTTAAATAAATTTTTTTTTTTAAAAGTAAATTCTTTTAAAGTACTTTTTAAAAAAGCACATTTTTCTGGTATATGGCAAATCAAAAATTAACAAGATTTTTAGAAAGTTTTATTTTGAAATACCACATAATTTTTAGCTCTCAAAGCATTGAAAAGTATTATTCCATATTGTGACTATTGGTATTCTGTTGTAAGGCATTGAACAATAAATTGCGACTCCATAAAGTATTTGTATTCTAAATCCCTACTACAACTCGAGTCCATATAATGTCCGTACATGCGTCGGTCTATCTGTCTTTTGAAATTAAGGTCATTCAACAAAATAAATCATTTACCCTGGGTAAAGTTAAAATAATATTGTTTGTCGTTACTACGAGCAGGTTGGTATTTGGAATGGGTTAAATCGGGCATCACTGTGTCAAGATATGGTCTAAAATATGGAGATACCTTCAAAAATGCTAAAAAAAAATCAGTGTATTTGGTGAAATAATTTGGTAGTAAGTTTAACAAATTGTTTACTTTTTCAAATATTTTGTTTGTATTTATTATCAATACTCAAATCTGAAAAAACCAAAGACGTTTAATGAAGGAGAATAGTATTGTTCTTCGTTTTCACTACGTCAATTCCAATGTCATTTGTTGTCAGTTATTGTCAATTGTACGCAAACGGGATGCAGTGTTTTGTCATTTGCAATCCCTGGTAACATTTGACATCCAAACTGAAATTGCCAACATGTTGTTAATTTGTTTTTGTTTGACAGCCGGATTTTTTGTTAGATTATAAGATGTTATGGAAACTGTGGGGTTCTTACATTTAATGTAGAAGTCCCATATTTTATATTTCGAAACTGTTATAAAATACTTTGTTAATATTTTAAAAATATAATCAAATATCATTTGATTTCTTATTTTGATATAAAAGAAAATTATATAAATAAATTTAGTCAGAATTGATTTTGAAAACAATAAAGAAACAAGACTTTCTTATTGGCGCCCAACGTGAATTTTTTTATCCAGTCGTATCCTGGTATTAAAAAATAAATAAATATTATTTTGTGTCTGTTATCCGGACATATCCGGGTTGGACTTTATTTCTTCGGGTTTGCCATCGAGATATTTGGAGGTTGTATTTTATCCTGGGTTGTTGGTGAACTATTATTTTTTCAAGAGTTCCTGAATCATACCTTGGATTCATGTTTAAAAGCATATTGGATTTCTTTTGAATTACTCAAAAATTCAATATCTAGTTGAGCCTTTGCCAGGAAATATTTGAATATCCTGTTATTGGATATTGGCTTCGTTTTCATTGGAAATACCCAAGATTATTGCAATATTTTCAACAATTATATAAATTAAACTTGATTGTGGTTTCCCGTGGAATATCCAGGATTATCCAAATATTATAATTTCATTGCTGATTATTTGCTGTGTATTGTGTGGATTCTCCCATTGGCTCCAGTTTATAATTCAAAATTTATATAAATAAAAACTGTAAGTTTTATTTGATTTTTACATTGCAATGCCTCGCCTGCGAAGATCGGTTTCACCAAGTTTGGAAGTTGGTAGTGCTCCAGGCAATCCTGTGACCACCCCTTCTATTCATTCTGTTACTTTTTCTGATACCCAATGTCAAAGTTTATTTCATGAGAGAGTAAACGTTGAAACTTTAGCTGGTTTTTCAGAAAGATTTAACGGGGAATTTGTAGGAATATTTTAGAAAATTTTTTATCTAATCTCATTATTTATAAAGAAGTTAAACGTGTACCATATGACATAGCTTTGAAGGAATTACCTCTTTTGTTTCGCGGATATGCTGCAATTTGGTTCTCGGGAATCGCTTTTGAAATAAACAGCTGGGAAACCGCTATAAAACGATTACGAGACCACTTTGCTCCATCGCAACAGCCATATGAAATTTATCAGGCTATATTTAATAATCCTCAGAAGATAGGAGAATCAACAGACATGTTTGTAGGTCGAAAAAGAGCTCTTTTTGCTCAACTTCCTTCTCAAAGATTAACTGTGGATGATCAATTAGACATGATTTATGGATTACTTCGTATTGATGTGCAAAAGACGATAAAACGTTATACGATAAATAATTTTTCTGATCTTACGATTAAAGCTCGTATTTACGAGGCGCAACTTAAAGTAGATCAAAGTTTGAATAATGATTATCAAGATTCAAAATTTAAAAGATGTCAATTTTGCCGTTCTAAGAATCATGCTATTGAGGTATGTAGGAAACTACAAGTGTATAGGGAGCAGGAACAGTCAACAGAAGTTGTTAAAGAAATAATTAAATGTCATAAATGTGGTGAACCTGGGTATTATCGGTCTAATTGTCCGAAATGTGCTCCATATAGGAAAAATATGGGTAATGTAATTAACAACTGTAATTTCATAAATAGTGAGAGAAATAATGGTTTACCTAAAGGAGTCATACATTACAAGAATTTTCAAGAATTGGCTTGTATTGATTCTGCATCACGCACTAGTATGGCTAGTTACAATTTTTATATCTATGTTAAAAATAATAATCATAATTTCAACAAATCTGAAGCTGAATTAACTTTTACTGATAGTGATCCGAAAATTCAAAAGGTTTTAACTACTTATGTTGATATTGAATTCGGAAACCGCGTAATTAAAACATTTTTTATGATTTTGCCCTATTCTAAATCAAAAAATACCTTGTTTGTTATTGATTTTATGGAAAAGGCGGGTATAATACTTGATACATCACAGATGATTGGGAACTTTGCTGATCAACCGAACATTAAATTTGATTATTTACTTGAGCTTGAATTCCAAATGGCATATCAAACAATTTTTAATCAACCACAATCAGAAAGATGTCGGATAGAAAAGGCTACTATTTGTGATACAGTAGAACTATATGATATTTGTCAATCGGCCCTTCCTCTTCATGTTGTAAAGCCTGAAGTAAAACGTTCAGTTAACATATTTTTTAAACATGTTCGTGGTAAAATGGTAGATAACGATGATCATTTGTTCGATTGTCCAATACGCAAAGTTGACTTTTATATGGTTGAGTAGAATTAAGAGATGACGAGGCAGGTAATTTGGGGGAAAAGGATTGAGAAAACTTAAATTTTATACTCAATCGCTTTGAGTTGTTGTTTGATGAAGTTTTTACAGCGAAAACAAATGTCTATCATGCTATAAACACAATAAATGAAGAACCGATATCTACTCGTTCATATAGATTATCAGGACCACGTAAAGAACTATTTAAAAAAGAAATACAAACTATGATTCAAAAAGATGTTATAGAAGAAAGTGATACACCATGGTTTTCACCGGTTGTAATGATTCCCAAAAAGGATGGGAAAATTCGTGTATGTGTTGATTATAGACGACTAAATGATATTACTATTCCTGATCGTTATCCGTTGCCAAGAATTGATGATTTGCTTCATGCAGCTAAGAAAACGAACTATATGTCAACTTTAGACTTACAAAGTGGATACTGGCAAATTAATGTTAAGGATGAACATATGGATAAATCTGGATTTATAACACCTTTTGGATCATATCGATTTAAATAATGCCTTTTGGATCAATTTCGTAATGGATCAATTTCGTAATGGTTTACCACAAATTCTAATTCTCATTTATCTTGATGATATTATTATTTGTTCTAGCAGTTTGAAAGAACATCTGTCAGATATCGAATCTGTATTTAAACGTCTTTATGGGAAAGGATTTCGTGTTAATCGAAAAAAATGTAATTTTATATGTACGAAACTTAATTATTTAGGACATACTCTGTCGGCTGATGGTATTCATGTTGATATAAATAAAACTGAAGCTATACTTCAAGTGAAGGAACCCCGAGATGTTAAACAGCTTTTAACATTTCTTCAAACTTGTTCGTGGTATCGTCGTTTTTTTCATAACTTTGCTCATGTAAGCAAGCCATTAAGTCATTTAACAAAAAAAAATGTTCCTTGGCAATGGAAGGGCGAACAACAAAATGCCTTTGAAAAATTGAAATTATTACTAGTGTCTCCACCAATTTTAAAGCAAGTTGATGAAAACATACCATTTTTATTAAAAACTGATGCTAGTGGTTATGCCATCGGAGCTGTTTTAGTCCAGGGGGAGGGTGATGAAGAACATCCAATTGAGTATGCAAGCAGACTGTTAACTGATGCTGAACGCAATTACTCAACAATCGAACGAGAAGCTTTAGCAATTGTTTGGGCCGTGAATAAGTTTCGAGGTTATTTTGAAAGAACAAAACTTATTTTATTAACAGATCATCAACCTCTTAAATGGTTAATGAGTCTTAAATCACCATCTGGAAGATTAGCCAGGTGGGCTCTTCAATTACAGTCTTATGATATTGAAATCAAATATGTTAAAGGAAAATTAAATAGTGTTGCGGATTTATTATCAAGACCAATCTTGTCATGCGATATTAATTTGTTTGAAATAGATTTTCCATCCAAGTCTGAAGAAGAGTTAAGAACGGAGCAAATGAAAGATTCTGAACTGGCAAAAATTATAAATTCTCTAGAGTTGTCTGTTCCTGAGAATGAGGGACTTGCTTTAAAATTCACTCAATTTGGGTATATATTAAATAATAGTGTTCTATATCGGTATCCTCAAAATTTGGAGGAAGCTCAGCTTGTAGTACCTGTTCATCAAAGACAAGAAATTATTGAAGAATTTCATTCATCAGATATAAGTGGACATTGTGGAGTTGAAAGAACAAAAGCTAAAATAAAGAACCATTTTTTTTTGGCCAAGTATAAACAAAGACGTTAAACAATTTGTTAAATTATGTGCTAAATGTCAACGTTATAAGCCTGCAAATACGAAACCTTCTGGTCTTTTCGAAACAAGTCCATGTCATCAGTGGTTTGAAGTTTTGGCAATTGATTTATTTGGACCTTTACCTTTAAGTGATGGTTTTAAGTTCATTTTTATTATTGAGGACACATCAACACGTTGGGTTGAAATACTCCCTCTTAAAGAAGCAACAGCAGTTTCATGTGCAACAGTTTTATTAAATGACATATTTTTGCGTTTTGGTTTACCAAGACGTATTATAAGTGACAATGGTCCACAATTTATTTCGTCAGTAATGCAATATTTACTTCGATCATTTGGAATCAATCAACAATTAATTCCTTTATATCATCCACAAGCAAACATGGTAGAAAGGAAAAATCTTGATTTGAAAATACGCTTATCAATTTTAACATAATTCATGGAATTTATATTTGCCATCTATTCGCTTCGCTCTAAATACCACTGTATGTCGTAATACTGGTCATACACCATCATATCTAAACTTTGGTCGAGAATTACGTACTCCTGTAGAAATTTCGCATGATTTATCCAAAATAATGTATAATGATAATTTTGTCGAAGAATTGATTCCTCAGTTGAATGCATTTGAAGAGGTGTTGAAGAGCGTTCAGAGCAAAGACTTTAACAGACGAATAAATGACGTTAGTTGCATTAATCAAAAGCGTGTCATTTGTTATAAGTATGAAATTGGGAATTTAGTTTGGGTTACGACACATGTTCTAAGTAATGAGGCTAAGAATATTACTTCCAAATTTATATCAAAAAGGGATGGACCTTATATTATTTTGAAAAAACTAGGTGAGAATACATTTGAGTTAGGAAGGGTAGAGAACAGTGAGTCTGTTGGCACTTATCATTCATCCGCCTTGACACTTGTGTATTGTAATTCGAATCAAATAAAACCATTATATCCTATTAGAAAACGAGGTCGGCCTCGAAAACTATTTTTATATTAAAATGGCGATTAATTTTGTTATATATGTTTAAAAACTTAATTTTCTTTTTGTAAATTAGTTTCGAGGGGGAAATGTGGGATTCTTACATTTAATGTAGAAGTCCCATATTTTATATTTCGAAAATGTTATAAAATACTTTGTTAATATTTTAAAAATATAATGAAATATCATTTGAATTCTTATTTTGATATAAAAGAAAATTATATAAATAAATTTAGTCAGAATTGATTTTGAAAACAATAAAGAAACAAGACTTTCTTATTAACGTAATTAATAGAAAATTGCGAGTTGCAAGTTGATGAAATTATTTGTTGTCAGTTTATATGACAGAAGTATAGTAAAAAATAGAAAATTAATAGAAAATTGCGAGATGCAAGTTGAGGCAATTGTTTGTCAGTTTATATGACAGAAGTATAGTAAAAAAAATACTTGTTTTTTAAATTTTTTAGCGCGTCAAAAACCTGCAAAAAAGTAAACTCTAGATCCGTGTTATTAAAAAATATAATTTTTTCGGCAATTTTTTTCTAAATTTAATTTGATTCGATTCGATTCTGCCTTAAAAGTATTCATTTTGGTTCACTTAACTCTCATGGACTATATTCTTTGTTTGAGTATTAAATAGGTCAAACAAATATCAACTACGAACAGCAGCTTTAAAATGATAGTCCAATCATTGAACAGACATACATGTGAACATAAATGCATATCGCACTTTTAACGGTTGAAATGCCATTTGATAATAACAAAGCTAAATGTTGCAGTTTAAAACAGAATTTAAATAGTTGTTTGTTGGTTCAAAAGAATTTGTTTTTCAACAAGATATTCATATTATATAATGAGTAATGTACACAAATGTGTACATATGAGTGGTGGTAATTTTGGCACGTTCGTACTCGTATTGGAGTAGAGAAAGAAACAAAAAAGCAATAATATTTAATTGTGTTGTGTGTGAATGAATCAGTAGACTATCATGCACGGCACTATTGATGCATTCATTCACAGTATCTTTTTCGCCTGTTTATGGAAACAGAAGAAATGTGTGAATATTTATCCCATTTAATTTCCTGTTTGTTGTATTCACTCTTATAACTTGTTCGATCGTTCGTTTCATATTGGTATTGGTATGTTATTTAACATGCGTTTCAAATCAATCATACGCTTACAAATAATTCAAATCACTCGTTATTCAAATTATTTCATTTTAATATAATTTTTCTGTTTTGTAAATAAAAACTTCAATTCAATTATTTCTTAGTTTTTCAAACCGGCCACTAGTCTATAATGAGTCTATGGCAATTTTGTACGCACTTTTATTATTTACATTCATCATGAAATCACATGTAATATAATAATGTGTTGTTCATCATCATCATCATCATCATCATGATCATCATCAGCAGCATCATAGCATTTTCTTTCTCTACTTCGGCCATTGTACAAATGGTTCATCTGCTGGTCCGTGTGCTTCAATCATCCAGCATATAACAAACATTGATTATCGTCGATAGGTCGCATTTGTGTAGCGTGTGGAAATCAATTAAATCTAATTCTCACGACCACAAGTGACACGCCACATAGTCAAGAAATCGTTATACTTTGGCTACACAATTTAGCTTTGTTTTGTTTTCCTACTTTTTTGCACAGTTTTTTTTCTCTCTTCTTCTTCAGTGTTTAGTTGTTTTCTATTCCTAACCAATATACAAGTATGAGTATGTTTACATTCACGCGCTTTCTGGCCATAATATTCTGTAATTCAAGCCAAAGCTTAGTTATAACAAAGACAAAGATCACTTGATGTTTTTGTTTTAACTAGCAGGTTGCATTGTAAAAGTTCATATTTCCCAGATGGTATTTTCTTTATGGATATTCCCCTTTAAGACCAGAGCTATATTTTCCATTAAATAATGTAGGCTTTGGAATATATGTAGACATAAATTAGCAATTGTCTGAAATTATCTGATAATTTGTGTGTGCATTCTTTGTTTGCTTAGAAAGGTTTCTTTTGCAGCGGCCTTCAAGCTCAAGAATTCTCTGTGAGCTAAGAATACTTTGCGTCTAAAACGTTAACTTCCATAAGTAAAGTAACCCTGATTAGATATGAATGTTTTCAGGGTATAATGACTTTGTGCTGATGTTTGTAACTACCAAAAATGTTTGACCTAGACCCATCTTGTACTATGCTGATCGACTCAGAATCACTTTCTGATTCGATTTAGCGATGTCCGTCCGTCCGTCCGTCCATCCGTCTGTGAGTCCATATAAACCTTGTAATCAAACTACAGGCCGCAAATATGAACATATTTTGATAAAATTTAGTATGTGAGTTTATATCGGAGTTTCTATCGGTTCATGTTCAAACCTAGTCCCAATACAAATAACCGTGATCAAAAATGTTCTTATTTTATTTGGAAACATATAGATAGTTTTTAAAAATAATATAGATTTATAATAAAATTTGTTAAAAGTTGTTTAAATTTATATTGGCGAGCAATAAGCAGACAATTGCACCAGAGATATATATATCACAATGGATAATTATGATTCCAGGAGCACTGAAGGGTTAAATAAAAAGAAAAATTAACCAAATTATATTTCTTACATTTTAAAAAGTAGTTTCATCGAGTTTAATAGAAAAACTCGTTTTCGGTAATCTTTATTTAGAAATACCTTAAAAACAAAAGCTGGTCTTGACAAATAAGGGGTTAACGTTATCGGATTTATCCCAAATTTTAGGAAAGGAAGACATACATATTTGGTTATAATATTTTAAGTAACGCTTTTAAAAATTCAACAGTAATTGCAAAATTTTTGAATTTTTTTAATAAATTGTCTTTTATTAGCTTAGGGTGATATGTGACCTCAATTCCAAAAGGGTTAATAGGGTCATATTATATTTTCCAAAACCCTACTCTTTTAAGATAAAATGTAGCATTTAAAAGTAGAGAACTGATTAATTTTTGATATAAAGAATTTAGAAAGATTACATATGTGACCTTCTCCGAGAAAAGGGACCTAGTGTGTGAAAATTAAGTTTTGAGAAAAAAAACGCATTTAAAGTTTCTACACCCTTTTAGGTACCAGAATCCACCGTTCTTGACATAACCCGTTTTTTGACACACTAGGTGCCTTTTCTCGGAGAAGGTCACATATGTTAAAAATCACTTTTTAAAATAATTATTTATGAATAGAATACAGTATATTTCACAAAAATCCCATTTTTCTCGAAATCTGGGGTCTAATCGTCGCATTCGTGATCGATTAAGCTTTCGTATCGAATGATATTTCGAAACGTATCGAATAGCATAATCACGGCATACGATTAGAATCGAAACGAAATCTTATAAAAATTGTAAAAGATTTATTTCTAATGTAATAAAGAAAAACACATGTTTAATGAAAATGAATTGAAATTTTAGAAATTGTGGTTTTAAAGACATTTAAAATAGGAATTTGAACTACGTAAATATACGCTTTTAAATTAAATAATATTCATAAAATAAAATGTTTCTAAAATAGAATATACTTCACGTATTGAATATGCATTTATAAGTTAAAATGTCTATTTTGATAAAAAAAATTGAGCTTGTATTACTTTGACAGATAACCATTTTCCACTAGCATTTCTAGTTCAACTGATTTTATTTCATAATCAATCTTTTTTATTGAAATATTTGCAACATGTTCTTCTTCCTTTAATTTTAACGATCTTTCTTTTATATTCAATAACCGATCAAGCTTACAGTTTATGCTTCGTTGGGAATCTTCATATTTTTCAATGTGACACCTTAGAAGGTCTAATTTAAATTCACGTTCAGTAACTTGTTTTGCTTTTATAATGGGTTCCTTCTCTACTGCCTCAGGTTCATTTATATTTTCGTCGTCTTCCTCATCTAACATATCATTAAATGCTTTTTCGATATCATCAGCACAAATTTTGTTCGTAGTTTTAGAAGAACCAAAAGATTTGTTCGATGAAAGACCATCACCAGAAACTCCTATACCGGGCAGCCTGAAAAAAAATTTTTTTTTTTTCATAATTTGTTCTTCTCTTTTTAGATGCCTTATTGAATGACAGCTTTTTTTTTGACATTGTGTTTTTGGTCGGCATAAACCTAGAAAAATGTATCTATGTACGTATAATTGGAACACTTAAAAAACACCTCAAAATAATTGTATCTTTCTCCACATTTTTCATCTTTAACTGGATGGCCAAACTTATTTAGTTGTATTGTAAGCTGATCCCATAATCGCCTTGAAACAGCTTTTCCCTGACCACAATTAGGTAAAATATTTTTTGCCAAATTTGGGTGCTCAGTCATAAATTCAGCCATGAGTTCTTTTTGTTTGCCATTTATTTTAAATATATTTGCCCTGAAAATTTTTAATTAGATTTTTGAAATTTTAATTTATCAAGTGATTAATATTACTTAAATTTTAAAACCTATTAGTTATTATTTTATGTATCCCGCTTTTATTTTTTCGCTTGTTGTTCTCAAGAAGTTTAACACTTTTGTTTACAATTGGCTTTGACGTATCGAATGACATTTAGAAAGAAGACACTCGATCGATTGCTCGTTATCGTATGCCATCATCTCAAATTTCGATACTACTTACACGATAGCGAATGCCGTGATTTCACTCGATCACGTATGCGACGATTATACCCCTGCAAAAATAAAATCCTTGTCAAAAAAATTCTGGCATAGGGATTTACCTAGAAATTCACACGGTTAGTCTCTGACATGAATTTAACAAAATCTTAAAGTGCCAGATCCATTTTTTTAAATTTTGTTTAAGAAAATTTTTTAAAACTTAAAAAAGGAGTTTTCAAAATTTTATCAACGCGGTAATAAAACAATGCTCCATATCTGATTATCTATAAGTATAGAAACAAAAAAAGATTATAGCTTTAATCATTTTCTCAAAGTTGAAAAAATGCTATAAAAATTCATGGCCTAGCTTATTTATTTTATTTTTTTTTTTTTTTTTTTTGGCACAAAAGTGGTCTGCGGCACTTACTTTTTCTTGGCGAATTTTTATTCGATATTGAATTTTTATAGCTTTTTGGAGAGATAACATAATACTGATTCGTACAAAAACTTGTCGGAAAAATTAAACTATAGAACGAAATTTTCGTAAAATTTCAAAAAAGTCATATTTTCCCCCATATAAACACACTTGAAATTTTCAATCGGTTTCCGGCGCGACTTTTCGTTATCCGATTGTCCCCAAACTTCACATTTATTATTTTTATATTGAAAGGTAACAAACTGGACCCCGCATATCCCCAAAAACGCAATTTAAAAAATGTCCATATAACGTAGGACCACTCTAATGTACATATTCATACTTTTTTATACCCTCCACTCCAGTGTGCAGAGGGTATATATAAGTTTGTCATTCCGTTTGTAATAATTAGAAAAAAAAGCTGGACCCCATAAAATATATATATTTGTGATCCTTATAACAAGCGGAGTTGATATAGGGATGTCCGTCTGTCCGGCTGTGGAAATCACGATGACGGCTTCAAGCGGGCCACTAGGTTGCTCGTTGGTATAAAAAATGAGTCACTAACATCCAGAGAAGTTTGCTATTTAAAATCGTCCAAATCGGTTTATCTATCTAGAATTGAACGATGGAGTGAAAAAAGTCTTGAAAAATATGATTTGCCTATGATGTTCTTGTCATGATAACGTTTTCAATAGGGCAGCTAGGGCGCTTGTTGTTAGTGAGAATGATAGACCAACATCATGAGAAGGTTTCTGTTTGTTAAATCGTGACAATAGGTTTCATAGGTGCCGAGAAATCACTGAAAAGTTAAAAAAATATGATGTTTTCCTATATTGTTATTCTAAATTTTGTATCTTGTCACAGCTGTACTTGTTGTTTTTATGGTCGTTGTGGTAATAATATAAAAATTCACCAATATCAACATTTTGTGGTATAATATTTAAGTTAGTTAATTAATAAAAGAAACTATATAAAATCAATATTCTGCGATTTTTATAAGATCACAAATTATTACAAATTGATACATACTACTGTTGCAAATATCAAATACAATAAATAACATTCATATATTATGTATATGTATATTGATAATAAGCGCGTATTAAAAATAATATAAATATAAATTATTTTATTTATACAAAATACTGCAATTATTAGGGTTGCAAAAAATAGTATGATTTTATGGGTTCTACTTTTAGTACATACTTGCATTCAAAAGTAGTAGTGAAACCATAAAATTCTACCCTGTAAAAAATTGGTGTTGTGTTTAAAAAAAAATTTTTTTTGTGAGATGATAATAATATAATATAGATGTCAATAATATTTAATTATAATACATTTTTAAAATTTATTATTTAATGTTCGGCGCAGGCAAATGCCATTCCCGGACTACCGAGAATTTACTGCACGAGTTTTTTGCATTAGTAATAATCGCGGAGCTCAGCTCAATCAAAGTGCAATGATCGAGCCTCGCCCTGGGAAACATGTGTTCATGCTTCCCTTTGCACAAACTCCATTCTCAACTATCAAAAATTGTAGGCACGACCTTTCCACATCAGAAATAGTCGCGGAGCTCAACTCAATCAAGGTGCAATGATTAAGCTTCGCACTGGGAAATATGTATTCATTAAGTTTTTAGCACAAACCGAACTTCTTATGACACATTAAAAATAAACTAATTGAGAAGTACAATACATCATTACGCTGTATTATAATACTATTTTCTTATTTTACTACTAGCTAGTAAACAAAGTGATCGTGTCATTGTGAACGAAATAGAATTGAAATTGTGTGCAGATTTGTTTTACTTAAAAAACTGTCTCTACAGATAGTGAATAAAATCCCAGTAAACATTTTATGCAATAAGTGATCATGTGGAGTCTTTTTTGACTCGTCTGTGCTATTAAAACAGTCATAAATGCGCTCTTTTGCTGGTCATATATTACCTTACCCTCGACTCTTCTTGAGAACCTTTTTTATCCAATTTTCTGATTAATAATAATAATAAATTCCCGTCGTTCCTATAAGGAGCATAGGGCCATTTCTGGAATTTTCTGATTAGTTTCGACTTATTTTTGAGTCGTATTTAATGTCATTTTTCTATAAATCACTTTTTAGGCGTAAGCAAAAATCATTTCTTAGTCTTTTTTCTAATACCGCATGTGATTAATCAGTTTTTAGTCATCAAAAGTGCTCGAAGAAGACACAGTAGATGATTTTTGTTAAAATAATCTTCGAAATGATTACTGGGATATCGTATATTTTTGTTTACACACACATATACATAATGGCACCAGTAAGCCGAACTCTCTCATGAAACATATAGACGACAGCGGCTACACGACTACAACCTGTCAAAAATAAAATACACACGTTTATATGAAAACGATTATTTTGACACCAACACAGCTACATGACTACATGACCACTTTTGCTGCTGTAGTCAACTTAGGCTAATTTCTGTTTTTGTTGGCTACAAAATAAAAATAGTGTTGACAATATAACAAAATATGTAAAAGATATTAGTGCTATGAAATATTTTATTTTGTTGAAAAAATTAATCGCAAAATGAAATGCTATAATAATTCTATTAATAAGTAAATTTATTTATTTTTACATTATAATAATGCATTATAAATAAGTAATATATTTAAGACAATTTTATATAGAATCATACATGTTTTTCTATTTTAATAAAGTAAAAAAAAAATATAATTGGCACCACTGAAATTAAAATGATTTTGTATAAAAACAGCTGTTTATATTGTTGTTATATGTTTCTGTCGTTTTCGAAAAAATTAAGTAGTTGACTACACGACTGCAATTGCAGCCAGCAGCATTTGTAGTCGTGTGTTCGTGTAGCCTCTGTCGTCTTTGTGATTCATGCGTAGCTAACAATTTCATTTAGTCTTATGAAAGCTTTTGAACAAAGCAGCTAAACGTCGCATTGTTTTGTGAAATCTAACATTGTTTTTTAATAGGTACCAGTGATGCCAGGAGATTTTTACAGAAATCTTTACGCTAATGAAAAAAAATCCCTTTTTTTCCCTACACCCACTTTTTTTCTCTCAATATTTTTCCCTACACTACCTTTTTCAATTTTTCAAAAAAAAAAAAATTTATTTTTAATTTGTTAATTTTCAATTTCAATAATGCAAAAAAAACATAAAAACGAAGAAAAATATCATAAAAAATAAGATAAGAATATCATTAGAATTACATAAAAACAAAATATAAAACCAACAGATATTATAAAAAAAATATTTTTACTATTCTGTATAATTCATCCTTTATATGTATGCCTAGATTTGCATTTAAAATTTACACAATTAATTAAAATGGCTTGCAAATTGGATCTTATAACGTAAACAGAATTTTGGTTGTTGACTTTAAAATATATATTTTTAAGACATTGGTTATTAGCATGTATACTTAGATCTGATTTATCGCAATTTAATATTTTAAAGTCGTCATCTTTGACCTGTTCCATCCCATTAGCTTCTCGTCTCTCAACTAACTTGAGTAAAACTTTTGTTTTCTGTATTTCTTTGATGTGTCTTCAGCATCATCGAAAAACGAATCGGACATTTTTCTAAAATCAATTATGTTTACATTTATAATATTTTAATGTTCTTTTTATTTACAAACTTACTTAATAAAATCGAAGAGATCTACAAAGATGGCGTACTTATGTATGTATTAAAAAAATGCACAAAACAAGTAAACTGCACAAAAGTGTTTTTTTACTTGTCATTCTTATTAAAGAAGCCACGTATTTACTTTCTCCAAATTATACATTTATTACCAGATTTAAAAAAGATTGTATATATTTAAAGTTTAAAATTGAAATATATATAATATTAAGCCGTTAAAAAAAATTTGCAAAAAATCCCTACAATTAGACAAAAGTAAGAAATCTTTTGCATTAAGCACATACATAGACGCAAATCCATTTATCAAATGGAATGACAAACTGATGTAATAAGATCGAAAAAATAAAACTGTTTAACGCTAGTGCTTTTAAAATGTAAGACGTGGACAAGTATTCCGAAAAAGATCCGAAATTTAAAAATATATTTTGTTTACTATCTTCTATTGACTTTAAAATTGTTGAACGTAAATGCTGAATATTCAGAGTATTTGTTGTAATAAATTACTAAATTGTTTACATTTTCAAATATTTTATTTACATTTGTTACAAATAGTGCAAGAAAACCTAGGTAGAGGGTATCAAAGATTCGGCATAGCCGAATTTAACACTCTTACTTGTTTTTAAATAAAAAGGGAATTAACCATTTTTGCTTTCAAAACATGTGTTATCGTAAAACAATGAATGATATCGTAAACACGTGTATTGAAAACTATCATTATAGCCGGTCAATAGAAATGCCATTAAGGTGAAAGCTGCTAAAATTTATACACATTTAAAAGAAAGTAATCCAGATGCAGTGCAAGTAACCAAAACATGTGAGCAGGAATTCTTAGCTAGCAAAGGCTGATTCGGAAACTTGAAATCACCATTTGGATAAATAATATTAAACCTCAAGGCGAAACTGGATCGACAGACATAGAAGCTGCGAGGGCCTACCCTCAAACTCTTGCTAAATTTATTGAAGAGGGTGGTCATAAGGTAGAACAAATCTTTAATGCAGATGAAAGAGGTCTAAATTGGAAAAAAAAAATGCCGCGTCTGACATACGTATCGAAAAATGAAAATGTTGCACCGGGTTCTAAGGCCGCAAAAAAAGAATTACTCTACTTCTCTCTAGTACTGCATCAGGGGACTATATAACAAAACCTTTACTTATAAACCGTTCGTTACGAGCTTTGAAAAACACTGATAAATCCCAGTTACCTGTTTATTGGTGGGCTAATAAAAAGGCTTTGGTTACAAGCAGTATTTTTGGCGATTGGTTTTTTAATTGTTTTATACCCGACGTTGGAAGTTATCTGAAGAAAAAACACATCCATTTCAAAGTGCTGCTAATACTAGATAATGCGCCAATATATTCAAGAGACTTGAACCATCCTAATATAGAAATAGTTTTCCTACCACCTAATACCACGTCTATTATTTAACCTATAGACCAAGGAATAATATCTACGTTCAGAGCATATTATATTCACTGGAAAGATCCAGCAAAAGAATGAGGCAAATAGATAATAATTTAGCACCTTATGAAATTGAAAAGGATATTGAACAAAAAATCAAGCAAAGACTGATAACTGATTATGCGATTATAAAACCATACAAGAATCACAAGATTCTACAACTAGTTTTGTATCCAATAGCGGCTTTGTTGAAGAAATATCTTCTGATTAAGCTATTGCATACTCAAAATGTCCAAAATTTGCACGTAATATGATGTTTGAAGACAGTAAAACAGATTAATTGCTTAATGAAGTTCGAAATATGTACACATTTAATTTTTTCACCAACCGAATTGTTCTAACGATTAATGATTGAATTTTCGATTGTATCAACAGAAATTTTATAATAACAAACAATATTTTATTTTGATACAATTTTTACTGTTAAGACAATAGAATTTTTATTACAATCAATTCAAAATTCGATTATTATCTTCATCAAAATTCGGTTGGCAATAAATTTGGTATCCACAACGAATCTGTTTTCTGTGTGTATGTACGTCTGTTATTTAGTATAACCCTGCAATTTATATGAAAACTAAGTCTTATAAAGAGCGCTACAAAAGTTTTTTTTAAATAAAACAAAAACGGTTTTGGATATCAATGAAATTCTTTATTCCTGTGAAAGAACGTTCGATGCCATTATGTTTGGAGATCTATCTCTTTTGCATGGCCACCACGGGCACGCTTGCAGAAGTCCAGACGCTGAACCCAATTTTCGACGGTTTTCAAGCATAAATCGGCCGATACTGCTGCAATTGCACGTTCGATATTCGTACGAAGTTCATCAATCGTCGCTGGCTTGTTGGCATAGACCATAGACTTGACGTAGCCCCACAGGAAATAGTCCAACGGCGTCAAATCGCACGACCGAGGCGGCCAATCGACTGGACCATTTCGTGAGATAACACGTTCTCCAAACTTGGTTTCCAATAAATTGATTGTGAAAATTGCTGTGTGGCTTGTGGCACCGTCCTGTTAGAACCACATGTCCTCCAAGTCCATATCATACAATTGGGGCCAAAAATATTCGGTTATCATTGTACGGTAGCGATTCCCATTCACAGTAACGTGCCGGTCTTGATCATCACGGAAGAAGTATGGCCCAATGACGCCGCCGGCCCATAAACCGCACCAAACCTTAATTTTTTCGGGATGCAATGATGACTCATGCAGTACGTGTGGATTGCTGTTTGACCAATAACGCATATTTTGTTTATTGACGAAGCCAGTCAGCCAGAAATGAGCCTCATCGCTGAAGATGATTTTTCGATGAAAATCGGAATCATTTTCAAGTTGTTGCTCAGCCCAATTCACGAACATACGACGCTTCTGGTGGTCAAGCGGCTTCAGTTCTTGCGTCAATTTGATCTTGTAAGGATGTAGGCCAAGATCTTTTCGCAAAATTCACCACAACGACGTCACAGAGATGCCCAACGCTTGAGAACGACGTGTGAGAGACACATTTGGGCTTTCTTCAACTGAAGCCTCAGCGGCAGCAATATTCTCGACACTACGGGCACTTCTTTATCTCACTGGCACGGGAACATTTTGTACTGTGCCTGTGGACTCAAATTTTTCCACTAGACGCTCAATTGTTGATCTGCTAGGACGATTATGACGACCATAAATTGGACGTAGCGTTCTTAACGTTGAGGCCACTGACTTCGAATTTCGGTACTAAATTTTAATAATTTCGACTCGTTGTTGGCTCGTATATCTTTCCATAATGAAATGGCAAACCTTACTGAAGAGACATGTCAAAAGAGCGGCAAGAAATATGGCGTCGTTTGCTGTCCCTGTCTTTCAACTTTCGTAGCGTCGCTGTTGAAAAACCCTTTATAACGCGAATCATCTAACGCGAAATTTTCCTGGAACGTAACTACCGCGTTATACGAGGGATACCTGTATTTTTATTTTTTCATGACAGTGTTTTTGACGTTAATGCTGAACTCTGCCTTGAGGCAAATTTGGAAACATTCTTGGAAAACTTAGTTCATTTTCTCTCAAGAAAAACTTATTTCTACCTTTTTCATAACGCCTTCGACACTTGGGGATTAGAGAGTTAATGATTTTCTAGATAATTTCGCCAATCTCACGACCGGCTGTATCTCTGAAAATTTCAGCATTTAAGTAAAGTGGATCACAATATACATAATAGCGGTATTCACTCTTGGTGTTAAATTTACAACCCTGTTATATTTACAACGATTTTATACTACAAAGCGTGAACGTCTTTTATGTTGTGTATTGTAAGCTAATGAATCAGCTGTTTTTTGTTTTGTTTTTTTTTTTATCAATTTGAAAACTTAAAATATCAACAAGAATTTGCAGATAAGAAAAATGCCCAAAATTACGGAAAAAGAAAAAACTATAAATTTTTTAGTACAAAATATAATTTGCAGAGATTCTGGATGTTGAAGGTAAGGTATAATACAAACAATACAAAAATATAACTACTTTCCTTTTGTAGATACATGTGAACATGATGCCATTGACCACATTTTTAGATGAATTAGTTTATGACATCAGAGCAGAGCTTGGAATTCGGTTCCAAAATCAATGAAGTGGTCACTAACAGGCATGTCACAGAACAAAATCGAAATCGATTTGATTCCGTATTGCCAAATCGATCGGTTTCGTTTTAGCTTCTTCAGAAATTCGTCGCTTTCGTTAAATCGAAAAAAAATTAAAGATATTTTTGTGTATTAAATATGGCAACGTAACGAAAAATACACAGCTGATTGCTGGAAAGAAAAAGAATATAAAGCGAAATTTTAAGATTGTGTTGTGTTAAATAAATAAATAAAAATATAAAAATGCCCGGCATATCCATTGTTGCAGTAATAGAGGAACGAAACCAACATTCCGTTGAAAAATCTTTAGATGGTGGGCCAAAAGAATTTAATTTTCCTGTCAGGTCTTCCCAATGACTCTCCACAACAGCCTGATATCCCTTCACAAACCCCCTAGCTATATCCTGATGGCACTCCATATATTCAAGGAAAATTTTCTCTTGTGCCGAACTGCGATGTTTTCCCCTTTAATAAGAAAAAAATTAAAAGTTTTAAAAATAAATTTTCTAATACTTACATGTTTACTCAGTAGTTTTTCTTTTTCGTTTGTTTTGCTTCGCCATTTTGCTGTCAGCGTTGTATTTTGTTAGAAAAAACAAATATTTTGCACTAAACAAAAAGTGGTTTGTATGATGGCAATAATTAGTTTACGACGTTTTGTATTTTTCGTCATCTAAAAATCATTTTCTTTTAAATTGGTAATAAAATTCATTTTAAAGATTGAAATGTATATATTTTGCTAAAATAAGTAAACCAATAGTTTTTTTTTTTATTAATTTTAAGTTGTTCTGGATAGTTTTTTGGTATCTATGCTACTTAAAATATCAATTCCACTTAAGAAATTAAAAGTGGTTTCATATCGATAACATTTGTCGGTTTACGTTTTCTGAAGAAGCCAAATACGGTTTCAATTCCACTTTCGATCGGAATTTGTTTCTGTGACATGCCTGTAAATGTCTTAACCCAATTAGATGACAACAGATTTTTGCAAATGCTGAGGGTTAGTCGAATTGAGTTTCATACACTAGTGTCTATGATATCAGGAGATACAGAATTCAACCAACCCATTCATGTGAACAATTTCCAGTCCGGGTCATCTGGAGAAGGGACTTTTCATCATTATGTGACCAATTCCCAGTCCGGGTCATCTGGAGAAGGGGCTTTTCATTATTTTGATGGTTTTTTTTTTATTATTTGATCCATCTAAAACAAAATGAAAAATAAAAAAAATAAACAATTGTTTTGGCAGCTCAACAAACAGCTATTTTAGTCTTGTAAATGCTTAGTCTTGTAGATGTACTACAGCTTTTACCCTTGTACTTTAAACACAGCATAGTAAATTTTAATTTCATACATTTTGATGTTTTGGTATTGTAAATAGTAGTACTTTTACTATATCTACAACATTAACAAATGTTACAAAGGTACTTTACTACCAAGAGTCAAAACCCTTGTTATTTAAAGGTTTTCTGTATTATCTGCTCATTATTCCTTACATATAACTTTACATTTAACCCATTATTTCTTTAATTATACCATATACCACTATATGGTTTGGGTATAATGACTTTGAGCTGCTCTTTATAACTACCAAAAATATTTGACCTAGACCCATCTTTTATTATACCGATCGACTCATATCACTTTCTGAGCCGATTTAGCGATGACCGTCCGTCCGTCCGTCCGTCTGTGTGTCCATGTAAACTTTGTAATCAAACTACAGGTCGCGAATATGAATATATTTTGATGAAATTAGGTATATAAGCTTTCATCGGCCACAGGATGAAAGCTATTGAAATTAGTGAAATTCGATCCATGTTCAGACCTAGCCCCCATACAAATGACCCCTATAAAACCGACATGAAGTGCCATAAGATCGAAATTATAATATAGATCTCAGTGAAATTGGGTTAGTATGTGTTTATTATATCAATTCATCAGTAGTCCAAAAATAATCCCTACAGGACAATTCTTAGTCATAGGTCCCATATAAGCTGCTTCCCGGTCTTCACTTAAATCTATGAAAAATCAAAAATATTGCACAGATTTTTCTCAAATTTGTTTTGTTTATATTTTTTCAAAATATAAGTGACTTTGCCAAATATGGTCAGCATCGATCCATTTTTCGACCTATCCCCATACAAATATAACATCCGCTATGAACTTTTTCGTATTCAAAGGGAAAAAAAAATTGATCAGAATGCCACTCCAATTTGGTTTATGTTTATTTTCTATATCCAATTAGTTGGACCTAAGAGACAGGGTCTCTAAACACATGGTATAGGATATCGTATAGTCGATCTAGACAGACTATAATTTACTCACTTGTTTTTTAAATATATTTTTTATTTGAATTTGTATTTTTACTTATTTTTAATCTTTCTATATCAATGAGCAATACCAACTTTTTCAAAGCAAAAAGATAGTTGTACATTCCGCAGATATGTGGAGTAGCTGCCTTTGGCAATCGCGGACAGTCAACGGTTACTAGAGAAGAGTCTCGTAGGGTTTTTCGAGTTCCCACTAAATGCCGAGTTTATCTGTGATCCTTGTAACGTCGTTGCGAACAATTAGAGCCAACCACCAAAACCAATTAGCCGCATGGACTAAGTCCCTGGACAACCACTGGGGGGCAATATTGGCAGCCCCAACATCAGGATTGGATGCTTTGGTCTAATCAGTCATTCGTCTTATATAAACCCTGATTAGCGAAACCATAACAATAAGAAAAATTGCTAATAATCCCGATTTAAAGACGACGGCCTTTGGCATGAAGACTAGGACACGAATTGGAACACGGAATGTTAGGACACTCTCGGAAACATCTCGCCTGGTACAGGTCCGATGCTCGGATTTTGCGAAGCACGATGGTATGATTCAGGTGAATTTAAAACTGCCGATGGTCTTACCCTACTTTATTCCGAAAAGACAAGTGATGAACTTTGGGGTTGGAATCTTATTATCACAGCCAGCAAGAAAGAAGAAATCTCTAATCGACGTAAAGCCATATACAAATCGAATTATAATTGCAAGACTTCGTACTCGAGCCCGCAATCTCACATGCATACAGTGCTACGCACCAACAGAACAGCCAAATTATCTACAAAAGCATCGTTTTATGACCTTCTCAGCAGAGTATTAACATCAGTACACCGAAGAGATATTTTGGTAATGATGGGTGATTTTAATGCTCAAGTATGAGCACACAACACCGGCATGGATTAGGCTGGCAGAGAGTGGAGAATTGCTAGTTATTGGTGGCACGCTGTTTCCTCACTTAAGGGTACATAAAGTGACATGGGTTTTCCTGGCTGGATAACTGAGAACTAGATCGATCAGATTACTAAATATTAGCAGAAAATGGCGAGGTTCAGTTCTAGATGTGCGTAATAAAAGAGGAGCCGATATCTCAAGTGATCATCATCTGATAATCGCAGCAATCCGCATAAAAAATTTCCGCCATTAAAAAGGACACAAAAATCTCTCAAAGAAAATATAACGTTAATAAACTCAAATATTCAACAGCTGCAAATCCCTTCAGGTTAGCATTGAGAACATCGCTTCAGAAAAACAATAACAGAGATCGTTGCTGGGAGGAACAAAAAATATATTAAGACAAGCTGCTGAAAATCATCTGGAATATAAGAACATATATAAAGAGTGGACTGACTAGTGATGAAACCTGCAGACTTCTGTTAGAGAGAAAAAGCGGTAAAGCCTCAAATAATAATAGCAGAACGCGGACAACTAAAGCATTGTGTCAACAGTTGCACAATCGCCTCAGCTGAAACTGAGTTATCAATATCGCTAAAGAGGCACAGGCTGCTGCCGAAATGTATCGTGCGGCAAAGATAATAACTAATAGTTTAATACCTATTGTTAAACCAATTAAAAACGATGCTGGATGACTCGTTACATCCAAACAACAACAACTGAAACTTTGGGAAGAATTCTATACAACTTTTTTATTGTCGTCCATAACCTTACAGCAGTCAATATGCAGCTGTGAATCACATTCAACGAACACAAATATCTTCATCGATTGCCCAATATTACTAAAATCTGTTGAAGGTGTCATCATAACTTTACCAAAAAAATGACGAGTATTACCAACAGGGTGATTGTACACATAATAAATATATGAATTTCAACGTCCCTTCTTCCTGAGCTTAGGAAGTAACAAACCGGTTTTCGTGCTCACAAATCCCGTGTCGATCATACTAATAATCTAAGAGTGATCATAAGGCAGTCTGTAGAATGAAGATCACCTTTGTATCTAACGTTGATAGACTTTCAGAAGGCTTTTGACACCCTGAATCACGCAGCCGTATGGAACACATTAGAATGTACAAATGTACCTGCCAAGCTAATAAATCTCATTAAAGGTCTAGATGAAAACGCTTCGTATTCTTTACGAAAAACAACTGAGCAACAAAATACACATGAACTCCGCTGTACGGCAAGGTTGTGTGTTAAAAGGAACACAGAAATAATGAAAAACTTTTATCTCGACACTTGTTTTAGCAATGTTAACGAATTTTGGTATATTGCTACATACATTCATTTCCAACATTTTTCGTAAATGTGGTTGGCGTTGGATATCGGGGCGTGGCCCCGCCCATACAACTCCAAATTTAGGAATGCTTTATCTTGTCTAATTTTACAGCAATTTAAATGAAGTTTGGTGTAAAGGTGTTAATGGTCGTTTCCTACATTCCTGTCATATGTAGTATTATATACTCACCACACTCAAACTCACCACACTCAAACTCACCACACTCAATCTCACCACACTCAAACTCACCACACTCAAACTCACCACACTCAAACTCAACACATGCAAATCCACCACACTCCAAATCACCACAGTCCAGCTCACCACACTCGAACTCACCACACTCAAACTCACCACACCCAAACTCAACACATTCGAACCCACTATACTCCAACTCACTCAAAACTCACTGGCAAGAAACCGTGCAATGAAGAGGCATTGAAGGAGGTGGAGAGATTGCGACAACTTAAACCATAAGACTGCAATATTATTAATATAATTTAATGAAATATAAATTTTTAAAAACTTAATTTTGCTAGCTTCTTTATTTTATATTTCAGGAGAAATAAATTGATAGGTAGATATAACAATTTTCTATTTCGGATATGATCAGGTGAAAGTAACCTGATATTTACATGTCGCTGTTGTAATCTCATCAAAAGGTGTAAAATCAGTTGAAAAATTTTACACACACAAATTAAAAATCAGAAAATAATTACTAATAAAAAAATTTTTTTTTAATATTCAACATTTGTAAAACGGACGAAAAAGTATAAAATAATTTTTCATTGCCATAAACAGATTTCGAAACCATTATAGATGATCCTGATAATGTTTGATTGTGAACTTTTAATTGATGGAAATACTAGTAAGATTTAAATCTAAAAACGTTGCTAAGAAAACAGTTCATATAATTTTCACTCCAATAAAATTGTACTTAAGTGATTTTATAATTAAGGCTTCCAAAGCATAAATAACTAAAATTCATCAATAAAATAGTATGCAACAAAATTCTAACTATGGTTAAGTTTTAATCCACTTTTTAGTTTAAACAAGTTTAAATCAAAGAATAGTGCAGTGCAATCAAACTTTTAGTGACTTAGGTGAACTACTCACGCTTTTAATCTTCTTGAAAATCCGGAAGAAATTGTTGAACAAGTACTTGCTCAACTTTTGCAATGTATGCGCCCAACGTTTTAGTTTTAAATCTTACTAGAATTTCCATGAATTAAATATTTAATATCAAACACTATCAGGACCATCTATATTGGTTTTTATATATTTTTAGTCCGTTTCAAAAACGTTGAATATTAAAAATTTTTTTGCTTAGTAATTATTTTTAATTATTTCCAAATTATTTTATAAAATTTTTACCATCTTGAGAGTTTTTTTGAAAAAATGTACTGTTAAGAAATTTTTTACTGATGCAAAAATTGATGGCAATTAGCTCTATCTTGTTACAGTAATTGCTTGCTCGATTTTTCAATATTTATGTAAAAACATCGATCGAAATCATTTCTTTATTTCCCAAAATAAAATGTTAAAAATAATTTTTCTTTCTAACAGTTGAAGAATTATGGCCTCTGTTTAAGAAGAAAAGTGAATCGTAGTCGAGCGTTTGTCCGTCTTCTTCAAATATTAAACCCAAATATGAAATTTCGATTGATTTTACTTGATATCGAATGCGGTGTTTTGGCCCCAGGTCTTTTCAGAACTATAACCTAAATAACCAAATTTCATTAAGTACATGATCGATCTGATCCTAAAAATAAGCAAATGTACGAGTAGGTGCAATTATCCCATTTGTTAAACTTTTTAATAACATTTATAACTCATAAAAAAGTTTTATGTGGTGCGCAATTTGGGCTTCGAATGCCAGATTCACTTTTTCTGTATCTGATTAAATACAGCCAAATACGTTATATAAATATAGTTTTTATTGTACATAATCTTTGACAGCGTCGTTTAACCCGATTTTTCATTAATAAAGTTTAAAAATGAGTTTTGAACTCAATGGCTCCTTCTATAGACAGCCATTTGGTTTTTGCTACCATCGCAATTTTTCTTAGCATATCGGAATCTTTGTTAATCAACTGATATATAACTATATATATATACTGATATATAATTATATATATATATATATATATATAATTTTATCTTTCTGTAGACTAAGAGAACCAGTTATGAGTTTATTTGACCAAATTATTAAAATTTGGAGGTAAGCTGTTCAAATGGGAACAATTTCGTTTGAAATGAACTGTTGTTCTTAAAAGGCACTGAAAAAGAAAGAAAATGAAAAGCGCCTTTAAAAAAAAAAAACGCAAAATGGAAAAAAATTTGCTTTTTGGATAGCTAAAAAGTGCGAATACTAGCGCGAAATGCGTTAAGTTGGCATCGCTGATGTCAAAGTCAATTAACAATAAGAAAATTTAAAACTCAATTTTTTCATATCAACTTGGTACTGACTAGAGAGGAAGTTGTTTAAAGCCCCATCAAATGAAGCTGTTATTTTTGGAAGCAATGACAAAATTATTCTTGCGAAATAACTTCATTTTTTTTTCTTTGAAAATAATATCATCAGTAGAAAATGTTAAAGATCACTACAAATGGACTCTCTTTAGTGATCGTGTTGCTTCAAAATTATAAATAAAAATTAAATTGTTACCGGCATTGCCTCATGCAGGTTGACTGTCTTGGCCTTGTACAAATTGTAATAACCTTTGAAAATGTCATGGGAAAAACAAAGTACTCATACTACAAAAAATAAAAACATTGTCGCATGATATTTATAAAAAAGGGACATTAAATATTCAAAAATACACTCTATTTATGCATAAAACTCACTGCCTGCAAAGAAAAACTGACTTGAAAAAAAAAAATAAGTGAACTTGAATGTAAAATAAACTTTAAAACAAAAACAAAACAACAATGGAAAACAATTTTGATCACAATTTTGTGTAGTTAATTAAAATAACGAATAGTTTACATGGGGATTGCAGCAAAACAAACAAATGCGTCTCTTATTGAAATTATGTTAAAACAGAAAATTGACACGAATATGACCGCTCAATATATACAATAAATTATAAAACAATATAAATAATTTATAAAGCACTAATTGATCACTTTTGTATAACCCCTACAAAACAAACAAAAAAAAAAATGAGCAACAAGTTTGTTTAACTGACAATGTCATCAGTAAAATACTAAAATGTGGAAGGGTAACTGCAACTTACGCGAAAACTGTGGTTATAAGGTATACGGAATTTTAAAAAATTAATGGCAAATTTTTTATATTTATAAAATTTAAGATATTGCTTCCGCTTCAAGCCATTTTTTTTTCTGAAAGCTTTACTTTTCCAAATCATAGGCTTTTTTTGTTTTTCTGTAGGATTGTGTTTGACTATACTATAATCTAACAAAGTGATCCTTCAATTTCCTTATACTTTCGTAACATAGTTTATTTCATGAGAGAAGATGAACTTCAAGTGTTTAAAATAAGGAAAAAGAGGAGACAAGTAGTAGCAAGAAAAAATGTCCGAGGTCTCTAGCTAGCAAGTGTAGAATTGATAGAAACAACACCACGAACAACAATAAAGAAAAAAAAAAACGCAAAACAACATCACAGCTAAAAAGGTCTCCAGCATTGTTATGCAAATGACAACATTTGACACGCAAAGCGACAAAAATCAACAACCTACAAGTTTAATGATTAAAATGATGCGGGCAAAAATATAAAAATCTCTCACTCCACGTAACATTGAATTTAGTCGCAGTTTTTCTGTAAAGGGAACCATTCATAAACCCATCACATGATCATGTTGCGGTTGTTGTTGTTGTTGTTGTTGATAATAATAATGTGAATGCTTACTTTGTGTTTAATGTTTATATTGTAGTTGTTGCTTCTACACTGTTTAATTGTGCTTTTAAAGGTGGCTTATTAACGAACCGCTCAACGCAATGCAAGAGTAAACACACGCACAAGCATACATACACACACACACACACAGCTTAATTCAATTTAGGCTTTAGAAATTGCACTTGTTACATCAAAGCTTTAACAGCAGCAAATAAAATGCATGTAGGGTAAACCAAAGGTACGTTTATCTCTAAAGCGTACATTTTTGTTGAATAGAAGATTTTTGGTTCATATTTTTAATGCAATTTTAACAATTATTCTCCGGCTAAGGTAAGATAGAATTATTATTTGTAAATGTCATTACATCAATATTACTCTCTACTTTCCTAAGTCCACCAGAAATCAACTAAGCGAAATTAACTCGTTTTAAACGATTTTCTTTTGCAATGCATTAAAAGTAGGAGAATGTGCAAAAGATGCTATAACCGATTTCCAAATATCTGTAGTTAGAAGGCATAACAACCCAAGTGGTTAAATTAACAAAGGGTTAAATTAACAAAAATATTCAAAAAGTAATGGCTCTTAACATTTATTGAATATTCAAAAGAAATGATTTATCATGACATCCGAAGTAGAATTTGAAATAAAATTCGAGAACACATTTTTCAGTATTTTGAATTTTTCTTTTTTTAATGTGTTATTCCTCTTTCCATTCAATATAAATGCCATTTAAAACGCAATAAAGTGTTATTTTGGGTAATACAGAATAATACAGCTCTGATCTGTTATGCGTTTTTAACAAATCGTTCGCTCAAACTCCGAAACGTGCTGCTTTGGAACATACCAGTATATGGTAATTTAGAAATGTGTCAAACAGTTTCTGCAACATTCAATGGGCTTTATCGCATACGATTTGTGGTTTATTAACATCAATTCTTCCATACCAGTGACATAGTAGATATCGCTGATATCTCAGTTCGGAGTTTTAGAAAAAAAATTCATAACTTCAAAATGATTTCAAACTTCTGCACCCTTCATATGATGCTTTCGAAAAAAAGCAAGCACAACAGTTATTAAAATTCTAAAGGAATCATAGCTGCCTGAAATAAAGTATGCACCCTAGGGTGGCCCTTCATTATATGGAGAAAAAATATTGTTAATTTTTAGGCCAATCAAAAAATATTTAGAGGTGGCTCAACGCGATTGAAAATTTCCAGTGTGTTTTATATGGGGAAAATATGAGTTTCTTTCAGATTTTACGAAAAATTCGTTCTATTGTTTAATGTTTCCGACAAATTGTTACATAATGCAGGATCAGTATTAAATTATCTTTCGAAGAAGCTATAAAACTTCAAAATCGAATAAAACTCGCCAAGAAATAGCAAATGCCCTAGACCACTTTTGTGCCAAAAAAAAAACTAGGTCATGAAATTTGATGCCATTTTTTTCAACTTTAAAAAATTAATTAAAGTCAACATTTTGTTTTAGTCTCTATGCCTGCAAGTACTTTGATATGAAGTACTGTTTTATTACCACCTTGTTAACCTAGTTAGAATTGAGACCGAAAAAGGATTTGTTTTTTGATAAAATTTTGAAAACTCCTTTTTCAAGTTTTGAAAAATTTTCTTAAACAAAATTTAAAAAAATTGATTAAGCTCTTTAAGGTCTTGTTAAATGGATGTTAGAGATTAAGCTTGTGAATTTTTAGGTAAATCCCTATGCCAGAATTTTTTTGGAAAGGATTTTATTTTTGCGGATTTCGCAAAAAATGGGATTTTTGTAAAATATTCTGTAAATGTACGATTTCTAAATACTTTGTAACAAAAATTCATCACTTTTCTAGTTTTAAATGTTATATTTTATACCAATAGCCTAGGGTTTCGGAAAAAATTTTATGACCCCATTAACCCTTTTGGAATTGGTGTCACATATGACCCCAAAGCTAATAAAAAACAATTTATTCAAAAAATTCAAATATTTTGTAAGTCCTGTTAAATTTTTAGATGCGATGCCTAAAATATAATAACCAAATGTGTAGAACTTCCGTTTCTGAAATTTGGGATAAATCCGAGAACGTAAACCCATTATTTGCCAAGGCCAGCTTTGGATTTTAAGATATTTTTAAATAAAAATTACCGAAAACGAACTTTTCTATTAAAGTAGATGAAACCACTATTTAGAATTTAAGAAAAATAGTTCGGTTAATTTTTATTTATTTAGCCCTTCTGCGCTCCTGGGAATAATAATTAATCGCGAATATAAATTAAAACATCTTTTAACCAATTTTGTTATAAAATTATTTTACGTATAAAAACTATCTATATTTTTTAAATAAAATAAGAAGATCCACAAATGACCCAAAGCTAATAAAAGACAATTTATTCAAAAGAATATGAAATATAAAATTAATGCTATTTATTTTGATGTATTTAAGGATGATTTAGTGTGCAATTCAAATTGTTTTCTCTAATCACTTACGACTTGGAATAAGTATTGCTTTTTTTAATTTTATATTATTATATTAATTTTATATTTCATATTCTTTTGAATAGATTGTCTTTTATTAGCCTTGGGTCATTTGTGAGCAATAAGCAGATAATTGCACCAAAGATATATCACAATGGATTATTTTGATCCCAGGAACACTGAAGGGTTAAATAAATAAAAATTAACCGAACTATTTTTCTTAAATTCGAAATAGTGGTTTCATCGAGTTTAATAGAAAAACTTGTTTTCGGTAATTTTTATATAAAAATATCTTAAAATCCAAAGCTGTCTTTGCAAATAATGGGTTAACGTTCTCGGATTTATCTCTAATTTTAGGAACGGAAGTTCTACACATTTAGTTATCATATTTTAAGCGTCACATCTCAAAATTCAATAGCACTTATAAAATATTTGAATTTTTTGAATAAATTGTTTTTTTATTAGCTTGGGGTCATATGTGACCCCAATCCCAAAAGGGTTAATGGGGTCATAATTTTTTTTTCCAAAACCCTAGGCTATTGAGATGAAATATAACATTTAAAACTACAAAAGTGATGAATTTTTGATACAAATTATTTAGAAATAGTACATTTATAGGATATTTTACAAAAATCCCATTTTTCTCGAAATCCATAAAAATAAAATCCTCGTCAAAAAAATTCTGGAATAGAGATTTACCTAAAAATTCACACCGTTAATCTCTGGCATGCATTTAACAAGATCTTAAAGAGCTAGTTCAAATTTTTAAATTTTGTTTAAGAAAATATTTCAAAACTTGAAAAAGGAGTTTCAAAGTTTTATCAAAAAAATTTTCCATTTTTGGACTGAATGCTTAATAGGTTAACAAGATAGTAATAAAACAATACTTTATATCTGAATACTTACAGGTATAGTATACAGACTGAAATACAATGTTGGCTTTAATTAATTTCTTAAAGTTGAAACAAATGCCATCAAATTTCATGATCTAGTTTTTTTTTTTGGCACAGAAGTGGTCTGGGGCATTTGCTAGTTCTTGGCGTGGTTTTATTCGATTTTGAAGTTTTATAGCTTGTTGGAGAGACAATTTAATAATAATGATCCCGAATTATATAACAAGTTGTCGGAAATTTAATCGATAGAACGAAATTGTTGTAAAATCTGAAAAAAAAAAAACATGTTTTCCCCATATAAACACACTTGAAATTTTCAATCGCGTTGAGCTATCTCTATATGTTTTTTGGTTGGCCCAAAACTTTGTATTTCTCACGTTTTTTGCATTCGCATATTTCTAGTGGGTGCGACCGAGAGTTTGATCACTTTTTTTATTAAGGGCATTGCATCCATATATTTTTTCTCTAAAAATCAATAAAAAACAAGTAAGAAAATTATAGTCGGTCTAGACCAGTGCTTCTCAAACTGTGAGCCGCGGCCCCCTAGGGGGCCGTAGAACTTTTGTAAAGGAGCCGCAAAACATTTAAGTATTTCAACATTTATGTATTTAGTCTTTAAATAATTTTTTTTTTTCATAAATTTCTTTGGAAATGGTGTATTCCTATATTTAAAATCGTAAAATTTGTTCAAATTAAATTTCACAGTAGGCTTAGTTACACATAAGCATATTTTTAAACTTTGTTAAATTTTATAAAATTAGATTTCGTAGTAGGCTTAGCTACACAGAAGCATATTTTTTAACTTCCTAGAATTTTATTAAATTGAAAAATTTATTTCCGCACTAGGCTTAGTTAGTTTGCAAAAAGAAGCACATTTTTAAATTTTAGCTTCAATTACTGATGTGCTTTCACCATTGACGATTTTTGTAGTTTTTTTTTTTTATGTAATATTAAAAAAGTTAAAAAAGTGAATATATTAAAGCAAAAAAAAGTATAATAAAATTTTATAAAATAATTATATTTCTTTCTATATTCAAGGTAATTATTACTATTTCTTTTAATTAGGTGATAAATTTAACTATTATTTTCTTAAAATTTTAACGATTTTAGTACGGGTTTAAAAATGGATAAGTGGCTAATAAAAATACCTAAAGAGCGAGAAAATTATGAAAGTGTACATGAATTAATAGAACTTACATCTGAACATCTACAAGAACCAGTAGAATTATCATCTTTACCAGGAATCGAGATTAACAACTGGTAATAAGAGAAAAGTCGCCGCAGATAATACACCTCAATCAAAAATTGTAAATATAATACTGATTATTTGAAATATGGATTTATTTCGTCAACATTTAATAATCAAGAAAGACCTATGTGTGTAATTTGTTTCACCCAACTATCAAACGATAGTATGAGTCCAGGAAAACTACTGCGTCATTTAAATACTTTGCACCCAGAATATCAAAGTAAGCCACTCGAATTTTTTTCAAAGAAAGGCAGCAGATAAAAAGAAACAAACTGGTTCTCTTACAAAATATACAAAACTTAATGATGACCTGCTAAAAGCATCTTTCGAAGTTGCCCTATTAATTGCAAAAAACAAAAAACCTTATACGATAGGAGAAGATCTTATATTACCAGCAGCAATTAAAATTTGTGAAACTATATACAGTGAAAAAATTGCTAATCCTTTGATGTCCATTCCTATCTCAAACGATACTATGAAAAGAAGAATTGATAGCATGGGATATAATATTAAAACCCAATTAATATCTCGTATTAAACAGAGCAACTTCTTCGCGCTACAAATTGATGAATCTACTGATATAACAAATTACGCGCAGTTAATGGTTTTTGTAAGATATCAGTATAACTTCCAAATTCATGACGATTTACTTTTTTGTCGGGAGCTATTAACTTCAACAAGAGGTATTGATATTTTTGTAAAAGTAGATGAGTTCTTTTCAGAGAGTAAACTTGAATGGTCAAAATGTGTAGGAGTGTGTACAGATGGTGCAGCAGCGATGGCTGGGAGAATTTCTGGATTCAAAGCAGAAGTACAAAAATATCACCAGATGCGCAACATATTCACTGCGTAATACACAGAGAACACTTAGTTTTTCGACGAATGTGTTCCGAACTCAGTGAAATTTTGAGTGACATTACAACTATTGTTAATTTTGTAAAAAATCGTGCTGTAAACTCGAGATTGTTTAATATTTTATGTAAGGAGATGGGTTCAGTGCATGAAGTAAGGTGCCTTTCACGTGGAAAAGTTTTAAATAGAATTTTAGAACTTAAAGATGAGTTACGATTATTTCTTTTAGATAAAAAACCAGATCTTGCTACGCACTTTAGTGATGAAAGTTGGATGTGTTTAGCATCATATTTAGCAGATTTTTTTTTGCTAAAATAAATGAACTAAATCTTTCTCTGCAGGGAAAAGAAACCAAAAATTTAGTTTTGAATACAAAACTTATTGCTTTTCAACAAAAACTTTGTTCATGGTCAAACTCTATTAACGAAGGAAATATGGAAATGTTCCCATGTCTGAATGCGTTTGTTTGCACCAATGAAATATCAATATCAAATTCTATTAAAAAAACAATACTGAATCATATTGATGAATCCAAAAGAGATTTTTTGCTAAATATTTCCCAAACATGAACGAGGAACGAAAAAACGACTGGATAAGGATGCCATTTGCTAAAACACTGAAATATGATCATATTTCTTGGGTAGCTCAAGAAGAATTGATTGAAATTAGATCAGATAATTCTTTTGAATTAGAGTTTAACGAAAAAAGTTGTACAGAATTTTTGATAAGGCGACAGCAAGAATATCCGACTATCGCAAAAGTGGCATTGCTAAAATTAATACCTTTTGCGACAACGTATCTTTGTGAAACAGCTTTTTCTTCATTACTAGTACTTAAAAATAAACATAGATCGTGCCTTTCAACGAGCTCTTTGGAACAAAACCTTCGAATTACTATTTCTGAAATTTCACCCGATATTGATTATTTGTGTAAAACTATGCAATCACATCCTTCTAATTAAATTATTATATCGTAAAAATTAGATATTCTTTTTGTAAAAGTTATTTTTATATAATATTATTTTCGAGTTTATTTTAAAAAGTTTTTGTTTAAAAAAATTGATTTAAATGGATTTATTAGTTCTAATAAAAATATTACTTAAACAAAATTAATGATAAATAGTGTTTTAATAGTATTATTTTTTTGGGTGGTTGGGAGGGGGAATGAAACTTTTGTTTCGGAATTTAGGGAGCCGTAATATGAAAAAGTTTGAGAAGCACTGGTCTAGACCATGGTTTAGAAACCCTATCTCTTCGGTCCAACTAACTGGATATAGAATATAAGCAAAAACCAAATTTGAGTGGCATTGTTATTAATTTTTTTGGCTGCAGATATGAAAAAGTTCATATCGGGTGCTATTTTTATATGTGGACTAGGTCAAAAAATGGACCGATCCTAACCATATTTGGTAAAGTCACTTATGTTTTGAAAAAATATATACAAAGCAAATTTGAGAAAAATCTGTGGAAGATTTTTGTTTTTTTTTAATAGATTTAAGTGAAGATCGGGAAGCAGCTCTATATGGGGCCTATGACTAAGAATTGTCTAATAGGGATTATTTTAGGACTACTGAGTAACGGATATAGTAAACACATACAAACCCAATTTGACTGAGATCTATATGATAATTTGGATCTAATGGCAATTTATGTCGATTTCATATGGGTCATTTATATGGGGACTAAGTCTAAACATAGACCGATTTTCACCAATTTAAATAGCGTTCATCCTACCGAGAAGAGCTTATATGCCATATTTCATCGAAACATGTTCATATTTGCGACCTGTAGTTTGATTACAAAGTTTACATGGAAACACAGACGGACGGACGGAAAGACGGACGGACGGACATCGCTAAAACGACTCAGAAAGTGGTTCTGAGTAGATCGGTATAATAAAAGATGGGTCCAGGTCAAATATTTTTGGTAGTTACAAACAGCAGCACAAAGTCATTATACCCAAACCACATAGGGGTATAGGGTATAATTAATCACCCCTGTTCTTGAAACCACTATCACAAAAAAAACTCATAAATGAAAAAATTCTTAAATCTACGAGTTTCTGACTGTTCTCTAATTTTAGTAAGAATATTTTTTCTCGTTTTAATTCACATAGAAAAGGCTTTGTGAAATAAAAACAAATGCCCTTTTTTTCTACTAAGCAGGTATTAAGAGATAAAAAAACTAATTGATATTTAAACTCTAACATGTTTTTTATTGAACCTTGTCATTATTTAAAAAAATTAGACATTAATTTTATGAAAAAAAAAACGATTTTAAAAACGTCTACATTTTGCGTTGATTAAAAAAAAAAACTCGTAATAAGTGGTCGATGTTAATAAAACACACTTTTTGCGATGATGCTGTTCTATAACTATAATAAAATCTTTTTATTTACACAATCTGTTCTCCATTATAATTTTTTCAATTATAACATAGATTCTTTATGCACTAATTATTGCAAATAAAGGAATTTAAAAAAAACTTTTCATCAAATCACATATTTTTATTTTTTTGCATATGTTCGAAACAGTAGTGATGCCAGTCAAATCCAATTTATTTGAATATCGAAATTTTTTTTTGGTGATGCCTAATTTTTAAAAATAGAAAAGTCATTTTTAATTGAATGAAATTGAAGAACAAAAACAATTAAATGAACAAATAAGTTGTTATTTTAAAAGAAAGTATTTTTCTTTATACTCTTTCTATACTTAAGAAAAAAACATGTACAAAATACTTAAAAGTTTTTTGTGAAACTGAATAAAGAACCATATGGCACCTCGGTTTCTAGATAACATATGTTCTTAACTCAAACATATGATTCTTAACTCAAACATATGTTTCCATTAAATAAATAAAAGAAGTGGTTTCAAGAAACCCAAAATTTCAATTTCATGTGATTTTAAATTCACTCTTATTCAAATAACAACGTTTCAAGAACAAGCTGAATATTTTATTAAATGAAGTTAATATATAACTTGCAGTGGGTTTGTTTCATTAAATTACTGAAACAAATTCCTACAGTTAATAAAATTATGAAAAATTTTAAAATATTTATTGAAAGTTTGATATATTTTAAGATAGAAAAAAATGTTCATGTTTTTCTGTTAATTATATAACAATTGTCAAAAAGCAGCTATCCATCATAAATTAAAAAAAAAACTAATTGGAAATTTTATTGATGTTATGAAAAAATTCCATAATAGCAAGAAGACAAAATTGTCACAGAAACATCGCGTATCTGGCTCTTGTAGCATTATGCAGAAAGCCAGGCACCTAACTATAGGTAAGCTTATCCCATCTCTGCTTGCATAATTATTACAATGCAAATTTTTTTTTCTTTATTGCAAATATGTTGCATGCATCTTACACATGTTGATTGTCGTCGCAAACGATGTTAGTATTGTAATTTTTCTTCTTTAAGCGATAATTATGTTCAAACGCATATAAAGTTGGCATATACATACGATCATCATGTGCAATTGCAACAAAAAAAAAAAAAAAAAAAAAATAGTAAACTAAGGTTAGTATTAAATTCTCATGCGTTTCATAATAAACATTCACTGTTTTGTTGTTGTGTTTACCGCCGCTCAATGCAAATGGCGTCACATACCAAACACAAACCCCTTTCGGAAAGAGAAGTATTTATGTCATGTTCCGCTGTGAATCTCTTTTTAGTCAATTATCACAGCTGGGAGATTTTCCAACATAATTCTTTTTCATTGCTGACGCATTTCTTCTTTTCTTTGTCAGTGCATTGCCTTATCTAACCACTGGCAGAGGTACATTTTCATTTCGATAGAATAGTTGACATGCAAAGATTTTTTTCTGTACTCGGATTTTTTGCAATTACAATGCTTGCAAAAGACTTTTATGGAACAGTAAGCGCGTAAAGAAAAAATGGCGTTGTTTTTTTTTTTCATGAGTTTCAAATATTTAAAAAGTATATAATTATTATTTTACATTAATAATTTCATGGTAGAGGAAAACAAACTTATATGCATACATATGTACAGACATAAAACATATTTGTGACTACTTACGAATAGATGACTACAGCGATGCTTTGTATGGCAATGTTGTCTTACTAAGCTATTATTGTTGTTATCGCCGTAATGTTGTTGTTGTTAATTCTTAAAAAAAAAAAGTTATTGTTGTTTATTATAATCAATTTAAATTGCGTCACTTTAATGTAAATCCCTTTTTTCTCATCAGCAGCAAAGTCATTTTACATTTTCCCAGTCATATTTTGCCTTTTTGTTGTTAATATTTCAGTTTAGAAGTAGTCATTTGTTGCTGTTATGTAAAGGCCTGTGACCGTCTTACCCAACTGTGTAACTACAAGCAATTAGTGATTTGTTGCCCACTAAGTATAGGTTAGCACACAGAATAGTTTCTAAAGTATTTAAATGAATTCTATAATAATAAATAGTAGAAATATTTTATTTAATATACAGTGGTGTCTCGCTTAATCCTACACTAGATTATTACAAACTTAGGCACTGAGGTTACTTGTTTAGAATAAATAAAATTATTTGAGAAAAGGAGCTCGAAATAAATTATTTTTTCATAAAACAAATAATTTTGAAAGGTTTTTAAAGTAGCTTTTCTTCTGGATGATTATCCGTCATACAAAACAAAGTATTTGGTATATATCATACAATTTAATTATAACGGTAAAACAAGTACTTTTATTTATCAGTCTACCATTCACTGTAAAATACAGACTGCAGCTTGACACTACGATTATTACATTAAATATCGATTCTGGAAATACGTGAAGTCGATTTACTATCTATCTTTCTATCTTTCTGTCTGTTGAACCATATGCAGCTTAGAGTATTTAACTGTATTCGAAGCAGTTTAAAAAATTATGAATGAAAATGTTAGAAGATTGCTTATGTGAAGAAAAATCAGTGTACTATATGGGAGATTTCCTTATCAAAATCTCATATTCGGATTTGTCATATTCGATAAAATTCGCCTTATTTCGCACATATTATCAGTGCTTATCGTATCATCAACTTTCTGATTCGACAGCCTTTTTATGTGCACAAAATCGAGCTGTAACCGTAAAAATAGTTTAAGTGACATAAGATTCGCTTTTCGCTCTTTGATGAAAATCAATAATTTACGATTAATTGCATCATCTGTAGAAAATTCACAGGTGTACGAAGTACCGTTACAAAAGTACGTAAAATCAATTTAAGCTTGAGCGCACATTTTTAGTGTGTTTTGATAATAAAAATATAGAATAAATTTTTCTCCTGTCAAAAAAAGATTTTGGCACTTAAGATACTGTGTGCTTCAAAAACGGTGTACACGTTAGTGTATTTGTATTTAATTTTATTTCAGGCTTTTATAAAAATTTTTTCTCAATAAATAGATAAATAGAGAAAAAAAACAAAAACAAAAACTTTAAAATAACAAATATTACAAAACAAAAACTAAAAGAGTATTCATATTCGTAGCATCAAAAGAAAGTTTACAATTTGCTCTTTAAGTTTTTTTAAATTGAATTTTGAACAGTTATAAATTACCGTTATTTTTCTTCATTTATTTCAAAGTTGCTTTGAAGACAATTTTAGTGAATTAGTAATCAATTTGCTTAAAACGTGATCGTTTCATAGCAGACTTTTTCTGTGTAAAGTAAACGTTTTTCGAATATGGCTAGCCAGAACTCTTTGGACTCGCGAGCACGTGCTTAAGTTTCATAAGGAAGCGAAATCGTTTCAATTATTATCAGGACGATAATACTGTCAAATAAAGATAACTGATAAGCATAGAAAGTTCAACATTTAAAAAAATCTATCCAAATCTGGTAGACCAAAAAACTTAGTGAGGATACGAGAAATGAGGATGTGAGAAATATGAAGAAAAATCCAAATCAAAATGCATTTCAAATATCAGAAGAAATTTCGAAAACATCAGGTGCTAACGTTAGTTCCAGCACAGTTGGAGTACAAGGTCGAGTCCAGCAAAGAAAAACTTTCATATCAAAAATAAACCAAAAGCGACGTGATGTGATGTTTACTGATGACAGAAATTTTGAGGTTTTTGGTAAGAAAAAAACCCGTTAAAATTTAGAGAAGCAAAAGCACGGAATTCCAAGAGCAAAATGTAGTATTCACAGTAAAGCACGGTGGGGGTTCAGTGAAGGTGTGATGATGCATGGCTCCGAGTAGTGTGGGTAATTTAGTTTTTTTAGAGTACTATGAACAACATAGATTATCTCAACATTTTAAAAGAAAATTTGGCATCCAACATTCACAAGTTTTGCTTTAGTCAAACTTGGATGTTTCAACAAGATACGAGGGCGGATCAATAAGTCCGTGACTTTTCGAACTTCCCTCGTAGTTATATGAAATGCAATACTGCTCCCACCAAGTGCCACCTGTTAGTAGACTACTGTAAAATTTTGAGCAAGTTTCGTCATATACTTTGCGTTTAACAGCTGTTCAAAACATACAACCTCGTGTTTTTTTTTTTTTTTTATGGAAAAAAGTTAATTTCGAATGCACACTAAACATTATTTTTTGCGAAAAAACCGTAAGTCAAACCAAGGAAAAGCTTGACAAATACTATGGGGACTCTGCACTATCAATTTCAATGGTAAAAAGTGGTTTACTGACTCGTTGTGGTCGCACAAATACAAATGACGCTGAATGTTCTGGACGGCCAATTGAGGTCGATGCACCCGAAAATGTCGAAAACATCCACGATATGATGTTGGTCGATAGATGAGTAAAAGTGCGTGAGATTGTTGATGCCATAAGCATTTCATGTGGCAGTGTGGTTTCGATTTTAAATGATCAGTTGGGCTTAAGAGAGCTGTCTGCAAAATGCGTATTCGTGTGACACGTATTCGTGTGACAACTTCAAAATTCCACGAATTGGGCTATTATTAAATTATTGATCAAACAAATGCCTATTTTTTGGACCTCGAAAAATCCTATTTTTTGGATGGGATACAAAAATTGGAGAAACGTTGGACTAAGTGTATTGAGCTAAAAGAAGATTATGTTGAAAAATAAATTTTTTTTTGTGCACGTACTTATTGATCCGCCCTCGTAATGATCCCAACAACACTGGATCATCCTCCACAGAAACCGAATGTCGACCCCATTGAGCACTTGTGTTAGCACCTCGACCAGCAAATAAGAAAAAGGGCATTTAATAGCAAAGAAAATCCATGCTAATGGAGGAATGGCAAAAAGAACTCATCCGTATTAACCAAAAACCTTAAGCAATCGATGCCTAGGAGACTGCAAGCTGGTTCCTTGTTAATAAATTTACCCTACTTTTAAGTTCCTTTTAAATGTACACTTTCTTTTAACGGTACGAAAATACAGTATTTTTATTTCATGTTGTTTTTTGTTGTAATTTTTTTTTTTATAAATTTGAAAATAAGAAGATATAGTTTTCAAAAACCATTAAATATTAAATTAAATTGTATTGCAAAATACTCAAAATTGAAAAAATAATACAGTATATCAACGCTCACAGTATATTCATAAAAATTATTTCAGCTTTTGAAATGTTCAGCATACTATTTTCATTTTATCTCATTTTATTGCCTTCAAAACGAAAGGCATATCCATTTTTTTTTTATTTAAAAAAATCCCAGAAGCCATTTTTGGAGTTCTTGTGTTCAAAACTCCATATCTCAAAAGCATTTTTTTTTTTAATTCTAAAAACGATGATGATAATTAAGTCATTCTAAACCTTTCTGAAACGTTTAACGGCGAAGCTTTGTTTCGTCTCGAGATTATGGAGTAAAAAGTTTGCACTAAAATTTTTGTTCTCCCAGTATATATGGGCAATTCCACGTGCTTCACCTTACACTTTGACATTTTTTGTAAGTTATAAAAATCAATTTATTCTAAAGAGATTCAAAGAATTTTTACAATAAATGGTTTATGCATCAATAGCTACTCCATAGCTCAGAAATAGTTTAATTTTTAACCTAAAGTCGACTCACCTTACAACAAATTGGACACAAGTTTTAGAGGCAAATATTAAATACTAAATTTCCTCTCTTCTATAGACGGCACATTAAAAAAAAATATTCCAAAGCATTAACAAGAGTCAATTATAATTACACAAGCTTAAAATATGTGTGTTATTCACGTTACACAGTTTTGTGACTCACTTTACAACATCAAGAGTACCCAATGGGTTAATTTCAGAAAATAAGTCCAGAATATTATTCGTTAGAATTATTAAAATATTATCAACAAGTTGTATCGAAATCCTTCCACAAATTTGTATTATTTTTACCTACAATATTTTTCATTTTTAATCAAATAATCAATTTTATTAATAAGACCTTATAGTCCAATCGTTGATTTCGGAAACTTTCTTGAACAAAATTTTTGAATAAGTAATATTGGAGATTTTGAAATAGTGCTAAAAAATACGTACCGTTTTGACATTACGTTTTAGAACGGCACAACAATAGACGAGGTGCAAAATACTTTATATAAGATCATTTTGGGATCAGGAGAATGCAAGAATGATGTTGTTGTAAATTATTTCAATATCTTTAAAAATCTGAGCTCGATTTTTTTAATCAAGTGGTCTGCGGCGTATTTATTGCCTGGGGAACTTGATATAACTTGGCTGTTTTTCAACCGATAATAGATTTTGTTGTTTTGTTAGAAATATAATTTACTCTCTATTACGGTTTATTAATTAATTTAATTGAAACGCAATTATTAATATCAAAATTTTTGTGAAAAATGATTTTTTTTTTTATAATTTTTACATACAAATGCATATTTGAATTTTGAACTCAATGCGTGTCCAGAAAGCATTGTTCAATTTGGCCCAAATTTTGCGCACTACAGGTTTAGATCCATTGTCACTATATCCGACCCGCACACCTCAAAATTCGAACAACAGATTTTTTCATGCAAACCGCTGTCACCCAATCATACATATGCTAACACCAATTTTAAAGGATGTTTATAAACAACAAATTAATTTTAAATCCACAGAAAACATTTTCAGAATGTATATGAATGAAATGATATTTGAAAAAATGAAACACTTAGAACCTATTTTGATTAATTATTACACTCGCAATTAAGATGGAAAGGCAAAATTTTCTCTTTAACTTATAACAACTGGAGGGTTAAGTTTTCGAATTAAGTTTGACTGAGGATAAAATATGTATGCTTGTTCCATATTCTGTGGAATTGCCCATATGGTAAACCTTACCGCAAGTCTTATCGATGATGTAAATATGTACAAAATCGGGGTTGCGGACGTAAACGATACTCCAGCCTTGTTTGGTACATGTAATGTTTCTCTTATGAGCTCGGAGAGGAATACATACTAAGGACCACAATTTGCTCCATAAAAATAAAACCCCAGCTTTAAAATAAGGATCAGTATACTCTGAAAAATCATCATGAATAGATTCACGCGTGAACGGTACTACAAAATAATAGACCACGTTTTATCGCAAAATTGTGTTCTGCGATGAGGCTGATTTTTGGCTTAGCAAGTTTGTTAATGAATAAAATTGCCCCATATGAAGTAAGACTAATCAAAAACAAACCCTACAGAATCCATTGCATCCAGAAAAATGATCAATTATATTTTTGCTTAAAAATATGGATGACATTGATCCGGGCCATATATGTTTTCAACAGGATTGCGCTACGTGACATACGGCGACCATAACCATCGACTTATTGAAATCAAATTTTGGCGATAAGTTGATTTCGAGAAATAGATCTGTTAATTGGCCTCCAAGTTCGCGCCATTTTCGGTGGGGCTAAGTGAAGACCTTGGTTTACGGTGATAAACCAGCAAAAATGTGGCCCGAAATTGGACTTCCAAATGGCGATTTCGTCAAGAACAGCCGCGTTGGCCATATGTCATTTCCAAACGTCAGCGAGGTTAAGGTTTAATAGCGAAAAAAGGCGTATTTTCATAATTTTTATTTGAAAATTTGAATAATGTTGTATTATTTATTTCATATATGTGACCTTCTCCGACAAAAGGGACCTAGTGTGTGAAAATTAAATTTTGAGAAAAAAAAACGCATTTAATGTTTCTACACCCTTTTATTTATTTATTTATTAATTTATTTATTGATATCCTGTACAACAAGACCAAGTCTTTTAATTATAGTACAGGATTATATGTGGATAAGGGATCAACAATCTCAAAAATTTTATATGTATAGTAGTAATAATAATAAAGTTTATATAAAAAGTAAGTATAATTATTGACGAACAGAAATAGCATAGATACAAAAAATATAAAAATAAAAAAATAAAAAAAATAAAAATAAACAAGTAAGAAAATTATAGTCGGTCTAGACCGACTATACGATACCCTATACCATGCGTTTAGAAACCCTATCTCTTAGGCCCAACTAACTGGACATAGAAAATAAGCAAAAACCAAATTTGAGTGGGATTTTTATTAATTTTTTTGGCTGCAGATATAAAAAAGTTCATATCGGATGCTATATCTATAAAGGGGCTAGGTCCAAAAATGGACCGATCCTGATCATGTTTGGTAAAGTCTCTTGTATTTTGCAAAAATATGTACAAACAGAATTTGAGAAGAATCAGTGCAATATTTTTGTTTTTTAATAGATTTAACTGAAGATCGGGAAGAAGCTCTATATGGGGTCAAAGGGATCATTTTTGGACTACTCATTAGTGGATGTAATGAACGCATACAAACCCAATTTGAGTAAGATCTATATGACAATTTGGATCTTATGGCAATTTATGTCGATTTCATATGGGTAATTTGTATGGGGGCTAGGTCTGAACATGGACCGATTCTCACCAATTTCAATAGCGTTCATCCCATGGCTTATATACCAAATTTCATCAAAATATATTCATATTTGCGACCTGCAGTTTGATTACAAGCTTTACATGGACACACAGACGGACGGACGGACGGACGGACGGACGGACATTGTTAAATCAACTCAGAAAGTGATTCTGATTCGATCGGTATAATTAAAGATGGGTCTAGGTCAAATATTTTTGGTTGTTACAAACAGCAGCACAAAGTCATTATACCCAAACCACATAGTGGTATAGGGTATAAAAATTACATATATGTATCACATAATCTATGGAAAATGGTTAAGTGAAAAAATTAAACAAAAAAGTTTTAAAATGCATTGCATTGCTATTAAGCTGTTGTTCATGTGGAATTGTATTCCAAAGACGAGCGGCATGGATAAAGAACTGCCATTCCGAAACTAAATGTCGATGTCTTGGTATGATGATTAGTTTGCCCCTATTCGATCTTGCAAACTGAATTTTGGCATACATATATTGCGGGTTTTTTGTATAAATAACTTTATGTATGAGTATTAGTACCCTTATCTTAAGTAAGTTTTCAAAAGATACTCCATATAAGCTTTTTGCGAAAGCAGACACATGGTCGTATTTTCTTAACCCGTAAACATACCTAATGATGTTATTGTATAAAACATCAAGCTTATTTCTGCTTATAGAGTCGCAACTAGAAAAGAGTTCACAACCATAGGTAAGTCCCGGAATAAGATAGGTCTTTGCCAGAAGTATCCTGACTCTTAAAGGTGTAAATACCTGCGTTGCCCAAAGCGTTCTTAATTTCACATAAGTTTGACATACAAGTGAATTTATATGATCAGACCAGGTTAAATTTTTGTTGAAGACTAATCCAAGATTTTTCGCTGATTGTACAATTTCAATTTTCTGACCATTTATAAGGATTTCAGCTTCGATATGCGGGGTTATGGTTCCTTTGTGTATCACCAAACATTTTGATTTTTTAGGATTCAGACATAAGCCATTTTAGGTACCAGAATCCACCGTTTTTGATACACCTTTTCTCGGAAAAGCTCACATATACGTTATAGCATAACATTTGAAGAATCTTTAAAAAAATTTCAATTAAAAACTTTAATAAATAATATTTAATATTTTTTTAAGATACGAATAATATTGGATTATTTATTTCATATACACGTTATAGTGTAACATTTAAAGAATCTTCAGAAAAATTTTCAATTAAAAATTTCAATAAACAAGTCCGTGACAGCGAATCTCCGGAGGCGTTGGTGTTTTGCGGTGAACATCATAACTCGTTTCCCGAGATAATCACGAAGAGTTTTTCAATTTTTTTTTTTTTTTTTTTTATTGTAAACACAGGGGGTGAATTTCTATTTCACATAATAGTCACAAAAATAGCGTAACATGTGAGGCGTAAGACAAAATTGGTGTGACTTATGATTGGATTGGTGCAAAATTAACCTGTTTGAAAATGAAAAATGAAACATAAAACATGAAAAATAAAATAAAAATAAAAAAAAGAAAAATAAAAAATGAAAAATAAGAATCAAAAAATAAAAAATAAAAAATTAAAAATAAAAATGAAAAAAAATATGAAAAATAAAAAATGAAAAATGATAACTGAAAAATAAAAAATGAAAACTAAAGAATAAAAAATGAAAAATGAAAAACAAAAAATTAAAAATTAAAAATAAAAAATGAAAAATCGGAAATAAAAAATTAAAAATGAAAAAGGAAAAATAAAAAATGAAAAAGAGAAATGAAAAATAAAAAATTAAAAATGAAAAATGAAAAAGAAAAAACGAAAAGTTAAAAATGAGCAGGTTGAAATAATAAATAATAAATATTTTTATATTAGCGGAGCCCCTACAGTTGATTACTATAAGTGATACATAGATGACGCTTTCCGCTTGATTTTCAAAAAGTGCCATAAAAAAAGTATTTACACACCTCCCATGCGATCGGATTCATATGATTTTTTTTATTGCATTTTGAAATGAAAAAGACGATTTTTGTTATAAAATTTTTGTGAATTTGTACCTGGTGATTTATGTGCAGAAATAGTGTGTAAAATTTCAAAAGAATCAGTCAAGTAGATTTTGACTTATGATGTCACGGACTTCGAATATATTGCATAAGGCCCATCGCTGGAAACGTTGTATCTTCTTTAGTTTTGCTCCAATTTTAAAACCTTACCGACCCCCCCTTTAATGCCACGTATTGATCTTTCGAAAACAATTTTTTTTTATTAAAGTTTATTTTTGATGTTATTTTTTACAATTTCAAGTTCCATCGGGCTTAGAAATCAATTTTTCCTTAAAAACGTAAAAATGAGTTTTCAGCTTAAGCCAGAATGCCATTAGTGGCTCATTCTATAGAAAATCCTCGGAATTTTTAATGTCAAAACAGTATCTTTGGTAACCATCTTATGAGTCTCTAAGACCAAAAAGTTTATATATAGATATCAGTTATTCAAACAAGTACGACATTATTTAAATTAAAACGCGCTATATGGGAAAAATTTGTGTTGTTACAAGGCATTAAATATAGAGCTAAAATAGCTAAGTTGTCATCGTTGAGCGCCAATTAAGCTTCTTTTTCACTTCTTCGGATCTTCGTTTTTTGCCGCGACCTTTGCGATTACGTCTTAAGATGACTAAATTCTCCTTTATAAGATCCATTCATAAAACCAATTTTTCACAATTTTTATATTTGCAAATTAATCCAAATTTATTTATGAACATCAATATGTTGTGACATTTCATAATTTTCCGTAAACAACCCAAAATTAAACTGCGATAAAACGCGGAACGTGCCTAATTAAAAACAAAATATATTAAATTGGTAATACAGGCTTGGGTGAACTCTAAAAAATCAATTATTTTGTGTCAAAAGAGAAAATTGCAGAATGCTTCTATTAAATGGCAAAAAAAAAATCCACATATTCCTAATCATACAAAAATTCTATAATATTGGCTAAGTGTGATTTCAAGGCCACTTTACTTAACGGAATAAAAAAAAAATGTCATTAGTTACTGAAGAATATGTAGCAGCACTATGAATTGCCAGTCTCTCTCTTTGGGTGTGCCTACATGCTTGTATTGGAATAAAAATTATTCTTTTACATGTACTCTAATCCGGTTTTAATTAAATTTCCTCATTCGATGTTCAGTTTTACCATTTGCCACCGCATAATCAATAAATTATTATTTATGTGCACAACAGACAACACGACATGAATGCTGATGATGATAATTACAGGCCATCATTACAGGTAATATTGAAAAATTGCCATAAATTATAGCGTTAAATGAATTTTACAAAACTAGTGACAAATCATTGCCAACGGCTTTTCCTTCTACAATATAGTTGTATAGAATGAATTTTATGAAAAATCTACGCGTACTCAACCCGCTGCAATGTAATTCTTTGAAATAAAAACTCCAAACACACACAAAAAACAGATGCAGTGAGCGCGGTAAGACAAATTCTCTGCAATTAGGTAAAATTGCAGCTTGATTAAGGAGTGTGTTTTTCATTTTACGCATATTTCATAATATCTAAGACGCTTTATCATTAGATAAAAATACCCATATTATTTACAGGTTTCAGTTTATATATTATTTCAATTTTTTCTATTTTTTTTTTTAATGTCTTTTGTCTAAATGGTACAGTGATTGACACATAAATAAAAAAATATGTTATGCAGCTTGCACTTATCTAATGATATATAATTATATGATATTTTTTAATATTTCCAAAAATATCATAATCATAACTAGAACAATTAATAAGGGTAGCTTCAAAAATATTGTACATGCCCTCTTTTCATTGATGATAATTAAAAATATATATATATTTATAATGCCGAAAATGCAATTGGTTACACATTCAAGGATTGCCAAGTGATAAAATTAAAATAACAAGTAATTGTGAAGAATATGAGGGATTCCTGAAGATTTGTAAATAAAAAAATACAATAAAATTGATTTTCAATATCTATGTCCTGATTTTGAAAATATTCAGATTTTATACATTAAAAAAAAAATTAATTTTGAGAATTTTTTGAGTTGATCAAACAACAATATATAAAATCTGTTAAAGATACAATTTCAAAAGCTATAAAGGCTGTTAAAATAATCTTCTCGGCGTCCTAATGTTCACTGCCTAGGAGTGATCCAAAATCTATTACTTTTGAAACGATTTATATTGTTACTTGCCGTTTTCTCTGTTTTGCTCCTCAAATATAAAATATTTTATATTTTAATGCTTAACGATCTCCTAAATTCAGACTTACTTATTTTTAAATATTATTTTCTTTTGTGTGAAAGATCATCATTGAAGCGGCAATGAAGTGTCGAGAATACATTATTAGACCAATTTTTATACCCTATACCACTATGTAGTTTGGGTATAATGACTTTGTGCTGCTGTTTGTAACAACCAAAAATATTTGACTTAGACCCATCTTTAATTATACCGATCGAATCAGAATCATTTTTTGAGTTGATTTAACAATGTCCGTCCGTCCGTCCGTCCGTTTGTGTGTCCATGTAAACCTTGTAATCACACTGCAGGTCGCAAATATGAATATATTTTGATGAAATTTGGTATATAAGGTCATGGGATAAACGGTATTGAAATTGGTGAGAATCGGTCCATGTTCACACCTAGCCCCCATACATATTACCCCTATGAAATCGACATAAATTACCATAAGGTCCAAATTGTCATATAGACCTTACTCAAATTGGGTTTGTATGCATTCATTACATCCATTAATGAGTAGTCCAAAAATGATCCCTTTGGCCCCATATAGACTGCTTCCCGATCTTCACTTAAATCTATTAAAAACAAAAATAATGCACTGATTCTTCTCAAATTTTGTTTGTATATATTTTTGCAAAATACAAGAGACTTTACCAAACATGATCAGGATTGGTCCATTTTTGGACCTAGTCCCCATATAGATATAGCATCCGATATGAACTTTTTCATATCTGCAGCCAAAAAAATTAATAAAAATCCCACTCAAATTTGGTTTTTGCTTATTTTCTACGTCCAGTTAGTTGGGACTAAGAGATAGGGTTTCTAAACGCATGGTATAGGGTATCGTATAGTCGGTCTAGACCGACTATAATTTTCTTACTTGTTTTTCTAATGTCTTGGCTTCTTTGTGCTTTACGTTATTTTTTTTTTTTTAACAATTTTTGTTTTTCAGAATCAGCGTTTTATTGTAATAGTTCTTCATTTTTAATCTTCAAACTATTCTCCATGAATCATATGAATAAAATTACATGAAAAGATATATACCTAAATATAGTTTGAAATCTAATTGAAACTAATAAAATACAAAGGAAACAGATATGACAAACTTGGATATTTTGAATTTAAAAACATTGTGTAAATAAAAAGTTAAAAAAGTTACCCATTTCTAAATACTCAGGTGTTTAAAAAAAGGTTAACGCCTCACAGTGGCTGAAAATTTTTTCATTGGCCAAAATTCTGTAACTTTTGAACCGATCAAAATATTTTAGTAGGTTTTTTTTAATGGATAGATATTTAGTTGAGCTTGATTCAGTTTTAATTTCATTAAAATTGATTGAGTATTTTTTAAGGAATTCTAGGTCAAAGTTGAATTTATAATTTTGTTATAACTTTTAACGTGAAATATGGGTTTTAATTTTTTTATTTATTAAAAAATGTCATATTTGGATTTTAAAAATAATTGTAGTCATTTTTGTAATACTGGGATTTTTGTAATATTTACACTCAAAAAATTTTTAAACTAAAAAAAAAAAAAAATAAAATCAACTGGAAATTTTGCTATTATTACTGAAAAATTAAAAATTTTTTGCTGTCAAATTTGCAACTTTGTTTACACTCATAGATTAATTACACTTAAAAAAACGTTAATTGCTATTACTACAGAAAAGTCTATTATTCTTTGCTGGCAAATTTGTTAATTTTAGCAAAATAAATCTTCTGGACCTTAGCGCAATGATTCTGATTCTTTTTTTTTTTAAAAATTTTGATATGAAAATATGGGTTTTTGTTTTTTGAATCTTTCATATTTATTAAAACATTTCATAAACAAGTGGATAAGAAAACCTTTTAAAAAGGAGGGGTTCCGTTTAAAATAATTTTCTACTAATACTATGTTTCTGTACTTAAATAGCAAAGACAATTATTGCGTTGTTCTCTAGTAGTTTTTTGACTTCTTCATCTAAATCTCGATTACATTGATTCGAATACTGGAGATGAACGGATCTGATATTTCCCATAATATATTAAATAGATCACTTGTGGAATTTTGTGAAGTTTCTAGATGGTACTTGGTTGCATATATTTTTGCAGTTTCCTTAGCACAATCTCTAAATTTTCTAGAGTCAGTTTCTTCATTGCACGCAAGTACTTCTATGATTATTTTCAATCTACTCCTGTTAATTCAGATGCTGCTTCTGAATCTGAAAATAAGATAATCCAAATTTATATGCATCAGTATTATCTAATGATTTTGGCGGGACTTGATTTAATTATCATGATGTTGCTTGGCATAAGATGCAGCTGGATGCAGCCTTCGTGTTAGTCAAAGTCTGGTCTACTTTTCCATCTATCATTGTCAGCATTAATTGGTAGCTTACTCCAATTTGCTGCCCATCTAACTGTAATTGGCTAATGGCTGTAGTGTTGCAATTTGGACCTTGATATCAGCAATTTCTTTGTTAATGGCATTATAAGTTCCTTTTTTGAATTCAGGGACCAAATCACCGCATACGATATCGAGTAAAATTAATCGAAATTCCATATTTTGATTTCTTATTTACAGAAGACGGACAAACATCAGCCCTAGTTTCACTTTTATTCTTAACTAGGGTCCATAATTCGTTAACTGTAACAGAGTTAAGTTATTCTAAGTATATTATTTTGGAAAATAGAAAAATAATTTCGTTCGGAAAATTTCGATAACGAATGCGGTGATTTGGCCCCAGATTTCTTGTTTGTATTGTTTTTGTCCGGAAGACTTATCATATCCGCTTTTACAAAACAAAATTAACTTCATGTGTACATTCTTACTTACAGATATATAAAAAGGGGGGTGTATTTTAGAACAAATAATGATAATGTTAATAAGCTATACAATACACAAAGCATAAATTTAAACACTATTGTATACTTATAGGGCTGCTTAAGTTACCGGAATATGAAATTGTTTTGAGTCATTCAATTAAAATAAAAAAGGTGTTCTACAGGCTGGTCGTGGCGGGTGCAAAAGTATATATACGGTTAAAGAGGACACTTTCGCCTTTCTCATGGTAGTATGTTCCTTGTTCCCTTTTATTCCCTAGAAGTTCTATTTCACTAAAGTTGAAATTTGACAAAAATATAGTAGTTTAATAAATATTTCATAACACCCCTAATATTAAATGGCAGAGCTGCGACCAGTTACAGCAACTAAAAACTACAACTACAAAATGACCGCAGGTCATTATCGGTGATAACTTGCAAGTAGTAGCCATTTATTTTTGATAAAAAAAAACAAAAAAAATCACCTTTTTCTGAAATTAAAAAAAAAAACAGTTGAGTTTGACAGCTTGCCACGCCCACATTTAACAATAGCTTAACTTAGTTTTTTGGCTACCTCAATTTGGATAAATTAGCTATAAAATGACGTTAAAATTTTAAAAATCGGTGACAAAAAAATTTGACTTTTGGCCAATGAAATCAAAATTTCAGCCACAGCGCTCCGCAAAAAGGAGTATTTCAACTAACAAATTTAATTTAGACACTCTTAACAAATCAGATTGCATTGGATAGAAAAAAGTTCTGCCAGTAAATATTTATGTTCCCAAGCTTAAATTCATAATACCACGGCCTTCCTTAAATCACTGAAGTTAAAAACTTGAATGCATTTTTCTTGATTTTTGGCATTTTTACTACATACTTATTTTTATTTTTTTTAGCTGAACAAATTGATATATTAATGAAATAAACTTGTTTTAAAAAGCAGTATAAATAGGTTATACCTGCAATTTTTCAAATTCTTATTTTATATACTATTACTAAAAACAACTCATTCTGAATGGGAAAAGATGTGTTTTCGTTCATATTTTTTTTGGCATAAAAAAATCAAATAAATTTGTATATCATTACAAAACTTCGAATTTCTGTTTTCCGAATCCATTTCTGGCAGATTTTTTTGCTCATATATTAAAAAAAAATAAATATATTGAAATTAAATTTTAAAATTTCTATAAAAATGAAGGGCAATGTGTGTGGAGTGGTACTAAATTATTACTACTAAATAATAATTTCTGTTGAGATTTAAAACAAAAAGCGGTTTCGATATATAAAATTAAATTTCAGATATATAATGTTGCTGGAAAATTCGATTAGGAAGGAGTTCAGAACTGCTCGAAGGATAGCATTAAAATAAGTTGCTGTTGGGCTTTGAAAAATTGACGATTTCGTATATAAAATAAAAATAAAGTTCAAAATAAATTATTTTAGTAGTAAATTCGATGAGGAGGCAAAACCAAACACAATGTTTAAAATAATAATCAAATTATAAAAAATATGGGTTCAAAACCCATCGAAATTTCACCACAGTCTTCTCGAAATCATAACTATTAAACCATTAAGAGTAAAAATAACATGGCTAAATTTTGGCCAGATTTAAAGGCTGAATACTTTTTCGAATGGTCCTTTAAAAAATTTATTGATGCGATTTAAATTAAAAAACGGTTTCGTATAACAAAAAAAAAAAAAAAATAAAATTCTTTTAAATTTATTTTACTGGAAAATTCGAGGGCGGAGCGTGTCAAAAAAATTTCTGATGCATTTTGAATTCAAGACTTTCTCATGGGTTTTAAAATAAAAACAGTTTCGATGTTTAAAGTAATAATAAAAAAAAAAAAATAATAACTTTATAGAAAAATTGGACTGCAATGGGTTCAAAACCTACCATTTAAAGTAAAAACACCTGTCTAAATTTTGGCCAGATGTAAAGGTTGAATACTCCTCTGTATGGTCCTATTAAAAATTAATTGGAGGGATATGAATAAAGAAACGGTTTCATATATAATTCAAAACAAGTAAGAAAATTATAGTCGGACTAGACCGATTAGACGATACCCTATGCCATGCTTTTAGAGACCATATCTCTTAGGCCTAACTAATTGGGTATAGAAAATAAACATAAACCAAATTTGAGTGGCATTGTTTTTAATTTTGTTGCCTTTGAACATGGAAAAGTTCATATCGCATGCTATATTTATATGGAGACTATGTCGAAATATGGACCGATCCGGACCATATATGGCAAAGTCACTTGAATTTTGCCAAAACATATACAAACCGTATTTGAAAAAAATCTGCATTATTTTTTTTTTTTTTTGATATGGGGGCTATGACTAAGAATTGACCTATGGGGTTTATTTTTGGACTACTGATTAATGGATGTAACAAACACACACAAACCCAATTTGACTGAGATCTATATGATAATTTGGATTTTATGGTAATTTAAGTCGATTTCAAAGTGGTCATTATATGGGGACTAGGTCTGAACATGGACTGATTTTCACCAGTTTCAATAGCGTTCATCCTATGGCCGATAAAAACTTATTAAAATATATTCATATTTGCGATCTGTAGTTCGATTACAAGATTTACATAGACACACAGACGGACGGACAGACTGACAGACAGACGGACGGGCATCGCTAAGTCGACTCAGAAAGTGATTCTGAGTCGATCGGTATAATAAAAGATGGATCAAATATTTTTGGTAGTTACAAACAGCAGCACAAAGTCATTATACCCAAACCACAAAGGTGTATAGGGTATAATTAGACTGGAATGGGTTCAAAACCTGCCATTCAAAGTAAAAGTGCCTGTCTTAATTTTGGCCTCTGTATGATCCTATAAAAAATTAATGGGAGGGATATGAATCAAAAACCGGATTCATATATAATTTAAAAAAATAATATTTTAACAAATTTATGTTACTCGAAAATTCGATGGCGGAGAGTGTCTAAAAAATTTCTGATGCCTTTTGAATTAAAAATTTAGAAATTAAATTAAAAAAAAAAAATATTTTAGTGGAAGATTCGAACTGGAATGGGTTCAAACGCCTGAGGGCTGGTTTCACAAATTGTAGTTTAATGGGATTTAAAATAAATACTGTTTGATATGATAAAAAAATATATTAAAAACAAGTAAGAAAATTATAGTCGGTCCAGACCAACCATATGATACCCTATACCAAGGTTTAGAGACCCTATCTTTCGGTCCAACTAATTCGATACAGAAAATAAGCATAAACCAAATTTGAGTGGCATTGTTACTAATTTTTTTGCTGCAAATATGAAAAAGTTCATATCTGGTGCTATATTTATATGGGGACTAGGTCGAGAAATGGACCGATTTTGGCCATATTTGGTAAAGTCACTTATATTTTGAAAAAATATATACAAACCAAATTTGAGAAAAATCTGTGCAATATTTTTGTTTTTTGATAGATTTAAGTGAAGATCGGGAAGCAGCTCTATATGGGGCCTATGACTAAGAGTTGTCCCATAGGGATCATTTTTGGATTACTCATTAATAGATATAATAAATGCATACAAACCCAATTTGAGTAAGATCTATATAACAATTTGGATCTTATGGCAATTTATGTCGATTTCATAGGGGTTATTTGTATGGGGGCTAGGTCTGAACATGGACCGATTCTCACCAATTTCAATAGGGCTTATTCTATGGTCGATAAAAGCTTATACACCAAATTTCATCAAAATATATTTATATTTGCAACCTGTAGTTTGATTACAAGGTTTACATGGACACACAGACGGACGGACGGACATCGTTAAATCGAATCAGTTAGTGATTCTGATTCGATCGGTATAATAAAAGATGGGTCTAGGTCAAATATTTTTGGTAGTTACAAACAGCAGCACAAAGTCATTATACCCAAACCACATAGTGGTATAGGGTATAATAAAACCAGTAAGAAAATTATAGTCGGTCTAGACCGACTATACGATACCCTATACCACGCGTTTAGAGACCCTATCTCTCAGGCCCAACTAACTGGATATAGAAAATAAGCATAAACCAAATTTGAGTGGCATTGTTAATAATTTTTTTGCTGCAAATATGAAAAAGCTCATATCGGGTGCTATATTTATATGTGGACTAGGTCGAAATATGGACCGATTTTGGCCATATATGGTAAAGTCACCTTTATTTTGAAAAAATATATACAAACCAAATTTGAGAAAAATCTGTGCAATATTTTTGTTTTTTGATAGATTTAAGTGTAGATCGGGAAGCAGCTTATATGGGACCTATGACTAAGAATTGTCCTATAGGAATTATTTTTGCACTACTGATTAATGGATATAATAAACACATAATAAGCCAATTTAAATGAGATCTATATTATAATTTCGATCTTATGGCACCTCATGTCGGTTTCATAGGGGTCATTTGTATGGGGGCTAGGTCTGAACATGGACCGAATTTCACCAATTTCAATAGCGTTCATCCTGTGGCCGATGAAAGCTTATGTACCTAATTTCATCGATATATATTCATATTCGCGACCTGTAGTTGCTAAATCGACTCAGAAAGTGATTCTGAGTCAGAAAGTGATTCTGAGTCGATCGGTATAACAAAAGATGGGTCTAGGTCAAATATTTTTGGTAGTTACAAACAGCAGCACAAAGTCATTATACCCAAACCACATAGTGGTATAGGGTATAAAAAGAACAGTTACTGAAAAATTCGATTTTGGTGTAGTGGTTCAAAACCGCCCGGGGTCTGGTCCTATATAAAATATTCTAGTGGTATTTGAAAAAAAAACGGTTTCGAGGGCGCTGAAGATTCCCGCAACCTGCCGAAATTTTACCCCGCCTTTAAACGACTTTTTATGACTGCTCTTACTCCTCTTTGCAGCGCTCTATTATTATTATTATAAAAATTGGTTATTTTTAATTAACTTTTATTCAACTCATTTTCCCAAATCTCCAACGAAACTGGCAACCCTGTGAAAATATCATTTGATGCAACATTTTTCAAAAATTCAACAAAAAGAATAATTTTTTTAAGATAAACATCTGGATCTAGCCAAAGATTTTCTTTCGAATATTTACTCAAAACTATCGAACGGCATTATGGTTTTGGCAATATTAGACAACAAGGGAACAATAAGTAAGAGTAAAACGTTACAACATTTGGTTTTAAGTGTCATCCAAGCATGAGTTTATTATTTCTAACAAATAAAAGAACTCTACGGAAATGTTAAGTATGTACTCAACACAAACAACATTGTGTTGAGTCCATATACGTTGAGTCCTTGTATATACGCTTGTTAGAATACAATACATTTCATGTACTTACAATTGTATAAAAAATATCATTTTTTTTTCTATTTGTGTAAACATCATGTTCTAGTATCATCGACAGACAATACAATACTACGAGTAGGTTATAGTACATAAAACTATTTATTATCATTTCATAATCATGATTATGCTTGTTTATGTACAGAACAATTTCAATGGCATTGTTTGGGCCGCTTGCGGTTATTGTTTACTTACTAAATATTCCATCATTGAACAATGTTTGTTACAACATGAGATCCTTCTAATGTAGCGAACACTATGCTCATATAGTATAAGACAAGTTGTAATTATAAAGTTATGGATGGTATCGTCATAATAGCGGATAGCAAAATTTTTCAATGCTATCTCTCTTTTTTAATAACAGATCCAACAATATAAAATTTTTCACCTCTCGTGTTATTTTTTATACAATCAAAGATATAGGGGAACATATTTTTAAAATATCTTATACTTTTTGTACAAAGTGTGTGTATGTCCTCGTATTGTTGTGGTTTATGAACCATCATCATTGAACTATAACATTATGCCATATAACACAGGTAAACGACCATATGACAACATCAAACTAAAACTACCCTTCATACATATTTATTCTCTAAATATTTTGTCAATATCTTTATAATATTCAGTTTTGTTTTTTTTTTTTGCTTTGAGGGATGGTTTCATCCATCCTATTGTCATTGTCATGTGAAAATTCATTTTTAGTTTCGTACCAAAAAATATTAGTTACGTTTTTGTTTGAGATGACAAACAATTGACGACGTTGTTTTTATTTTATGTGCAGTTCTCCTAATACTCTAGTACTTAGTAAAAATGATGGGTTGGTTCCTGTTTATTGTTCACAATAGTGTTTTTTCTTCTAAGTACATTTACTTTTTTACTTAAATTTTATGAACTCTTCATATAGTTCTTTATTTATATTTCGTATTGTCGTTCATTCAGAGTCGTGTAGTGGTATATGAGAGTGTGTTTAACACACACATTTACATTTTATGGTTTTTATGTTTTTTATGATTTTTAGTTCGCTTATCTCTTATTGTCAAGTTGTCATTTGTGGTTGGTTGACAATTAATGTGACAATGTGTTGACACTAGTTGGTGCTGAGTGTTGTTGTTGTTTATGTGTTGGAGTGTTCCCTATTGGTTGTCAGTTTTAAGCCAATTAGAAAGGAGACATTTTTTTTTTGTTGAAAATATGTCATGGCAATCATTTATGTTACACAGAATGTGCGATATACAAAAGCTTTCCAAGTTGGCCGCGTCTTTAAGACATGTTAAACGACGGGTACAAGACAATAGTAAATCGTGGAAGACCGATTGAGGACAGTTCAAACAAATCGTTGACGAAATTTTCATACAAATGTCCGCGGAATCATACAAGACCATAAGAGAGACACTTTTGCTTATCTGATCGTTGACGATTGTATGAAAAAGTTCCACATTATCGCCGACGACCATACAATCGACAATATGATCCATCTTGTCGTCGACGACGACGTAGGCGATATAATCTACAATGTGATCGTGAACGTCCATTCCGGCGACATTATCCTTCATACTGTTGTTGACGACAATATAATAGACACATTCCCACACACTGTCGTCAACGACAATATGAGAGACACTTTCGCTCATACTATCGTCAACGGCTGTATGAGGAACACTTCTGTGCCAACAAAGTAAAAAGTACACATTTTTATTTTTTGATTTAATTTTAATTAGTCACAATAATGAATAAAAGTATAATGAATAAAAGTATAAAAATACATACACAAAAAAAAAAATATATAAATAATTTATCAATTTTAAAAATAATTTAACTTGAAATGATTAATATTTTCTTAAAAATTACACTGTCCAACAAATTAAGACTTTTTGAATGGAACAGAATAGCGACCCCATAATTCTGAAAGGGTATGTTGAGTAGATCATTTTTGTAGAACAAACTTATGGTCCAGCACGTCTGAGTATTTTTTTACAGTGGGTCAAAGTTTTCATTTTTTGGTCGAAGGGAGCATTATACTTTATGAAAAAAATGCTGTAAGTTAATGTCTGAGAGAATTCTTATGGTCACAGTTGTATTGTGGAATTGTATGAGGATTATTTTTGTGGAAGATCTTAACCCTCTAACTTGTCTCTTTATGGGTTAAATTGACCCTTTTTTCGAGAAAATCAAAAAATATCCTTTAAAAAAGGACATTTAAGGATTAAAATATTCTACGAGAATGTTTGCCGAAAAATTTCAGTGGGGGTCACCAAAGACATCATTGTTGTAAATAAAGCTATTTACGATTAATTGGCAAAATTACACGCCAACTTCTATAAAAAAAATTATAATTTTGTTTTAATACTGGTTTATTATAGTATGTACATATTTTTTTTTTTTGCTTCAAATTTTCGAGTAAAAGGGAATTGGGAAATAGCAGTAGTATGACAATGGATTGAAGATTAAACTTAATACGCTTTCCTGTATTTAGCTTGACGTGAATGTTCCGATGGGTCAAGGTTTCTGTACAAGCCCCATACGTATTCAGCAAGCATTACACTTTGGGATTTCCCTTTGAATCTTTCTTCCAATACCTTTATATCCTGATGAAACCTTTCACCGTGTTCATCCGAAACCGCACCAAGGTTTTCTTTAAAAAAATTGAGATGAGAGTGCAGAAAATGCAGCTTTAGTGACATCTTAACGCCAATACACCTAAGTCTGTTTTTACACGGTAGATTGGTTCCAGAAGAAGCCGTGTAAAAAAAAACCGTGTAAAAAAAGACATTGATCGTATACAAAAATGGGTGATTTGTTCCTAATCTCTAAAACCTATTAAAATTAGTGAAAAACAAGAATTTTTAAGAACAAGAATTCATGTTTATTTTATTAAATCAAATATATAATGCTTATTTTCACAAGCATAGTAATTAATGATAAAAAAGATATGCACTCTAATCTTAAAAGTACATAATATAAATTAAATATATGGCAAGTTCAGGAACTAAACAACTATGTTGTGAACGAAAAGAATAGTTTATTCAATTTTTAAGGTAAAAAATAAAATAAAATAAGTGATAATCATAAATACAGCAACATAAATTTAATTGCTGTCGTCAACAGTTATTCGCATTCGCTTGCTTCGAACGCGTATACATTCACTATCATCGCTGGAATAATTTTGAACTGGACTTTCTCTTGCTCGTTCGGCATCTACATTTTGAAAAATGAACTCTGTTATGAGCCGTTGTTCGCCAATTCTTGCTACCTCTTTGTATAATTCCTTGTAACGAGCCATACAAGAATTCAGCTCACGTTGGAATTGTGCAGCTCTTTCGACATTGGGATCATTTTTGACGAAATTGTGTCCTAATTTATTTGCAAGTTGAAGCCCTTCTTGAATTAAATTTTCAGTTAATTTTACAGGTTCTTCACTATCACTGCTTTCTATAACATCAGCATTCTGTGAGGCAAAATGTAATATTTCGTCTTCGCTAAGAACTTTATCAATCATCAGTTCATCAATGTCATCAGATACCAAGTCATCAAAACCCTCCCCACCAACTGCGTGTGCTAAAGCAATTATATTGGGATATTCGTTTGTATTTTTCTCCACAGGATTTTTACTTTTTACACATTCTGGCCAAATTGCTCTCCAACATCCGTTTAAGGTTGATGGTCGTAAATCTGACAATGCTAAAGCAGCATGTGTAACGCAATCTTTAATAGAAAACTTTTTCCAGGCATCAATTACTGTTAGAGTTTTATCCCTATCCAAAGTGTCCAAAATGTAATGGAATGTTCGTTTGATATAATAAGTTTTGAATGTTGCGATAATTCCTTGGTCCAGTGGTTGGATTAGGGATGTGGTATTTGGTGGCAGGAACAAAACTTGTACATTTTGGTGTTCCAACTGAGGATGCCCGGGTGCATTGTCTACCAACAGAAGAACTTTAAATTCTAAGCCCTTTTCATTCAAATATTTTCTAGTTTCTGGCACAAAATATTTAATGAACCATTCTGTGAAAACTGTAGTCGTCACCCATGCTTTTTTATTGGCCATCCAATTAACCGGCAATGTATCAAAATCGACACCTTTCATTGCTCGAGGCTTTAATGCACGATTGATAAGCAGGGGCTTTAACATCCGATCTCCAGAAGCGTTACTGCACAATAAAAATGTGACTCGATCTTTTTCAACTTTAAAACCCCCAGCACTTTTTTGCGATTTGGACACATATGTTCTTCTCGGCATTTTTTTCCAAAAAAGACCGGTTTCGTCAGCGTTAAAAACCTGATCTGGACTGTATCCACCATCCGCTATTATTTTTTTAAGTTTTAGTTGGTATTCTTCAGCGGCTTTCTGATCTCCAGAAGCAATCTCGCCCTTGATTTTTATGTTATGAAGCGCATGCCTATGGAGAAATCCCCTCATCCAACCTGTGCTTGCAGAAAATACGTAGCTCTTCTCAACAGTTGTTTGTGTGGATGTAGACGGTTGTTCGTCTTTTATCATTTTATAGAACCTTAATGCTTGCTGTTTGATATTGTTTCCGTCTACGGGAATTCTTTTTTGGGCATTTTCCTCCAGCCATATTATGAGTGCTTTTTCCATTTTTTCTTTAACAGCATCTCTAGTGTATGATGAAGACTTAACAGATAGGTTCGTTCCAGAAATCACCGATTGCCTAATAGCAATTTCATTTTTCTTTATAGTTCTTATTGTGGCTTCATTTAAACCGAACGTTTTACCAAGAGCAGTTGAGCCTTCTCCATTTCGAAGGCAATCTAAAATTTCAATCTTGGATTCCAAAGAAATTGCCTTCCGTTTTAGTTTTATATCTGACATTTCCTTTTAGGGATACATAAAATATTTTACAAAATTAAAAAACATAAATAACTGAATAAATACAAAATATTTTTTGGCTTACCTTTTATCTTAATGCGTTAAAATTAAATTTAATGGAAAATCAAATTTGCCTGCAAAAAATTTCTTAACAAAACACGTCTTATTGCATTGACAGTTCACAAAATATTAACACGTTTCAATTGCTCTGACCAGTAAATTTTATTGTATGCACATAAAGGGAATTCCCCTAAATTAGTGCTATTCACATTTGCTTTGACCAGTAAAAATTGCTTGTACGCGCTAAAAGGGAATTCACTTAAATCTTTAAGCTAGTGTTCGCAAACTATCGATAGCACTATCGATACTATCGATGGTTTCAGACTTTTTTCTTTCATAAATACTTTTTTGTGATATGAACATACTTCGCAAAAATTAAATTTGACAAAAAAAATTTAAGTACATAAAATTTCAAATCGTGCTAAATGGAATAAAATCGTGTAAAAAAATTAAAAATATTCAATTTTCAAACCGTGTTATATCAAAACCGTGTAAAAAAAGACCGTGTAAAAACAGACTTAGGTGTATTGTTAAAACCGATTAGCATGCTTTCAATATTTTCTGCATAGTTTTGTGCTTTTGAGTTTCCAAGGAATTCTGATATAACCAGCTGCATAAAGCCAAATGCTGTCTTTTGCATATCCGACAGATGACCATAAAATTCTTCATCTTGTAATAATTTTCTTATATCGGGTCGAACGAGCATTCCTAGAAAAGGTAATTTACATTGAATGAAATAAATTATTTCTTAAAACCGTATGTTACCTTCTTTTAATTTTGCTGCAGATAATCTGGGGAAAATTGTTTGAATGCGTTTGAAAGCATTTCCTTGTGTATTTAAGCTTTTAATAAAATTTTTCACCACGCCGAACTTAATATGCAGCGGTGGAAGTATGACCTTATCTTTTTGGACAAGGGATTCATGGATTACATTTAAGTCACCAATAATATTTTCGAAATATTTAATATGATAATGGCTGCTGGTAGCACGTGATTTATTTATTGATTTTCCTTATTTTCTATTCTTGTTTTTTTCCGTATTTGTTGTATTATTTATTATTTTACGAAAAATTAAACGTAGTTCTTTCGTAAAATCTTCGTACGTTTGGCCATCAGTTTTTGTGGCTTCTATCAAGAGAAAATATAAATAGATTTTATTTACATAAAGACCAATCAAAGAGTTCTATTTTTTTATTAACTTACCAAATATAGCTTTTAATACGTTTTCATAAGTTTTTAGTGATTATTTTCCTCTTGTTACATCATAGTTGAAATTCATTATGTCCTTCCCTGAAACTCGACTTATATTTTTTATGCTGCCGTCTACAATGCGATGAAATGCACCAACCTGAAATAATAAAAAAATACAAGTAAACACTACTAAATTCAATAACCCCATCATTTTACTTACAATCTGCATTTTTTCAGAGGCTAAATCTTGTTCTAACGTTTTTAAAGTATCATCCAACTGTATCGGAAATAACGTAAAGCCCTCGATGAAGACATTTTATTAATAATTAATTTACTTGCCTTTAAAATAAATCACTTATAAATTTTTAATATTAACTTTTTACACTTTCGTAAAATTTAAAATACACCTTCTCTCTTTGTTAATCAACTGAATTATAATTGATTATGATTTTTCTAATTATTTTGTTTTGTCTTTTAGCCGTATTTAAGTCCCGTTAAATTTCCTAAGAAAATTACTTTTTGAACACGAAAAGCATATACAATAAGATAAATGCAGTACGTGAACATTTTGAAGACATTGTCGCTCATACTGTCTTTAACGGTGTTCAATTTACGAACAACTTGACTTCATCTTGACTTCAACAGACTCATACACGACAAAACCGGTTCTGTCACTTAATTTGTCGTCAATAGAATGTGATACACGAACATATGAGTTATATGTCATCCAGCTGGTCGTTAGTGAAATTTTGTATTAATTCTCTGCACGAAATAATCATAGACATTGTCGCTTAACTTGTCGTTATTAAAGTTCGATGTATGACAAGTACAAGACATTGCCGTTCATATTGTCGTCAACGGACCTTGATACACGACAAATATATTTTTGTCACTGAATTGGTCATCAACGTGATGTGATACACGACTATTTGTGTAATTTGTCTCCCAGCTTGACTTTAACGACAACATCCATTATATCATCGTCATAGAAAACTTCATCGACAAATGTCGTGCGTGAATAATTATAAAATGTCCTAAATGAATCGTTAAAGACAATGTCATCTACGACGATTTTGCCAACTGCGTTGTTATTTGACTCAATGAAAGATGTTGTAAAATAAACAAATACGCACGCAAGCCCTTCTTAAAATATACGAAATGTTTATATATTTTTATATGCTACAAAATATTTTTTTAAATTACAAAAATTGATTTGTAAATTCCACAAACGTTCAAAAAAATGATGGGATTTAAAAAACAACCCCTTTCTTGTTGTAACATTCAAAGTACCAGTAAAAGAATTTCAAGTCGAAACACGTCAAAATCGAGAAAACTTACAAAATTTTAAATAATAATAATTTTCGTTAAATTTTAAAATTAGAAAAACTGCATGCCACTTTTATATGAAATAGTAAAGTATGTATTTTTATACGAACGTGTGAATTTTTCTACTTTTCGGATTTTCTTATACGATAACGAATAACATGTGACGAAATTTCTGATTTTAGAATTCGATAACGGGTGATCAATCGAATGCAACCTTGCGAATTTTTAATCGTTAGGAAAATACCAGGGCTCTTCATTACTCGAGCTTCGAGCTGTTCGAGCTGCTCGAGTAATTATCGTGCTACTCGAGCTCAACGAGTAGCTCGAGTAGTAAAAATTCATGTTTGAAATCATGTAAAACGATAAATATAAGTATTTAGTGTAACAACTGTATACTTTTGGAATCGTACAAGTACCAAGAATATCATACTTAAATTTTATTTAAGTCGGACTGTCCCACTGGCGTGGGCAAACTACTACTCGTGAAAATATTCATTTCATTCGTTTATAAAAAATTTTCCCAAAATATGTGGTATGATTTTATATATTTTGAAGTCAGTTACACTGATAGATTACCCTCCTGAAATATTAAAACATTCTGATAAAAACTATGGAGTGGGCTAACTACTACTCGAAAAAGATCATCCACTTTCCACTCAAATGTACGAAAATATGATCTTCGTATATGTTTGATGCCTATTTACAAAAAATTTTTCAAGAACACTTGGAAAAAGCTCTTAGTATTTTAAAATAAAGTAAACAGTGGTGATGTGAAAAATCTTGTAATTGTAAAAGTGGTGGCAACTCCATAATAATTTGTTTGTTTAAAAGTATAACGGAAAAGTACCGTACCAAATAATTATCAATCACAAAGTGTATCAGCAAAAAAGAATTACTTGTAACGTTAAATAATCAAAAATTTATAATGGGAAGACAAACTTCAATTGAGACGTGTGAAATCATAAAAGATTTATATAAAAAAGGCAAATCTTTGCCTGAATTAAGTAAAATTGTTGGAAGGCATCATTGCACAATAAAAAAAATTATCAACAAACATGCCAAATACAACACCGTAACGAATTTGCCTGGCGCAATGCGTCCAAAGCGTCTTACAGACACAGAAATAATAGCTATAGTTAGAGAAGTAAAAGCGAATCCGACTTCCAGTGCTGTAAAAATAGCTGAAGATATCACAAAAACTTCCGGTAAATCAGTAAGCGCTAGCAACATTAGAAGAGCACTACACTAAAATGGTTTCAATGGTAGAGTACCACGTAAAACGCCTTATATATCGAAGGTAAACCAAGGTAAGCGTATGAATTTCGCCAAAAAAAAAAATACATAAATGAGCCTCCAACCTTTTGAAGAAACATTCTTTTCACAGATGAAAGTAAATTTGAAATATTTGGTGTAAAAAACCTCCAAAGATAGGGCGCAGCAAGAACGAAGCCTTTAGTGATAAATGCGTGATCAAAACAGTAAAGCATGGGGAAGGCTCCGTAATGGTCTGGGGATGTATGGCGGCATCTGGGGTCGGTAATCTTGTGTTTATCGAATCTACAATGAAAAAGGAAGATTATCTTGACATTTTGAAAAACAATGTAGCCCCTAGTGTAGAGAAATTGGGCTTAGCGCATAGCTGGATATGTACACAGGATAATGATCCTAAACACTCCTCCAAAATTGTGATGGAGTGGTTGCTCTATCGTACTCCGAAAACACTGGATCATCCACCGCAATCCCCAGACCTTAATCAAATTGAGCACTTGTGGGAACATCTCGACAAAAAAATTAGAGAAAGGAACATTTCTTGTAAGGATGACCTAAAGGTGGTATTACAGGATGAATGGGGTAAAATTTCACCTGAGTGACAGTACATATGTAAAAAAACACTTCGTGTAATAGCACCTTAACAAAGTTTAACTTAAAAAATACTGTTATATATATTGTTTACAGTAAATCAGACTTTCTGATTTTCACTTGCACAGACAGTATATCATGAAATTTGTCAAAGAGCAATTTTTACTACAGGAATTAATTCCCTATATATCTCGATAAAGAGTTAATGTATTCTATATTTCCATTTAACGTCGGCTCTTTCAAAAGCAAATTAATCTTTTTACATAAATAATAAACTTACATACAAACAACATGCATTCTAAGGCACTAGTATTGAATCATGGGTGGTGAACCGAAACCTAAAAGAGGCTGGTCTATAAGCTAACTGTTCGTATGTATATCTTTCTTTGCAAACAAAAATAATAATCTTATGTTTCGAAAAAAGCCTCGCAAGCCTTACGAATGTAATTGTGTCTAATGACAGTAAATCATCAAATTACATAAACCATAATTTACAGTACAACAAAATTTAAGCGGTTTAATATAACTGAGTACAATATGATTTGATATTTTCGTAAACTAAAGCAAGTGTTTTCTATTTTCTTGAGGGGAACAATAATCGTATGTTTAATTAAAGTGCAATTTTATGCGCGTATTCACTGAGGACGATCACAACAACTACATGATATTTACACATTAAAATAATCTTACCTACGTACTCGTACTAATAACTAGGTATGAAATACGTTCGTACATACATATAACCACAATTAAACTTTTTAATGTTCGTAAATAGAAAATGTATAACAAACTTTAATTGTTATTAATATATATATGTATATAGATCTACATACATATGTATATAATGTGCAATGACCAGTTAGATACATACTTACTTATACAGTTTTGGTCTCTGTTTTGAGATGAGGAGGGAGACATAAAAAAAAATATAACCGCTATATAAAATATGGACACGTACCATAATTGTAATATCTGAGGAACTTTCTTTAAGGTTTGTGTTAAATGATAATACACTAACAACGTACAAAACACCATTCACGTGTATTAGATAATTGTTTTAAATATACTCATAAAGAGACTAAAAGAAAGAAATATTATGATTTTATTTTATGAATTATATTGCATTATTTTTGTTATTATACTAGTTTTCTTTTTGAATAAAGTCAAGCACAAGTGAATTTAAATGGATTTAAAGAAACTAGGGACATCATACCACTAAGATAGTGACCATCCACTACTGAATAATAAGTAGTAAAATAAAAATAACCGTTAATGTGATGATGTGTTTTTTGTGTACCCTACAATTTTTGAAGAGATATACAGTTCGGTTTAATATATGGCATTGCAATTGTTTTTATTTTTTCTTAATTGTAGGCTTTATATGTTAAAATATACACACTGATACTTGGTTTCGACAATTTTGTCAATCTTAAAGTCCACATTCCTTGTTTAATAAAATTCAAACGCCAAAGTTATATCTGATACGATAAATGCAATCCCAGCAATTATTCAATCAATCCAACTTATTTAACTATGTTTTTTTCTTAGCACAGACTTTTATATTTGCTCTATTTAATTCAAATTATATTCTGAAAATCGAATGAAACCTTTTTTTTGCTGTACTTGGAACTGTGCTACACTGGGAATATATTCTTTTACACAAAACTTGTTAAGGGATCTGAACACCGCACTATGGGGATTTTGAGGAAAAAGACAAATTGTCAACATACATTTAATGCAATATGCAACGGTATTTTTGAATATCTGAATAACTGTTACAATCAAAAAAAAAAAAAAAAAAAGGATTACTTTGCTCACATCATTAGTTTTTTTTTTCAGCCGTCTCAAACTCAACTCAAATTTGGTTGGACCAAAAAAATAGGGTCTCCAAGCCTCTAGATCGACTATAAGTTTCTTACTTGTTTTTTCTTTTAAATATGATCTTGCAATATGCTAAGGTAGAAAAACTAAACATTGCAGATACTTTTATTTTCTGTTTAGAAATATTTTTGCGAACATAAAATAAGAACCATACATATTTCTCCAAAGTCTTGGACTTTTTACTTTAGCTACATTTGCCTACAGTTGGAAATTACTACCAATACATTGTCTAATATCAACTTTTACATTTTCCATAAATTTCAAGTGTTCTTAAGTGCCCCTTTTTAATTAGTTGCATATATAGCGAAACGCTATTAAGATCTGTATTTTCGAACGCACCATTTTGAAGGCAGTTCTTGGGTCAACGTAACTATAACATTTATATGAAATTATAAAGGGTCCGCCATCTAACGTTTTTTTTTCAACTAGTGCTTATTTCGTGAATGGTAACACTTAGCTCATGTCTGATTTGACAGATAGTTGGCTTTATCCTTCCGCTGAACGAATATGGTTGTGTATACGCTTGAACAATGCTGGGAAATATTGCGACATTACTTTGAAAATCATGGTAATGTTGCAGAATGTGTGCGTAAATTGCGTACGGATTTTGGAAGAAGAGAAGCACCGTCAGCTCCGTATGTTCGTTATCTTGTGAAAAAAGTGGAAGAAACTGGCATCCTCATCGATAAGCCAAAGCGTGAAAAGCCAAAAACAGTGCGTTCTGCCGAGAATATTGCTGCTGTGGCAGGAAGTGTGCGTGAAGCGCCATCAACATCAATTCACCGTCGTTCTCAAGAATTGAACATTTCAGAGGCATCATTGAGATGAATTTTGCATAAAGCCCTTGGTATGACGCCATACAAAGTCCAATTGGTTCAGGAGTTGAAACTAACTGACCGTCCAATGCGTTTTCGCTTCGCTAAGTGGGTCTGCGATCGACTTACAGAAGATGCGGATTTTGCCAAAAAAATCATCTTTTCAGATGAAGCTCATTTTGATCTTGGCGGGTATGTAAACAAGCAAAATTGTCGCATTTGGGGCACAGAAAACCCGCACGCATACATTGAAAAGCCGATACATCCAAAACGAGTCACTGTTTTGTGCGAATTTTGGTCCAGAGGCATAATTGGGCCATTTTTCTTCGAAAATGAGCAAGGAGTGGCCGCTACAGTCAATGGCGATCATTATCATGCCATGTTGAACGAATTTTTGTTCACAAAAATTGAAGAGGAGGATATTGGCAACATTTGGTTTCAACAGGACGGCGCTACGTGCCACACAGCCGAAGCTACACTTGATGTTTTGCGCCCTGTTTTTGAAGATCGCATTATCAGCCGCAGAGCTGATGTCGTTTGGCCACCTCGGAGCTGCGATTTGACACCGTTGGACTATTATTTGTGGGGTGCCCTCAAAGATAAGTGTTACGCCAACAAGCCAGAGACAATTGACGCTTTAAGGGACAATATTCGTGAAGCCATTGGTGAAATACAGCTGCACACAATCGATAATGTGCTTAAAAATTGGACCGATCGTGTAGGCTACTGCATGGCCAGCCGAGGAAGCCATTTGAATGAAATTATTTTCCATTATTAACCGGAAGGATTGTACTTTCAAATAAAAATAGAAATTTGAGATAATTTTCAGTAATTTTTTTTATAGCATTTTCAAAAAAAAAAAGTTATTTGGCGGACCCTTTATATGATACTATATATCTACTTTAAATGGGCGGTGTTACATCCACAGCTCCAATCACGCCCATTTTTGGGCGACTACTCACATTAATAACTCATGACCTCATTTATATGATATTAAATATTTACTTTGTATGGGGCTGACACGCCCATTGGTCGGATCCCGCCCATTTTTTGTCCGCCTTTTAATAATATATGAAGTCACACAAAGTTCCAAGGCATTTGAAACTAGAGTACTCCAGATGTATGACATTAATATTTACTTTGTATGGGGGCGCCACGCCCACTGATCTTATCCTGCCCATTTTTTCCGAGTATCAAAATTGGTAACTTATGAACTCTCACGAAGTCCCAATGCTTTCACTGTTATAGTACTCCAGTTATATATCTAATCTTAGCACAATGAGCTCGATTCACTCCATTTTTAATACCAACCAGACCGAAATAATGGCAAGCAATGTTGCTCTAAGGTTGCTACATCGACTCGAGTTGTTATAAGTATCAAAAATATATATACAATTTATGGCGTCGCAAATAAATTTTTCGATTCGTTACAAACGGAATGGCAAACTGAAGCGCACCATCTCCACAGTGGTGTGGAGTGTCTAATAAAAATGACTGACGGAGAATCAGATACGCATACCAAAGTATACTTTTGTGGGCCATTGGATCTGAGTATGAACTCAGAATTGTTCCACCATATTACTGCTAACCTTAGAAATGCAAAAAAAATACTCTTTCGCCTTATATCCAGCGCGTTTAAGAAGCTTGGGACAGTATAATCTGGTATTACGGAACAAGTTAAAAATAACCTGTAAAACCCTAAGAAGTGTATTGAAGTGGAAGTAGTAGTAGTAGTTTCAGATGTCTTAACGGTTTTGTTACAAAAATATGTATGCGTTTTAGTAAACATAGAAAACAGATTCATTTTGGCTACCGATTTTATTGGCAACCGAATTGAGATGATTCTAATAACCGAATTACGAGTTCACTATGATTCCAGTTCTGTAAATATTTTATCACAATAAAAAATAAACAGCATACTAAAGTCCTGTGTTGTTATTTTTGTGCATTTAAAAAATTTTATTAGTGGGAGTAGCAGTGATGCCAACTAAGCTGTACATATAACAAGCGTGTCTTAACTACACAGAAGCGCATTTTCTTTTTTTCCATTTAGCGCCTTAAAATACAATTGATACTTTTTGAAAATGAATTGATATTTTCTGAAATATATTTGACAATTTCTGAAAATCAATAGATATTTTCTGAAATACAATTGATAATTTCTGAAACACAATTGATCATTTCTGAATTACAATATGTAATTTCTAAAAAGAAATTGATGTTTTCTGAAATACTATTGGAAAAGTTTTAGTCATATCTAAGTAGGAACTCGGCTATAGAAATCATGACTTGTGTAAGCAGGTTTGTAATAGTTTTTCTAAGTTTTTCCATATTATATGTAGGTTTGGGTTTCTGCTTGAAACGCATAGAAACATTGGTTGATATTGGTCATAATAGTGACATTGGTCTTGATTTTGGTCAAAGTGTAGTTTTCATTATATCAAGCTAATGCAAAATCGGTCCAGGGGTTTACTTCACTTATGCCGCATGATAACTGTAACATTTTCTATTAAAAATAGTGAGTTTTGGAACGTTATTCTTCATATTAAGTTGCGAATACAACGAAATTATTATTTCCGCCTGACGCCAATGGGTAAAATAATATTTTAACTCAACGCAAGAGAAGTGATATTGATGATATTCTTATGACCTAAATATTATAAAAAAATCAATCAATGAACTTAACATGGCCTTGTCATAGGATGGAAGTTGTTTTGCTAGCTGTGAAGTATATTTTAATTAGTGTTTGGAATGGCATGTTAAGTTCCTTCCTCTAAGTAGGTGGTTTTTTTTAGAACTTTTTAATTTTGTTTGCTAATAATTTTTTACTAACTCAGCATCAGTTTTTCTCTTTCCCAATTAATTTTACATATTTTTTCTCTTTGATATTGTACAAATTTCTTTATATCGATATCTTTAGAATTTGTTTAAAATAACACTCAAAGAAGTTATTACTTGGAAAGCAATGAAAATGTGATTATTTTCTTTTGATGCGAAGTTACTGAATTTTAGTAATATTCGTAATTATCATTACCAGTTCGGATTTTTGTCGGCTAATGATAATAATATATAGCTAGGCAACAATCAAAATTAAAATGAATGTCATATCGGATCTGATTACTACTTACATGAAAAACAAATTCAAAAATTGTCCCATCGAGCCATATATGATGAGGTCATTAACATGTTTCCAATATAAAAAAAATTTTAGTACAATATATCAGGTATAAGTTATGAGGGCGGTCTCAGAACTACCCGACCTATCAAAGAAAACACCAGAAATTTGGGAAAATGTTCCTTTTAGCTCGATAAAGTTTTTCTAGAAATTTGCGCTAGCTTTGATACCATGTTTACAATAAAAGCTGACTAGCTGTGATTGTTTGCAAATCTGTTAAAACCGAGCTATTTTTTCAAGTTTGTTAATTGAAAATAATACGAGGGAGCTGGATCTGGCCAATCAGGTGCGTGATGAAACAATTCGAACCTTAAATCATGAATCTTGGCCATCCCAATAGTTGATGTGTGAACTGGTGCATTGTCCTGATGAAACAACTTCATCTTGGTTTTATGGTCGTAAACGAAGGAGCAAACTCACCCTGACTAGAATCTAGCTCGGCTTTAATGTTGGTTTGCCTGAGACCTTTCAAATAAAACCATTGAATTACGTAACGGTGACCAATTTGTCATTATACCCTATACCACTATGTGGTTTGGGTATAATGACTTTGTGCTGCTGTTTGTAACTACCAAAATTATTTGACCTCTCCCCATCTTTTATTATACCAATCGACTCAGAATCACTTTCTGAATCACTTTCTGAGTCGAATCACTTTCTGAGTCGATTAAGCGATGTCCGTCCGTCCGTCCGTCTGTGTGTCCATGTAAACCTTGTAATCAAACTACAGGTCGAAAATATGAATATATTTTGATGAAATTTGGTATATAAACTTCTATCAGCCATTGGATGAACGCTATTGAAATTGGTGAAATTCGGTCCATGCTCAGACCTAGTCCCCATATAAATGATCCCTATGAAATCGACATAAATTGCCATAAGATCCAAAGTATCATATAGATCTCAGTCAAATTGGGTTTTTATGCGTTTTTTTATATCCATTAATCAATAGTCCAAAAATAATCCCTATAGGACAATTCTAAGTCATACGCCCCGTATAGAGCTGCTTCTCGATCTTCACTTAAATCTATCAAAAAACAAAAAAAAAAAAAAAAAATATTGCACAGATTTTTCTCAAATTTGGTTTGTATACATTTTATCAAAATATAAGTCACTTTAACAAATATGGCCAGGATCGGTCGATTTCTCGACCTAGTCCCCATATAAATATAGCACCCGATATGAACTTTTTCATTTCTGCAGCCAAAAAAATTAATAACAATGCCACTCATATTTAGTTTATGCTTATTTCCTATATTCAATTAGTGGGATCGGAGAGATAGGGTCTCTTAACCATGGTATAGCGTATCGTATAGTCGGTCCAGACCGACTATAATTTTGTGACTTGTTTCATATTTACATTATTCACTTTAATTGTTTAATTGTAATAGCTCCAAAATAAATACTAAATAATGTGGGGGCTGGAAACTTAAAACATATATATGTTCTGTAATGTTGCCACTTTCCACCAAATTATTTATTTTAACTTTTGCCGCCATCCATACATCAGGGCGGGTTATTCTGGGACCGCCCTCGTAGATTTATAGAGTGTTGGGATGCTGTATTATATGACCGACTTGAAAATTTAAGAAATACGAAAAAATTTACTGTTATGACTTTGAAACATAACAAATATATCTAAAAGTATTTTTGCCACGTGATTCGTTGATTTACTATATTGGCCCCTAGACTACTGTTATTGATGGATATCATATACACACAAACCAAATTTAATCAGGATACTAAATAGCCTGGATGTCTGAGCTAAATGAGTCGATACTCATCTCGTAGTGGGGCTAGATCTAACAGAAGCCAATTTTTATCAATTTCAATTGCCACCGTCATATTTATGTTAAAAGCTTATACGCCAAATGCCATTAAGATATATGTATATGTTAGATATATGTATATGTATATGTATATGTTATGTATATATTAGGGTGGCCCTTCATTATATAGAGGTGAAAAAAGTGTTCGAATTTAAAGTATCACCCCCCAAGAAATATACGAATTACAAAAAACCGGAGAACTACAGTTTTGGGTCAATCAAAGAAATTTAGAGGTCCCTCACCTCGACTGAAAATTTCAAGTGTGTTTATATGGAGAAAATATGACTTTTTTTCAGATTTTACTAAAGTTGATATATGAATCGATATCAGTACTAAATTATCTTTCCAAAAAGCTACATAACTTTTAAATCTAATAAAAACTCGCCAAGAAATGACAAATGCCCTAGACCACTTTTGTGCCAAAAACAAAAAACTCTAGGTCATGGAATGTGATGAACATTTTCTCAACTTTAACAAATTAATTAAAGCCATATTTTTTTTTTTTTGGTCTCTATACCTAAAAGTACTCAGATATGAAATATTGTTTTATATCCATGTTGTTAACCTATTGCGAAATGAGACTAAAAATGGAAAATTTTTTTGATAAATTTCTGAAATCACCTTTTTTAAGTTTTAAAAAATTTTTTTACAAAAATTTCAAAAAATGGATCTAACACTTTAAAGTTTTGTTAGATATATGTTAGCGATTAACTGTGTGAATTTTAAAGTAAATTCCTCTGCCAGAATTTTTGTACAATGATTTTTTTTCGGATTTCGAGGAAAATGAGTTTTTTGTGAAATATTCAGTAAATGTACCCTTTCGAAATACTTTGTATCAAAAATTTATCAGTTTTCTACTAAAATTCAAAGTTTGGCCTCGGCAAGGAATGGGTTAACGATGTTCAATTTATTCCAAATTTTTAGCATGGAAGGTTAGCACATTTGGTTATTATATTTTAAGCGTCACATCTAAAAATTCATCGGAACTAATAAAATATTTGATTTTTTGAAATAAATTGTCTTTCATTAGCTGGGGGTCATATGCGACCCCAAGTCCAAGATTCCATTTTTTTAAATTTTGTTTAAGAAAATTTTTTAAAACTTAAAAAAGGAGTTTTAAAAATTTTATCAAAAAAATTTTCCATGGTCTCATTGCGAGTTAACAACGTGGTAATAAAACCATACTTTATGTCTGAGTAGTTATAGCTATAGAGATAAAAAATGAGCAAATGTTCGTCACATTTCATGACCTAGAGATTTTTTCCACAAAAGTGGTCTGGGGCATTTGTCATTTCTTGGTTTTTATTAGTTTTAAAAGTTATATAGCGCGCAATTTTCGTAAAATCTGAAAAAAAATCATATTTTCCCCATATAAACACAATTGAAATTTTCAGTCGTGTTGAGTGACCTCTAAATTTTTTTTGATTAACCCAAAACTTTGTATTTCTTAGTTTTTCTGCTATTCCAATATCTTTAAGGGGTGAGAGAGTTTAAATACTTTTTTTTATTAAGGGCCACCCTTGTATAAATGTATATATATACTTGAAAACGTATCCATAGACTTCCTTTTATGCTCGAAAATTAAGCAAATATTTGGCATAAATTGACTTGGATTTTCCTCAATTTTTCCGCATTTTTAAAATTCTAATTTGGATGGAATGTAGGTAAAAATCACAAAAAAGAATATATATATATATATGTATATATATGTATATCCGATTTTTTTTTTGTTTTTTTATTTTATAGTGTTATTATCAAAAAATGTTTTTAAAAAAAATATTTAAAAATGACTGACGGAGAATCAGATACGCATACCAAAGTATACTTTTGTGGGCCATTGGATCTGAGTATGAACTCAGAATTGTTCCACCATATTACTGCTAACCTTAGAAATGCAAAAAAAATACTCTTTCGCCTTATATCCAGCGCGTTTAAGAAGCTTGGGACAGTATAATCTGGTATTACGGAACAAGTTAAAAATAACCTGTAAAACCCTAAGAAGTGTATTGAAGTGGAAGTAGTAGTAGTAGTTTCAGATGTCTTAACGGTTTTGTTACAAAAATATGTATGCGTTTTAGTAAACATAGAAAACAGATTCATTTTGGCTACCGATTTTATTGGCAACCGAATTGAGATGATTCTAATAACCGAATTACGAGTTCACTATGATTCCAGTTCTGTAAATATTTTATCACAATAAAAAATAAACAGCATACTAAAGTCCTGTGTTGTTATTTTTGTGCATTTAAAAAATTTTATTAGTGGGAGTAGCAGTGATGCCAACTAAGCTGTACATATAACAAGCGTGTCTTAACTACACAGAAGCGCATTTTCTTTTTTTCCATTTAGCGCCTTAAAATACAATTGATACTTTTTGAAAATGAATTGATATTTTCTGAAATATATTTGACAATTTCTGAAAATCAATAGATATTTTCTGAAATACAATTGATAATTTCTGAAACACAATTGATCATTTCTGAATTACAATATGTAATTTCTAAAAAGAAATTGATGTTTTCTGAAATACTATTGGAAAAGTTTTAGTCATATCTAAGTAGGAACTCGGCTATAGAAATCATGACTTGTGTAAGCAGGTTTGTAATAGTTTTTCTAAGTTTTTCCATATTATATGTAGGTTTGGGTTTCTGCTTGAAACGCATAGAAACATTGGTTGATATTGGTCATAATAGTGACATTGGTCTTGATTTTGGTCAAAGTGTAGTTTTCATTATATCAAGCTAATGCAAAATCGGTCCAGGGGTTTACTTCACTTATGCCGCATGATAACTGTAACATTTTCTATTAAAAATAGTGAGTTTTGGAACGTTATTCTTCATATTAAGTTGCGAATACAACGAAATTATTATTTCCGCCTGACGCCAATGGGTAAAATAATATTTTAACTCAACGCAAGAGAAGTGATATTGATGATATTCTTATGACCTAAATATTATAAAAAAATCAATCAATGAACTTAACATGGCCTTGTCATAGGATGGAAGTTGTTTTGCTAGCTGTGAAGTATATTTTAATTAGTGTTTGGAATGGCATGTTAAGTTCCTTCCTCTAAGTAGGTGGTTTTTTTTAGAACTTTTTAATTTTGTTTGCTAATAATTTTTTACTAACTCAGCATCAGTTTTTCTCTTTCCCAATTAATTTTACATATTTTTTCTCTTTGATATTGTACAAATTTCTTTATATCGATATCTTTAGAATTTGTTTAAAATAACACTCAAAGAAGTTATTACTTGGAAAGCAATGAAAATGTGATTATTTTCTTTTGATGCGAAGTTACTGAATTTTAGTAATATTCGTAATTATCATTACCAGTTCGGATTTTTGTCGGCTAATGATAATAATATATAGCTAGGCAACAATCAAAATTAAAATGAATGTCATATCGGATCTGATTACTACTTACATGAAAAACAAATTCAAAAATTGTCCCATCGAGCCATATATGATGAGGTCATTAACATGTTTCCAATATAAAAAAAATTTTAGTACAATATATCAGGTATAAGTTATGAGGGCGGTCTCAGAACTACCCGACCTATCAAAGAAAACACCAGAAATTTGGGAAAATGTTCCTTTTAGCTCGATAAAGTTTTTCTAGAAATTTGCGCTAGCTTTGATACCATGTTTACAATAAAAGCTGACTAGCTGTGATTGTTTGCAAATCTGTTAAAACCGAGCTATTTTTTCAAGTTTGTTAATTGAAAATAATACGAGGGAGCTGGATCTGGCCAATCAGGTGCGTGATGAAACAATTCGAACCTTAAATCATGAATCTTGGCCATCCCAATAGTTGATGTGTGAACTGGTGCATTGTCCTGATGAAACAACTTCATCTTGGTTTTATGGTCGTAAACGAAGGAGCAAACTCACCCTGACTAGAATCTAGCTCGGCTTTAATGTTGGTTTGCCTGAGACCTTTCAAATAAAACCATTGAATTACGTAACGGTGACCAATTTGTCATTATACCCTATACCACTATGTGGTTTGGGTATAATGACTTTGTGCTGCTGTTTGTAACTACCAAAATTATTTGACCTCTCCCCATCTTTTATTATACCAATCGACTCAGAATCACTTTCTGAATCACTTTCTGAGTCGAATCACTTTCTGAGTCGATTAAGCGATGTCCGTCCGTCCGTCCGTCTGTGTGTCCATGTAAACCTTGTAATCAAACTACAGGTCGAAAATATGAATATATTTTGATGAAATTTGGTATATAAACTTCTATCAGCCATTGGATGAACGCTATTGAAATTGGTGAAATTCGGTCCATGCTCAGACCTAGTCCCCATATAAATGATCCCTATGAAATCGACATAAATTGCCATAAGATCCAAAGTATCATATAGATCTCAGTCAAATTGGGTTTTTATGCGTTTTTTTATATCCATTAATCAATAGTCCAAAAATAATCCCTATAGGACAATTCTAAGTCATACGCCCCGTATAGAGCTGCTTCTCGATCTTCACTTAAATCTATCAAAAAACAAAAAAAAAAAAAAAAAATATTGCACAGATTTTTCTCAAATTTGGTTTGTATACATTTTATCAAAATATAAGTCACTTTAACAAATATGGCCAGGATCGGTCGATTTCTCGACCTAGTCCCCATATAAATATAGCACCCGATATGAACTTTTTCATTTCTGCAGCCAAAAAAATTAATAACAATGCCACTCATATTTAGTTTATGCTTATTTCCTATATTCAATTAGTGGGATCGGAGAGATAGGGTCTCTTAACCATGGTATAGCGTATCGTATAGTCGGTCCAGACCGACTATAATTTTGTGACTTGTTTCATATTTACATTATTCACTTTAATTGTTTAATTGTAATAGCTCCAAAATAAATACTAAATAATGTGGGGGCTGGAAACTTAAAACATATATATGTTCTGTAATGTTGCCACTTTCCACCAAATTATTTATTTTAACTTTTGCCGCCATCCATACATCAGGGCGGGTTATTCTGGGACCGCCCTCGTAGATTTATAGAGTGTTGGGATGCTGTATTATATGACCGACTTGAAAATTTAAGAAATACGAAAAAATTTACTGTTATGACTTTGAAACATAACAAATATATCTAAAAGTATTTTTGCCACGTGATTCGTTGATTTACTATATTGGCCCCTAGACTACTGTTATTGATGGATATCATATACACACAAACCAAATTTAATCAGGATACTAAATAGCCTGGATGTCTGAGCTAAATGAGTCGATACTCATCTCGTAGTGGGGCTAGATCTAACAGAAGCCAATTTTTATCAATTTCAATTGCCACCGTCATATTTATGTTAAAAGCTTATACGCCAAATGCCATTAAGATATATGTATATGTTAGATATATGTATATGTATATGTATATGTTATGTATATATTAGGGTGGCCCTTCATTATATAGAGGTGAAAAAAGTGTTCGAATTTAAAGTATCACCCCCCAAGAAATATACGAATTACAAAAAACCGGAGAACTACAGTTTTGGGTCAATCAAAGAAATTTAGAGGTCCCTCACCTCGACTGAAAATTTCAAGTGTGTTTATATGGAGAAAATATGACTTTTTTTCAGATTTTACTAAAGTTGATATATGAATCGATATCAGTACTAAATTATCTTTCCAAAAAGCTACATAACTTTTAAATCTAATAAAAACTCGCCAAGAAATGACAAATGCCCTAGACCACTTTTGTGCCAAAAACAAAAAACTCTAGGTCATGGAATGTGATGAACATTTTCTCAACTTTAACAAATTAATTAAAGCCATATTTTTTTTTTTTTGGTCTCTATACCTAAAAGTACTCAGATATGAAATATTGTTTTATATCCATGTTGTTAACCTATTGCGAAATGAGACTAAAAATGGAAAATTTTTTTGATAAATTTCTGAAATCACCTTTTTTAAGTTTTAAAAAATTTTTTTACAAAAATTTCAAAAAATGGATCTAACACTTTAAAGTTTTGTTAGATATATGTTAGCGATTAACTGTGTGAATTTTAAAGTAAATTCCTCTGCCAGAATTTTTGTACAATGATTTTTTTTCGGATTTCGAGGAAAATGAGTTTTTTGTGAAATATTCAGTAAATGTACCCTTTCGAAATACTTTGTATCAAAAATTTATCAGTTTTCTACTAAAATTCAAAGTTTGGCCTCGGCAAGGAATGGGTTAACGATGTTCAATTTATTCCAAATTTTTAGCATGGAAGGTTAGCACATTTGGTTATTATATTTTAAGCGTCACATCTAAAAATTCATCGGAACTAATAAAATATTTGATTTTTTGAAATAAATTGTCTTTCATTAGCTGGGGGTCATATGCGACCCCAAGTCCAAGATTCCATTTTTTTAAATTTTGTTTAAGAAAATTTTTTAAAACTTAAAAAAGGAGTTTTAAAAATTTTATCAAAAAAATTTTCCATGGTCTCATTGCGAGTTAACAACGTGGTAATAAAACCATACTTTATGTCTGAGTAGTTATAGCTATAGAGATAAAAAATGAGCAAATGTTCGTCACATTTCATGACCTAGAGATTTTTTCCACAAAAGTGGTCTGGGGCATTTGTCATTTCTTGGTTTTTATTAGTTTTAAAAGTTATATAGCGCGCAATTTTCGTAAAATCTGAAAAAAAATCATATTTTCCCCATATAAACACAATTGAAATTTTCAGTCGTGTTGAGTGACCTCTAAATTTTTTTTGATTAACCCAAAACTTTGTATTTCTTAGTTTTTCTGCTATTCCAATATCTTTAAGGGGTGAGAGAGTTTAAATACTTTTTTTTATTAAGGGCCACCCTTGTATAAATGTATATATATACTTGAAAACGTATCCATAGACTTCCTTTTATGCTCGAAAATTAAGCAAATATTTGGCATAAATTGACTTGGATTTTCCTCAATTTTTCCGCATTTTTAAAATTCTAATTTGGATGGAATGTAGGTAAAAATCACAAAAAAGAATATATATATATATATGTATATATATGTATATCCGATTTTTTTTTTGTTTTTTTATTTTATAGTGTTATTATCAAAAAATGTTTTTAAAAAAAATATTTAAATAAAACGCGGCGGTTGTATATTGTTTAGGGTATCAAGTGTTTCGCCATAAATCATATTTCATATTTGGTTCTTTCTATATTATTAAAAATTTTTAGTTGTTGTTGTTGTTCTGATTATATCAGTTGGTCAGTTACGAAGTTGAAAACATTATGACTAAGTTTTATATCATATTTTTTCTGTGCAATGAAATTTATTAGAATTCATTTTTGTAAAGCTTAAGCTTGATCATGTTCATAAGTGCTCCATGTTCAGCTAGACAAGTATGTATGTAAGTACAGTGCCAGCTCGCTAATGCGAATTAGTGATTACAGAAACTGATTTGGATTAACGAAATATTCAGATTACTGTATAGGCTGTTATTATGTATAATATTTGAACTAACGCTACATCCGAAAATAAAACACAAGCCAGGATTTTGAATTACATTTAATTTTATTTCTATTTATCATGAAACGCTTCTAAAACTGCATATGTTTTTAAATATATTTTGTGATGGTGGTTTGCAGCTTTTTCAATGCATATACTTCCAAAGCTTTATTCCGCTATTCTTTGAGGATCCATATGTAATCTGTTTGCATACCTCATTTCTTTGACCAGTACATTGCAGTATTTAAAGCCTGCACAACTCTTCGATTTTGAAGGTGTTTTATCGTAATAGGATCTGCTTACGTGTCTTCTGTATCTGACACAAAGTATTGCCGGAGTTAATATACATCCAAGACTTTCATCTACAGAAATTTGCAAGTCATTATTGCGGCGAAATTAGTTTATTTTTATGCGAAATTCTTCAATTTCTTCAAAACAATCCGCAGAGTCAGTCACTGTCGATTCTTGTTGTAATAATGATAGTGGGATGTTATCCTCTGAAGCTCATCTCTGAAAATGAATTTGCTTTATAGAAGAATTTGGCACCCCGTCTCATGAGCGCCTAAGCAATTCACAAGCATTCTTCGAACTGAATTGTTTCTAAAAGATGTCGGAATCATCTGCTACAGAATTTACCAATTCACACAAAAAAACTTTTTTGTAATACAGTTCAGTAAGTCTTATCGCGTTGTACTCCATGGAGTGGATAATACTAGTACAACTTGGAGGTAAAATCATAGTCTTACATTACCCACATTTAGATACTAGCGGCTCGTCATGACATTTTGCATTACCCAGAAGCAATAAGCTTTAATTGATTAACTTGTTTACATTCTCTCCTGTTTTGAGTGTCTTGGGCTGTTTTGAAAGTTTGTCTTCAGAATTTTCAGCAAACCTTATTAAATAATAACTTTAGTTATTTTTGTATAATACTCGTACATTTGTTCCACACGCTTTTTACCTTTTAATATTTTCAGCAAATTTCTCTGCTAAAATCTTTTCAGAAAGTCCGCGATTTATTGTTTCTATTATTTTAAGCTTATCAGCTGATGATAGCGTTTTATGTGCACTTTTTTTTTGACATATTATACGTATTTTAAATTGATGTTTTCGGGTACAATGCCATTCAAAAATAAACCTATTCCAACAAGTTAAAAAACATACTCATGTAATGATGTCCCGTTAATTGTAAAATTCAATTTTTGTAAAAAAAAACAACATTGCTAAATAAGACACAGCAATAAATAAAAACAGAATAAAAAACAAGTAAGAAAATTATGGTCGGTCTAGACCGACTATACGATACCCTATAGAGACCCTAGATACCCTATCCCTTAGGCCCAACTAATTGGATATAGGAAATAAGCATAAACCAAACAGGAGTGGCATTGTTATTAATTTTTTTCCCTTTGAATATGAAAAAGTTCATATCGGATGCTATAATTATAATGGAACTATGTAAAAAAAATGAACCGATCTTGACCATATTTGGTAAGGTCACTTATTTTTTACAAAAACATAAATATTCTTTTTTGATAAATTTAAGTGAAGATCGGGAAGCAGCTTTATATGGGGCATATGACTAAGAATTGTCCTATAGGGTTTATTTTTTGACTATGGTTAATGGGTGTAATAAACACTCACAACCCCAATGTGACCGAGAACTATATTATAATTTGGATATTATGGTAGTTTAAGTCGATTTCATAGGTGCCGTTTGTATGGGGACTATGTCTGAAGATGATCGAGTTGCCTTTAGGCTTTTGTGTTCGCTAGACGTGTTTTTCTTCGTTACTGGTGTTTTTTTTTAAAACGACGAAAATTACTAAACGTACTTTTGCTTTTATTGATGAGGACCCTATGTCTTCATCAAAAATTAAAAAAACTGGGTCCAGAAAAAATTTCTGGACCCCATTACAAGTTTTTGATAATGAAAATGAAACTGAAACTGAAACTGAAATGCAGTGTGAAAAAGTTGATAAAAGTGAAACTGTTAAACTTTCTCCAATAAAAGTATTAACACAAAACAATGAAGACATATTAAAGTTATTAAATAATAAAGGTATAACAAAATACCTTATTAAAAAAATGTCGATTGGTTTAAAAATCCTTTGTGAAACTATTGAAACTTATAATTTAATTATAATAATTTTGCGTGAAAATAATTGCCAATTTTTTACGCACGACAACAAAAACAATAAACCATTTAAAGTAGTTCTTCATGGACTCGATGGTAAAACAGAACTTCAAGTTAAAAACGAATTAAATTCTCTTGGTTTAGAATGCACTGAAGTAAAGATTATTAAAAGAACATTTAAAAATTACATTGATACAATATACATAGTTTATTTTAAAAACGGTACAATAAAAATGTTTGATCTTAAGAAGAATGTTAAATCTCTTTTTCGTACCATAGTATCATGGGAATATCAACGAAAAATAAAAAAAAAACCCGTCCAATGTCGAAAGTGTCAAATGTTCGGTCATGGAGAAAAGGGGTGCAATGTTAAGGTGAGGTGTGCTAATTGCGCAGAAAAACACAAAACTTCTGAGTGTTCATCTGAGAATAAAATACAATGTGCAAACTGTGGTAATAATCACAAAGCTACTGATCTCTCATGCCCTAATCGTTCTGCATATGTTCAAATGAGAGAAAAAATATCAAATCGATCAAATCATTCTCAGAAAAAAACCATTGGAAATATAAACAACAACATAGATAACTTTCCACATATCAACAACAACCAACCATACGTACCAAATGAAGGGACTCATCAAAATTGGCGTCCAAACAGCAATTATAAATTAAAAATAAACAACTCTCAATCCAACATTAAATGTAACAATAATTCTGTTAATAATTCTCAGGGAGATCTCTTTACTGAGCAGCAGATGACGGATCTCACAATGGAATTAATAACTAAACTTAGTCAATGTAAAAATAAACAAGAACAATTTAGTGTAATAACTCAACTAGCATTTAAATATGTTTATAATAATGTGTAATGATCATGGCGAATTTAAAGATAGTGTTTTGGAATTGTAGAAGTATCCGAAACAAAATTATTGAATTTACTAATTTTTTAAATACCAATGATATAGATATTTGTCTTTTAACTGAGACTTGGCTTAGTAATGCAAATAATCTATATCATCCTTTATATTCATGTATAAGAAAAGATCGAGTAGGTCAGAACGGTGGTGGTGTTGCCATACTTGTCAAGAAATCAGTTAACTTCACAATTATTCCCAGCATTGTTACTCAGGTGATTGAAAATGTGGGAATTCAAATAAGATATAGGCAAGGTTTAAGTCTAAATATATATAGCGTTTATTTTCCTGGGGGACATGACAACAGCGTTCTTAGAAACAAATTCAAAAGTGATATTAGGAAAATTTTAAATACAAGCAATAATTATTTGATTTGCGGCGACTTAAATTCCAGACATAGAAACTGGAACTGCTTACGTGCTAATCAATGGGGTAAAATTCTTAATGACTTTACATCATACTTTCCTGTTACAATTTCCTTCCCCAATTCACCCACCTACATTCCGGCAGCGGCAAAAATTAATCCATCTACTCTTGATTTAATTTTATCAAATATTCCGCAGTTTATTTCCAACCCATATACTTTAAATGATTTAAGTTCTGATCATCTACCAGTTTGTTTTAATCTCTCCACGTCTATGCCTTTTATGGAGAATTTATATTATAATTTTAAGCGTGCTAATTGGGAAAAGTATAAGCATTTATTAAGAAACTCGATGAACAATTTTGATCTTAGTTTAAATAATTCAGAAATAGTAGATAATCACATTGAAAATTTCACCAGTTTGCTGCTAGAATCTGTCAGACAATCGGTTCCAAAATCTGCACCTAGAACAAATTACATTAAACTTCCAGATTACATTTTACGTTTAATAAAGCTAAGAAATGCTTATCGTAGAGAATGGTCAAGGTATAGGCAAAGTTCTGACTATCAAATTATGAGTAGATATACTGTTCTCATACGAAATGAGATATACTGCCACCGAAATCGTCAATGGAATAATAGGCTAAGTGCAATGGATAAAGGATCCAAACCTTTTTGGAATGTCACTAAAATATTAAAAAGAAAGTCTAGTAATTGTCATTCTATTTTATATGATAATGGTGTTTTAATTTCCGATGAAGATAAAGCAAACGCATTTGCTAGAAATTTTAGTCTAAATCATAGGGTGTCTGGAAACATGGTTTCAAATGATCATACACTGATAGTTAACGAAACTGTTGACCTTTTTGATTCACATAGCATAACAACTTCATCCTCAGACCTCATTTCAATTACTGATGTGGAACTAATAATTGACAACTGTAAGAGAAGAAAAGCTTGTGGTTTAGATGATATTAACAACCAGATGTTAAAAAATCTTCCCAAAATTGCAGTACGTTATCTGACTCATATCTATAATGCATGCTTGACCCTGCAATATTTTCCCAACACGTGGAAAACAGCTAAAGTCATTCCTATACCTAAACCGGGTAAAACACACAATATACTAGAAAACTATAGACCAATAAGTCTATTAAGCAGCTTAGGAAAAATTTTGGAGAAGGTTATAAGCAAAAAACTGGTCGAATTTCTCAATAGTAACAGCATTTTACCTGACGAACAATTTGGCTTTAGGAGTTCGCATTCAACTATTCATCAGGTTAAAAGAATCTGCAATGATGTTAAACAAGGGTTGTCTACGGGAAAATCCACAGCACTCGTCTTACTAAATGTTGATAAGGCTTTCGACTCGGTATGGCACTATGGCCTAATATATAAGCTTATTCAGTTTAATTTCCCAATGTTCCTTGTTAAGTTGATAAGGAATTTTCTAAAAGACAGATATTTCTGTGTTTCTATTGGGAATTCTTTCTCAGATCTAAACATAATTCCTGCAGGTGTTCCTCAAGGATCAGTCCTAGGTCCAATCCTTTATAATATATTCTGTGCTGACATGCCCACAATCAGTCCATGCAAACTTGCAGCTTATGCAGATGATCTTGCTATTTATTTCACACATGAACTCAGTCCGAACATTCTGACCGAAGTTCAATGTTCACTGGACCGGTTGGCCGAGTACTACTCTAAATGGAGAATAAAAATTAATTCGAATAAGACACAAGCCATCTTTTTCACAAGGAAAAGAAAACCTTGTTATTTACCTAGTGATAATCTAACTCTTTTGGGCAACAGTATAAATTGGTCAAATAATATAAAATACCTTGGCATTTGTTTAGATACAAAATTAACATTTAGCTCTCATATATCTAGCATTACTGATAAAATTGATAAATATAAAAAAATATTATATCCACTTATCAACAGAAACTCTCTTCTTAATAATTCTAACAAAATTCTAATAGTTAAAGTCATTTTTCAGGCAATAATCCTATATGGCTGTCCAGTATGGGGAAATTGTGCAAAAACCCATTTAAAGCGCCTACAAATAGCGCAAAACAAAATTTTAAAAATGGTTCTCAAGTTACCATGGCACTTCTCTACTTCCAGATTACATGCTATCAGTAATACTAGTATTGTCTCTGAAGCGATTGCAAAAACCACCACTCGTTTTATATCAAGTTGTAGCTTATCTGAAAATCCACTAATCTCTAACCTTTATTAATTTTATTAATTATAAGTCTATCTATATCTTTCTATATTGAATAATAATATCAATTAATGCTTGTTATTATTGCTTTTTTTTCTATTCATATTGAAGGTTTTTGTTAATAGTTTTGCTTCGGCTTTAAATCTTTTATTTATACCTTTCACTTTTCTTTAAAATTTATAATAATACTTTAGATATAAGGCAAAGCCAAATCTGTGCAATAAGTTTTCCTAATATGTAAGAAATTTGTAAATTTTGCTATTAAATAAAGAATTAATTAATTAATTAATGTCTGAAGATGCATCAATATTCACCAATTTCAACAGCGTTCATGCTATGGCTGACAGAAGCGTACATACCAAATTTCATCAAAATATGTTCACATTTGTGACCTGTAGTTTGATTAAAAAGTTTACATGAACAAACAGACGGACGGACATCGCTAAATCGAATCAGAATCACCTTCTGAGTCGATCTGTATAATAAAAGGTGGGTTTAGGCCCAATATACATCAGCACAAACATCAGCACAAAATCAATATATCGTGACCACATAGTGGTATAGGGTATAATTAGCTTTATTGAGCCGCAATCAATGCAGACTATAGAGTATCTGACGCGTCATAAATTCAACTCGAATTACTGGATAATTTACACACCTTCGAATTAGCGAGCTGATACTGTAGTTCTTTCGAGTTTCTTTTTTTTTTTCGTATGCACATAATCAGAAATGCGTACTCGACACTTGTTTAGCTTCGTTGATCATGGTGGCACCTGGCACATGTTCACAATCTGTTAGAGGCTCGTGTTTCGGGCTTTTTATGTCTTCTTGAATTGTTGTTGTTTTTAATATCGTCTTGCACTCATTATTGTATATTCTTTTAATAAATATTTTTTTGTTATTTATTTTTTACAGATTGAAAAGAGTCACCAAGCGAAACTAATGTAAGTCATAGATTTTATTTTAAGTTTTTTTCTTATTAATATGCATACAATTTATCAACCGTTAAGAAGTTGCAAGCGCTACGGTTAAGCAGTGGCAGCAAGTACAGTACTTGCCATAGTTGTAACTACATACCATGGCCATAATTAAAAGTTATGTTGAAATTAGAGTTTTGTTTGTTAAAAAAAAATATATATGTATATATAGATAAAAAACAAATAGTAAATAGCATAAAGAAATATACAGTTACTCTACTCAGTTTGTTAATGGAAGAGATGTGGCCAACTTTCTTTCAACTGTGATACTAGTTTAAGACGTTTTTACTGCGATATTTACTCTTATTTATTTTCTACATTTGCTTTAAATTAATTTTGTGTTTTATGTTGTGTATGTAAAACAGAATATATTGTTTATTAAATGTATTAAATTTGACAAAAAAGACTATATATTAATAAAATTATCCCTGAGGATGTTGGGAATCTCCAACAAAACGTCTGATGAATAATAAATAAATAGTCTTTTATTTATTTTGAAAACAAATGACCTTACAAGCCCACTTTAGAGAATTCTAAAAATCTTAACATACTGCCATTTTATTTGATAGTAAACTCGTTTTCTTGTGCTTTCAATAATATTTACGATTTTGTTAAGTTTTTTGAGTCACATATTTTATTATTTGAGTAAAAAATTGAAATACGAAAAAAAAAAAACAACAAACTTATGTACAAATTGTCAGTTAGGCTGCTGCCGTTTCAATAATCTCGTGTTTTATAAGATTTAAACATTTTTTAATATGTAACCAAGTTCATGTGCGGTATATGCAGTTAGAAAATTTACTGCTGCCCATATATGTACATTCTCTATATACAGGGCCGGATTAACCATATCGGGGCCCCTAGGCAATACATGTCTCGGGGCCCCTTCACTATTTTAATATTTGCTAAACCATTTTTTTTTTAACCACAATGTAATTTTTTTATAATTACACTGCTTTTTTTGTTGCATTACGAAAGTATGACATGCAAAATAAAAACAAAAAATAAGGACGAAAATTATAGCCGGTCTAGACCGACTGTACGATACCCTATACCATGCGGTTAGAGACCCTATCTCTTAGGCCCAACTAATTTGATATAGAAAATAAGCATAAACCAAATTTGAGTGGCATTAATATAATTTTTTTGCCTTCGGATATGAAAAAGTTCATATGGGATGCAATATTTATATGGGGACTAGGTCGAAAAATGACCGATCCTGACCGTATTTGGTAAGGTCACTTATTATTTGCAAAAACATTTACAAACCAAATTTGAGAAAAATCTGTGCAATATTTTTGTTCTTTGATATATTTATGTGAAGATCGGGAATCATCTCTATATGCGCCTATGACTAAAAATTGTCCTATAGGGTTTGTTTTTAGACTACTGATTAATGGGTGTAATAAACACATACAAACCCAATTTAACCGAGATCTATATGATAATTTGGATCCTATGGCAATTTAAGTCGATTCAGAGATGTAATTCGTATGAGGACTATGTCTGAACATGCACCGCTTTTTGCCAATGTCAATATCGTTCATGCTGAGAAGGGTACATACCAAGGGTAGAAGGCTACATACCAAATTTCATCAAAATACGTTCACGTTTGCGTCCTGTAGTTTGATTACAAGGTTTACATGGAGACACAGACGGACGGACGGACATCGTGGACATTGTTGATGCGTACTTAACGACCCAACATTTCTAAACAAAAGTGTCGTCAAAAATATTTTTTTTCAATTCCTTCAAGGAAAAAATCCATGGGACATATGTGTATATACCATTGGTCGTCAACGGTCAAAATTAGTGAGCAACTAATTATCTCCGCTCAAAGCAAGTCAGTGATTTTTGTTTTTATTTTTTTACATAAATAACTGTAGTTTTGGCTTTGTATTTGTTGTAAACTTTTAAATGTAGATCATAAGGAATCGATTACTACTTTTGTAAAAAACCTTTTAGTTTCATAAAAACCCGTAATTGCTTCGAAATTTACCATAATTGTTTTTGTATTTTTGAGACATTTGGAATTAACCTTTTTCTGAGCCTTTTTATTTATAGTTTAATTAATTGTTGATTTAATATTATGCATTTTTTTAATTTAATAAAAATATAAAACTATAAAATATCTTTGTTACCATTGACGACCAATTGGACATATATGTCTCGTACTGAATTTTGCTGAATAGTAAACCGATTCCAAATATTTGGCTGTTTCTGAAAACCATAAATACTGGTCCATGTTATAACAAAATTTTAATATATTTGATTCAATAACGTCCGAATTAATAAAATCTAAATATGATTAAAAAAACATAATTTTCAGACCTTGGGGTCCCGTCTTAGGTCCTGAGAATACATGTGCCAACTTTTTTGATATGGTCTGAAAGCTTTGTCGACTCAAGTCAGCTTAAAAAAAATCGGTGGGAAAATGTGGAAAATATAAGAAAAAAATAAAAATGGGACATATATGCCCCATTGGTCATGAGAGGGTTAAATATGATCTCAACTTACATTTTTGTATTAAAAAATCGTTTAAAACATCTTGAAAGTTAACCTTTTCTAAAATATCATTATACCCGATACCGCTATGTGTTAGAACTATCAATAATATTTGACATCCTTTACTATACCGATAAAATTACTTTTTGAGTCGATTTAGCGATGTCCGCCCGTCCGTCCGTCGGCATGTTCATGTAAACCTTTTAATCAAACTACAGGTCGCAAATATGAATGTATTTTGATGAAATTTAGTGTGCAAGCTTCCATGGGCCATATGATGAACTCAACTGAAATTGGTGAAAATCGGTTCATATTCAGACCTAGTTCCAATACAAATGACCCTTATGAGATCGACTTAAATGGTCATATTATCCAAATTATCATTTATATATTGATCATATTTGTTTTGCATGTGTTTACTTTATCCATTTAACTGCAGTCCAAAATAAAACCTATACGACAATTCTTAGTAATAGCCCCATGTAAAGCTGTTCCCCAATCTTCACTTAAATCTATAAAAAACAAAAATATTGCTTAAATTTTTCTCAAATTTGGTTTGTTTATGTTTTTGCAAAAAATAAGTAACTTTACCAAATATGGCCAGGATCGGCCAATTTTTCGACCTAGACATCATGGTATCCGATATGAACTTTTTCATATCCGAAGTCAAAAAAGTTAATAACAATATCACGCAAATTTGGTTTTTGCTTATTTTCTATATCTAATTAATTGAACCTAAGAGATAGGGTCTCTAAACCGGTGGTAGGTAAACATATACCTTCATATTTTGCTTTGTGTGAGTGAGCTGCTATCTCTCTCTTACTCAATGCCCTTGGAGAAACTTATAGTTAAAATAAGAAAATGTACGTTAAAAAAAAAAATTTAAATAACCTATTTTAAGGTTTTATAACATATCAATAAAAATATCATATGGGCAACATTTTATACGAACAAGATCCTCAACATGTCAATCTGTTAGACGATTTATATTTCTATTTTTTTTTTTTTTTAGAAATTTTAACGAGAAAAGTGAAGACTCACAAATATATGCTGACCCAATCATCAAATATTATTTAAGTATTTCGGATATGAAGCTTCATTAATATTTTTCCAAAGCTGAATATCGGTTATAAGCGGTATATTCAAGTAATTTTTAGTGATATCAACACTTTGCTTTTCAATATTAATTTGCTTTTCAATATTACAAAGGAGTATTATGTAACTCAATTATATTTTCTATTTGATCAAAAACTTTAAAACGCACAGTTTCCAATAAATTAACATATTCATTTAATTTTCTCAAATTATATGGAAATATATTAAAATGGAAATATATTATTCAGTTCTCGTTATTTTAATCAAATTTTTCTTTTAGATGCACTGTAATAGTTCAATTTTTCTTATAAACTGATGAACTGCGAAAAATATATCAATAATGTTTTTTTTTTTAAACTGCAACTGGGTTTACTGAAAAAATTCTCGCTAAACCTGGGGTCTAATCGTCGCATTCGTGATCGAGCAAGCTTTCGTATCGAATGAAATTTCGAAACGTATCGAATAGCCTAATCACGGCATACGATTAGAATCGAAACGAAATCTAATAAAAATTGTAAAAGAATTATTTTTAATGTAAATAAAGAAAAACACATGTTTAATGAAAATGAATTGAAATTTTAGAAATTGTGGTTTTAAAGACAGTGGTTTTAAAGGAATTTGAACTACGTAAATATACCCTTTTAAATTAAATAATATTAATAAAATAAAATGTTTCTAAAATAAAATATACTTCACGTATTGAATATGAATTTATAAGTTAAAATATCAATTTGGATAAAAAAAAATAGAGCTTGTATTACTTCGACAGATAACCATTTTCCTCTAGCATTTCTAGTTCAACTGATTTTATTTCATAATCAAACTTTTTTATTGAAATATTAGAAACATGTTCTTCTTCCTTTAATTTTAACGATCTTTCTTTTATATTCAATAACCGATCCAGCTTACAGTTTATGCTTCGTTGGGAATCTTCATATTTTTCAATGTGACACCTTAGAAGGTCTAATTTAAATTCACGTTCATAACTTTTTTTGCTTTTATAATGTGTTCCTTCTCTACTGCCTCAGGTTCATTTATATTTTCATCGTCTTCCTCATCTAACATATCATTAAATGCTTTTTCGATATCATCAGCACAAATTTGTTTCGTAGTTTTAGAACCAAAAGATTAGTTCGATGAAAGACCATCACCAGAAACTCTTATACCGGCAGCCTGAAGAATTTGTTCTTCTCTTTTTGGATGCCTTATTGAATGACAGCTTTTTTCGACATTGTGTTTTTGGTCGGCATAAACCTAGAAAAATTTATCTATGTACGTATAATTGGAACACTTAAAAAACACCTCAAAATAATTGTACCTTTCTCCACATTTTTCATCTTTAACTGGAGGGCCAAACTTATTTAGTTGTATTGTAAGCTGATCCCATAATCGCTTTGAAACAGCTTTTCCCTGGCCACAATTAGGTAAAATATTTTTTTTTTGCCAAATTTGGGTGCTCAAGTAATATTACTTAAATTTTAAGACCTTTTTGTTATTATTTTATATATCCCGCTTTTATTTTTTCGCTTGTTGTCCTCAAGAAATTTAACACTTTTGTTTACGATTGGCTATGTCGTATCGAATGACATTTAGAAAGAAGACACTCGATCGATCGCTCGTTATCGTATGCCATCATCTCAAATTTCGATACTACTTACACAATAGCGAATGCCGCGATTTCAAAATGAAAATTTTCGATCAAATTCAGTCGATCACGTATGCGACGATTAGACCCCTGAATTTACATTCAAATTTTGCATTCATTCCCTCAGTGCATTTCAAACACAAAGCATCGAACCAATATCTTCGTTTGAATGCTCATGCGAGACTGATCGCTCTAAACGCATGGTATGGGGTATCGTATAATTGGCCTATAATTTTCTTGTTTGTCTTTATTTGCAAAATGGGGATATTTTGTTCTTGATTTCTTGACTTAATTGACCCAATTATAGTTGGTTTTTTCAACTTAATTGACCCAATAATAGTTGGTCAATATAGATAATTCCATATATATCTCATAAAACCGTTGCTATAACCTTATCAGCCAATTTCACTTTGCTTTCTTGGGGGCGCATTTGCCTGCTTTGATTGTTGTTTTATTTACGGTGTACAATGGTGAATCCATATTTTTCAGGATCGGGACCGAAAATTTGTAAACCAGTTACTCGTATGCGGTTATACTCGATTGTGCGCGGCCGTCACTCAAAACTGTATCGTGGATTTTATCAATGAATTCCGATGTAACTGTCCCAACCGGACGCCTAGGACGAGTTTCATAAAAAGACGGACACATTTAAATCACATTTTAGATAGTCTTCAATGTTGCTACAGGTGTCCATGGACTTCTTTATTTTCAGTTTTCAAAAATAGAAAAATTTGTATCAACCAATCGATTGGTTTAAAGAAAACTAAAGAACGCATTTGCCCAAAAATTTTGCAACTTAAGATTCCAGAAAACTACTTTGTTTTAAATTCTTAGTTGTTCTTATATCATTTTTGAAAGACTTACCCTGATCTGTTTTGATTTGAATTCCTTGACGTAGTACTCATCAGCTGACGTTTTTTTTTTTTCGTTCGGAGTGGTTTTTGTGCTTAACTGTCTCATAACCTTCTTGCAATTGTTTGTACCACTTGTTAAAATTTATTTGACATAACCTGATCATCGAAGGCCTTCACGTTTACCCGCAGAATTTCCATTACGTTAAAAAAATTTAATGGAAGTTCTGTGTTAAAATTAGACATTATTAATATGGACAAATTCACTTTTAGTTGTCCACTATCAAACCAATGTTGACCAGAATTTTAGCACAGATATTAAAAGTATTACTATAAACTTGAAAACAAAATATACCCAAAGCGATAAATCCGTGAATTGTTTTTATTGAAAAGCCAGATTTTTATTTGATCACAGCATTACATATTTATAAATAAACTGAATCAATATTATCACTAGATCAAAAGATACGAGCGAGAATCATCGTGTTATTAACAAATATTGATTCGAAATGCTTTACATAACACAACATATTTTGTGGTATGGAGTGATTAATAATTTTAAGATTCAAAAAGCCTACGAAAACTTTAACTTAACAAAAATTGCTACGTGTCGTTTTTTGTTATTGTTTTGAAATATCTTTGAAACAAAATGAATGGTATGTACTGAAGGATGGTGGTTTGCTACTTAATTTGTCACTTCTAAGGCCTTGAAAACTTCATAATTTAAACTTAATATAGGTACAAACATTGATTTTAAAGACTTTTAGTTTTTTTTTTAGTTTTTAAAACTGTGCGTGCCGGATATAGAAAAAATCATTTTTTTTTTTCGTTACCCTTTTTTAATAAATATAACAGTTGTCTTAATACCTTGCTGTCTACACCATAACGTATCGATTTTGATAATTTGTTATACATAATTAAATAAATTTGTACCAAAAAAAAAAAAAAAAAAAAAATAAACTAACTTAATAACATTGGAATTAACGCAAAAAAGCCAAACAATTTGAAATGCAAATTATATAACGACCCAAAATATAAGAATGAAAAAAAAACATCAAGTATTTGAAAAGAAATAGGTGCTTCCTGCAAACCAAACCAAATGAAACCACACAATCAAAAATAATTATAAAACGCACTCATTATGGACAAAAAACCAAAAAAAAAAAAAACGTCTTTTGTGATATTTAAGAGAAAAAAGCACCAATAAATTTGATTATAGTTTTCCAATTTCCGTTCAAGGTTTTTTTGATCTTAGGCCGCTATTGACCAACTTAAATAAAATAACAAAATTAACAACACAAAAAAAGAAACGTTAATAAATCCCCTAAATTGCTTTCTTAAACAATATGAATAATAATGAATAAGTCAAAAAAAAAAAAAGAAGAAGCAGAATCATATATAAGTTTAGAAGCATACAAAAATAAATAAAAAAAAAAAAAACGACACAATCATCATCGTCGCCATAGTCGAATGTGTAGTAAAACAAATTGCTGATGATGGTGGCTGGTGCTGGAACTGGTGATTGCGGTACCACCATCATCATCATCATCAGCCTCCAACAATATTATCCATTCATAATTATTTGTTTAAATACAGAATCCAATGATCATCTACATAAGAGTAACAACAGAATAAAAAAAAAATAATTCAAATTTATTAAAAAAAAAAAAAAACGGAAGAAGCGCCCCTTAAATATAAAACATTCAAAAATATCATACAAATTTTACACACATACTTTACTCGTACAAGTTATTAACGAACAAAAAACTCATTGAAGAACGAATCATGACAAAAGACTTGAGCCTAAGAAACAATCAACCTTCGCTTTTCATTTGGTCTTAAATCAGACCAAATGAACAGGCAGTTAAAGGGGACCATAACTGATTTAAGGGCCTAAAAAAATTCATTCTTAATTTATAGCGTCACTGTGAGTTTTGTGAGGCGGTCATGTAGTGGTTTTTGTTAAAAACAACTCTGGGTGCATTCCATATGAGTACATGTTTTTCATTAGTTCTTATGTATTTCCACTTATTTTAGTTTGCCAATGATTTCTAGTCTTGTGGTTTTATCATTTCTAATTTTTGTGGGCAAAAGTGCAGTTACTGCCGGTATTTGTGGACTATTTTTATATTTGTTGTTGTATAGTGCCCTCTACTGGGGACATTTGCACCTTATAATAAACATATTTTTATGCCATCCTCTTAGTATATAACTTGGACATTTCGTTTGAATTTCCCCGAAATTTAGTTCAGAATCACTAAAATCCTCCTTTCTATATTTTTGAGAAAAATTTTTAATGGAAATATATCAAATGTTTCAATAATAATTTTAAGGTGAAAAGAAATGTTTGGTGGTAAAAAAAAATAATACAGTGTTGCCAAGAGCTTCTGTTTCTGTCCCCATAAAAATGTAAATAAATCTCTAGATTAAAGAAATTTTCAGAAAATTAAATTCAAAACGTTATTCGATTGAAATCTTTTATTAAACTCTATACCACTATGGTGTGCGTCATAATAATAAGATCGTCCACTTTATTCATGTTTAAGCAAAAGTTCAATGAGAAATGAATTTAAACTCTCTCCAAGTACTTAATTTTAAATGTTGGTAATATCGTTTGCTCTAATTTGTTTACCGTTCGTTCTAATTTAAAAAAAAATATCAAACTGATACATTTTAACATACGTCAAAACGATAAGGTCAGTGAGAATTAATCGGTAATCATTGACGGCCTGTTCCTTTTATATATTTTTTTATCCAATAATAAATTTAATTCCAAATGGGATGAGGAAAAACTTTCTCTGAAGGTAAAATTGGGGACTCGAAAAATCGCTCTAAAATTGGACCGTTTTCTTTATTGTTTGAACTGTCGCGAAAATTATAGAAAAAATAAAAGTTCTGGTGGACTAACAGTTCTTTCTGTTAGTTAAATTTATAAAATTTCCCAATTTACTTCAAATACTGTCAAAAGCGTAAACAGGATGAAAATTAAATTGAGCCAAAATGAGTCACCAAGCACGGTTCTAAGAGATATTAAAGCACAACCCCACATTATCCGAGCTAAATTAAAGAAATCCATGTTTGAACTCGATCCATAAGATAAAACGAACCAACTGCCATAAGAACCCGTGTATTTATTTAAGAAAAATTTCGTTGGCGGTTCCCTAATGGTACGTTTACCTCTAGTTGGATCTTTTCTTTAACATTACCTAACAACGCTTGCTTTGCAAACCATTTGTTGCCATATCTCTCTTTATATCGCGAAAAAATATTTTCCAGCAACACAGCGCTGCAACACATGTCAATCGATTAACTAAAACCTGGTTTGCGGACTAGGGAGTGTCAGTAATGGAATGGCTGTCATACTCACCAGATCTGAATGTTAGGGAAAACATGTACTACTACTGGTGCGATAACTTTATGCTGGAAACCGTCACTGCTATTCGGTGGGAGCCCTTAAAGAGGCAATTTTAAATGCTTGGAGAGATATTAGGCTAGAAACACTAGAAAACTTAAAGAGGCAATTTTAAATGCTTGGAGAGATATTAGGCTAGAAACACCAGAAAACTTATGAAAATCTATGCCTAATCGGATTTACAAAATAGTATGTAGAAGTAGTCAATCTATAAATTAAATTAATATAAATTAAATTAAACTAACAGATTCCAGCGCTCGAAATTCGAGTGCCATTTCTATGCAGCTTTATTTTTCAACTTAGCCAATTCACAAACCAACACTTTTATGGTTTATTATTATTGTGAATGAAAATATCACATTAACAAATTTAACAAACACACACATAGCATTGTATAATTTTATGTATGTGTCAGTAGCAACTTTAAATGCAATTTACTAAAAATAAAGGACAAAAATTTAAAAATCTGTTAATCTGCAAAACGGCTAAAAGGAACTACCTTTCAAATAATATGCGTTTCGTCAAAATCGGGATAAAACGGTAGAACAAAACATCGATCACAAGAAATCGCTAGCCTATTAATATTATAGGTGAAAAAAAAAAAAATAAATAAATATTGTTTTTTTTTTCAAATAATATGCACTGACCAACCTTGTCATGTTAGAATGCACCTGTTTGATAGTTTTCGTTATAATTAGAACTAACGGTAAACAAATGAGACCCGACGATGTTTTTGTTATCAAAGTTTGAGCTACAAGTATTTTGGGAGAGTTTAAATGTATTTCTCTTTGAACTTTTGCATAAACTGAAAAAAGTTCACTTACCTTATCATTATGACGTATAGTCAGGGTATAATTATTTTGTGCTGATTTTGTAACTGCCAAAGAATTTTGACCTAGATCCATATTTTATTATACCGATCGACTCAGAATCACTCAGAATCATCGATTTAGCTACGAAATATGGTATATTGGATTTCATCGACCATACGACGAACGCTGTTGAAACTGGTGAACATGTTCGGACGTAGTCTGCATCTAAATTTTGGTTGGTGTATTTATTACAAATATTTGTCAGTAGTCCAAAAATTAACCCATATAAAGCTGCTTCTCGATCTTCACTTATCGTAATAAAAAAACAATAATATTGCACAGATTTTTCTGAAATATGGTTGTACATGCTTTTCATTGGGATAACGGGTGCAATGAGGACGTGCCCAACGGCATCACATGAAGCACTATTGAAACTAAGCCCACTACATATAGTGGTGCAAAGGAAAGCCCTGGCAACGGCAATCAGGATAAAGGGAGATAAACCTATAACCAGGCTTTATGAAGGGCAATGGAGCCGAATAAGCCAAGTTAATGACTACTCCCTCCTAGATTGCCCCATGGATATGGCTGAAAAGAAATATGATTTCAGGAAATACTTTATTACGGAACTTAGCAATAAGAGAGAATGGAGCGGTTTAAGCACAGCATATTCTCTAAGAGAAGATACAATCAAATGGTATACAGATGGGTCAAAAACCGAAAGTGGCACAGGGGTGGGAGTCTTCGGGCCTAGAACCAAATACTTCGTGCCATGGGAATACACACGAGCATTTTCCAAGCGGAAATTTATGCCATCGATAGATGTGCACAAATCAACTTGAATAGGAAGTACAAAAGACGGAACATAACCATATTCTCAGATAGTCAAGCTGCTATTCGAGCATGGGACTGTCTACAGAAGCTAAATGAGCTAGGTAAACACAACAAGGTTAGCCTTTGTTGGGTCCCGGGACACATTGGGATTCAAGGTAATGAGCAAGCTGATGAACTTGCCAGAAGAGGAGCTTCCACAAAATTAATATGGCCAGAACCATTTTGTGGAATAGGAAAAGGAGTATTGGAAGGCGTACTAAGGGAACATTGTGTTAGACGGGAATTTTCTCGAGCCACTTGGGCGTAAGGCAATCCAAAATGTTGTTGGGTGGCCACAACAAGAAGAGATTTGGGTCGTGCATTGGATTGTCAAAGAACGATCTGAGAATACTAACCCGGATTTTAACTGGTCACTGTAGGATCAGGGAACATCTGAGCAGGTTAGGAATTGTAGCAAACCCAATGTGCAGATTCTGTGATGAGGAAGCAGATTCACCAGAGCACATACTTGGGAACTGTTGAGCGCTAATGCGTAAAAGGAGAAAGCACCAGGGTTCCTTCCAAATACTAGGTAGCGACATAAAATTACTAGAACAACCAACATTTTCGAATTCCTGAGGGCTTCAGGGTTGGATGAGAGACCTATTAGCAGAGGGCAGTGGAGTACTTCAGATACCTCTTTATACAATACAATACATGTTTTTGCAAAAAATAAGTGACCTTCCCAAATATAATCAGGATCGGCTCATTTTCAGACCAAGAAGGTGTATAACCGCATTCATTTTTGGCATATCTACTCACATAAATATTCAATCAACTCACACAAAGCTTAAAGAATCTTGCCATCACATTACTCCAGATATATCATAGATATTTGTTGCCTCGCCCACTCGTCCAATACCACCCACTTTTGGCGGGACTACTCAAATTAATATTAAAATAACTCAGGCAAAGGTTAAAAGCTCTTGTGATCACAAGATTCGAAACATATGAATATAAATAAATATTTACTTTGTGTAGGAGGTGCTGCGCTCACTGGTCCTATCTCGCCCTTTTTAAGCGTAACTACTCAAACTTATGACCTAGTTTCACAGACGAATATCATTAACCTGGCCTTTGTATTACCCCAGGAAGGAAGGGAAGGGCCAATCCCAATTTATATATCAATAACTATCAAATACTTGCACATCCTGAAGATCCATTCTAAATACTGGTGAGAAAATTAATGAAAACATTTGAGTCGTTTCGGAGATTACCTGAATATACAAACAAACTTTGAATATACAAACAAACTTTATAATTAACTTTGTAACTACTAAAAATATTTGACCTAAACCCATCTTTTATTATACCGATCGACTCAGAATCACTTTCTGAGTCGATTTAGCGATATCTATCCGTCCCTTCGTCCGTTTGTGTGTCCATCTAAACCTTGTAATCAAACTTCAGGTCTCAAATTTTTATGAAATTTGGTGTGTAAGCGTCTATCGGCCATAGTGTTAACGCTATTGGAATTGGTGGAAATCGGTGCATGTTCAGACCTAGTCCCCATAAAAATGACACCTGTGAAATCGACTTGTATTGCCATAAGATCTAAATTATCATATAAATCTCAGTCAAATTGGTCTTGTGTGTCTTTATTACACCCATTAGTCCAAAAATAAACCCTATAGGATGCTTCATACCCATAGCCACCATATAAAGCTGCTTCCCGATTTTCATTTAAATCCCAAAATAAAAATAATGCACAGATTTTTTTCAAATTTGGTTTGTTTATATTTTTGCAAAAAATTAGTGACCTTACCAATATGGTTACGATCGGTCCATTTTTCGACCTAGTCCCCAAAATAAATATTGCATCAGATATGAATTTTTTCATATTCAAAGGAAAAAAAATAACAATGCAACTGAAATTTGGTTTATGCTTATTTTCTATATCCAATTAGTTGGGCCCAAAATAGGGTCTCTAAACACATGGTACAGGGTATCGTATAGTCGGTCTAGACTGACTATAATTTTCTTACCTGTTTTAGTATTGATGTTCTTTAAATATACTTGTCTTGTTGCCTTTGCATTCTTCTTTTTGATCATATCGGGCGTTTTGTAAACCATAAATCGATTACATCTCTTCATCAGTTTTAACTTTACATACAAAATGATCCTAAAATTTCACCTATCTGAATTTTTTTTAGCCCGAGCTAACCAGAGATGTTAGGTATTCTATATTTGTTTAGCCTTAACATTAGCCACTGGATACTATTTTCATCTCTATCCTGGTCATTGCTAAGATTCTACTTACACTGCTTCAGTACATTTTATACACTATACAAACATCTCAACATCAAACAACAATTTAAAAAGTCATTACTTTCCTTGGCAGCAAATAAACTATTTAATTCAAAGAACTTTAAATTTTTGTTTTTTCTCAAAAGCTTGAATCTTTGCAATTAAGTTAATAAACAAACAATAGTAACCGAATTAATGATATAATTAAACTAATTTAATTTCATTGGTATTTTCTTTAAATAAAAAAGCAACAAAACAACAACAACAAATAACTTAAGCATTAAAGAAAAAACGTAAAAACATGCGTCACTTGAACAAATTGACTTTTATCAGATTAAACCACTTAAAATAAATTAAAGAACAATTTCTAAATGATTGTTTTGAAACTTCGAAAGAATTTATAATTTAAATCTAAAGAGGAAATTGGTGGCCCGATTATTTTTAGGAAAACAAAGATGTAATTAAAAGGAAACTGTTTCTAGCAAAACCCATTGACATACGACTTTTTAAGAGACTCGCGCACGTGTAGCGTATGATAAAAAGTGTAGAATTTTTTAAAAGAGAAAGAATTTTAAACTTTGACTTTTGTTTAAAAGAAAATATTTTTGTTTTAAGTATCAGATTTTTTTTGAGAAAACAAATTTGTTTAATGTAACACGTTCATTAAACTAGGAAAATCTATTAAAATTTGGAATTAGTTTGTTTTTATTATTCAAGGGATTTTCATGTTAATTTTAACACACTGGTGTTTCAAGCACAATTTTTTGTTTTAAATTCCAAAAAAAAATTATGTCCATCTGTGCATTGCAGAACGTTTTTTGTTAGTGTTTTTGTTATATTTTTGTATATTTTCCTGTTATTTTTATGATTTTATTATGTTGCATCAACAAAAACACTTAGATTTCCCTTTAAAACATGTTGTTACATTAACACTTGGACATAAAATTAAAATGTGGTCGTGTGTTTAGTTTTCACACTATTTTCAATTCATTGAAATCGATTTGAAATTCCTAGAAGTCTTACTAAAGTTTAATGATTATAATAAAAATGTGTTTAAACTTGCTGAAATCTATGTCTTCCCTAATCTTAAATGTCTCACAAAAACTTTATGTTGCATGCCGCATGCTAACTAAAACATATAGATTGGAGCAACAACAGCAAATCCACCTAAACCATCATAAGCGCTTCGATTGTTTTAATGAGATTATTTCGCGCTAAATAATCAATGTTGCATAGTATTTGTAAAAAAAAAAAACAGAAACAGAAACATAAGAAAATCACAGCCACATGTCAATAATAGTTTTATGTGTTATGAATGCAACATATTTGAGGCTGCTGCATATTGCACAATGGGTAACAAAATTTTTGGGTAGCATATCAAAATATTCTAGATCTTCCTGAATAATAACTTCAAATACTAAATAATCATGCCACCATTTATATTAAAAAGTTATAAATTAAAATGAATTTGATACTTATGTATATAGAAAAGAAGAGCCTGATGCACCCTGCATTACAGTGATTTTTTTTGTAGTGCTTAGAAATATGTACTAGTAACATGATATCCGCCTGTCTTTTTTAGTTAAAATCACTTCAAGTCTGCTGGTTGATCTTTATAAGACAATGAAATAATTTGTTACTAAAAAAATTTCAAATGATGGTATCACTTTCAAAACGTTATTACCAATTATAGATAAATAACAAAAACTGATAACTTCGATTTTAAAGTGCTTAGGATAAAAAAATGTATTATCAAAAGAAAATATCGCAATGAGAAAACTAAATAAATGAAATTGCGAAATAAACAGGGCTTCTAACACTGCACAAAAGTATATATCAGACGAACTTGATGATATACATCTGAAGATTAAATGGAGTAAAGCTGCGTTTATAGTTTTTCATTTTCTTTAAATGGACTTCAAAGTTTTAAAGGACTAAATTTTAAAAAAAAATTAATTATTTCACTATTGGTTTCGAATGAAAGAAAATTATCATGGCAAATTTTATAGTTGAAACTCGTCCTATCCTGCAAGTGTAGAATCTTGGAAAACCGATAACTGATAAACCGATAAATAGTAAAAATTTAACATATTAAAATTGTCAACAAATTATTTAAATATTATCAATAATTAAACCATATTTTTTTGAAGTAGCCACAGATTTCGAGATTTTTTCCGAGAACAAACTGATATATTGAAATTATTGCAAGTTACTGTTTCAAATTACATTTTATAATGATCTCAAAATTATATGACTGTTATAAAGCTAGCGAATTTAGTGCTGGAAGTTCTCTAAAATTAATGCTGAAAATGTCTGAAAAAAAAATAGCTGTTTGGTTATCAATTTAACTTACTTTTTTTTAAGCCTAATTCCACGAAGCCGAGTGGTTTGTCTGCAGATTCTAATTTTGGGTCCAGATATAAGCCGGATTTGGCTAGCTTTGCACCGACAGATCAAAGCCTCTGGTGGGAATCGAACCCACGACCCTTGCATGATAAGCGAGCACTCACCTACCGGGATCTCTTTCTATCTTGCAGTGTAGAGGTTTTTGCAAAGACTTCTCCACTTCGATCTGTCTTGTGCAGCTGTTTTGGCTGTTTTAGGCTCGATTCTTTGTTCTGTTCGAATATTTTTGATAGTGTCCTGCCAAGTTATTCTTCTTCTTCCTCTGCTTCTCTTACCACTCGGTTTTGCTTCTGATACTCGTTTCGGCTGGCGGTTCTCTGGCATTCTAGCAACACGTACAAGCCATCCTAGCTTTTACGTTCGATTTTGTTGTTCAGCGGTTCCATATTTTGACTGGCTCGTATAGTGTCATTTCGTATTCTGTCTCATCTTGTTTTACCGGTCATACGTCGTAAGTATTTCATTTCTGATATCTGAATACTACTTTGATTTTTTGTTGTAACCGCCCATGATTCGCAGCCTTATGTAAGGATTGGTGATTACGTTTAGTTATATACAGCAAATATTGTGCCCGTTGAAACTTCTCTTTTACCGATGAAGTTTTTGTTTAAGAGTATTAATTGGCAAATGTAGGTATTCTGCGATTTAAATCCCTGTCCACTTTTCCGTGTCCGCTAATTGTAACTCCCAAGTAGCGGAAGTGTTCAATTTGCTTTAATGTTTCGGATCCTATAAAAATTTGATAATTATTTCTATCACAGCTTATTATCATGGTTTCTGTTTTCCTTGTATTTATACGGAGGTCTCTTCTGGTAATTTTCAATTCAATTCAATTTATGTAGATCAACAATTATTTAAATTGTTTCTCGAACCGAACTATAAATAACTAATTATTATTACAACACAGGATCGACAATACATAAAAACTAACATACAAAACATACGGTCCAATGCAATTGTGATAAATCTGTTAAGATTTCACATGTCATTACAGTTCCCATCAATGGGACGTTTGGCAAAACAAAAAGAGCTTTTTTCACATTACGAGATTTGTAGTTGATCAAAGCGATGTTAATGTAGATAAAGCTATAAATTGGAAAAAACTCTGCTTGTTCGTTCTAACTCTCGTATGAAAAGAAAGAAAAAACATTTCTCATGTTCTTTTTTTTCTAATGTTGAGTTAAATAGTTGATTAAGCATGAGTTGAGGCAATAGGCAGAAGGATGCTGAAGATGAACAAGTCGCTTTGTTCGAAAGTAGCTACTCCATCTAGCGCTGTCTTCAATTTTTTCCAAATTTCTCTTACATTGCATAAAAGTATTATCTTTTCTAGTATTAGAAAATGTATACATGATCTCGAACCGAACTATAAATAACTAATTGTTTCTTAATATAATTATGTACAAAGAGTTCAAGAATTTATCTTTTCTACTTAAAAACAAGTAAGAGTGTTAAATTCGGCTGTGCCGAATCTTTGATACCCTCCACCTCGGTTTGTGGCAATACTATTAACATAGCTCATGGTAGTTGTGTTCTTGTTATTGTTAATATGTATGAATCACATTTTTTTTGTGGCTTTTTTTATGTTGTTGTATGTTCAACCACTAAACTATTACAAGAAAACACTAGGTTTCATGTTTTTTTTAGAGGTATCTATAAACTTTTGTTCATTTCTCAGCGCAGAGGCTCCCGATTTACTCCGATTTCAATACCAACCTGGTGGGAATTATGGCAAATAATTTTTTCGTAACCTGACCTAAGTAAATGCTTTTTTTTTTGAATGAGCGTGATTTCAACAGACACACGGACAGACGGACAGACGGACAGACGGACAGACGGACAGACGGACATCGCTATATCGACTCGAGCTGTGATAAGGATCAAGAATATATATACTTTATTGGGTCGGAAATTAGTTTTTCGATGCGTTACAAACGGAATGACAAACCTATATATACCCTCTGCCACTGAGATGTGGAGGGTATAAAAATTATTGTTAATTTATAGAATTTTATATATATGGGAGATTTCATGTCAAGTGCACCAACTTTTGAAACCGATGTCTTCCGATCGGGATGAAATTTGCACCAAGGTTAGTCCTATTGGATAGTAGTTTAGACGCAATTTTTCAACAAGATCGGTCCAGATCTCTCTGAGTTAGAGGGAATCAAAATTTGAAATTTTGGCCAAACAGGTGTTTTTTCTCATCCATGTAACTTATTACCTATTGTTCTTAGAAAATTTTCTCCCAAAGAGTTTAGATAGCTATTTCTTCAATATTTCGGAAAAAAATACTTTAAAAAAAAAAAAATTTTACTTTTTTTTCGCTAAATTAAAGCATTTTTTGCCTTTTTTTTACAAAAAGGGCATTTTTTTCTTTTCATAAGAAAGCTTAGGATTTTTCCTTTAAGAGCTTTTTGGTCGCTTAGTGGGACGGGAGTGGGATATCTATCAAAATAAATGTTTTGTAACTCAAGACAACGGTTTTTAAATTTTTCACAAATGCACTTATTTTGAATTTTTTCCTATTTGTGTCTAAAACCTTACAAATAAGACTTATACTGAGAAACTAGACAAATTAAACTTTCCGAAGGTATATAATATACCTAACTAATATTTTATACCCTCGATACTGTATTACCCAGAATATGTTAACCTCAGGAAAAAAAATCGCATTTTTTCTATTTATTTTTAATAATTTATTTTTAATAATAATTAAATTAATGTATAATAATAATAATAATATTAAATATAAAAAGATAAATAATTTATTAAAATTTAATCTTAATTGCATTAGACCCATTTATATCATAACTATTTTTATACTTAATTTATTGTAGCTGATGAAGTATTTAAGCCTTGTAAATTTTAAATACCCACTCTTTCATCCATCTTTTTTGTCGCCTTTATTTACTGCGTTTTTTGTCAATCCTTTCTTGGCGTTACTAGGTTCAGCTGTTGAATTCGCTGCTGATTTATTTGTTGTCTTTGGAAAGAAATCGCATTGAATAGAGGCAGAAAACTTTTTCCACTTGAGTCTTCCATCGACAAGCGGTATAAAAGCATGGTATTGAGCGGTGCCATCGATTGTTACCGCAGCATCGAATCTGCTCTTCAGTGTTTTCAATGTTTCCTGATGATCCTCTTTGCTACTAGAAACTATTTTAGTTTCTTTACAATAACTCTTTGCCCAATGGAATAAAGCAGTCGCATCTAAGATGCTATCTTGATTAGAGCACTGGAGGCTATACTTCGCTGCATTTCTTTTAAGGTTTGCTCCAATACCATCACATGCTCCTTCACCATGAGCAGTAGGATAAAAATGCCACTCAGCTGGCATTCCAAAATCTTTTTCATGGGCCATAAGATTTGCCAAGCTACTTTTGTTTTTAAAATGTTGACGAGCTCCGTCCGAAACGTAGTATACCTTCTTTACTGTAAATTTAGAATTTAGAAATTTTAGTATTCTCTTCTGGTACTCATAAACTGCAACGGTATCATGTTCTAAATCGTCGGATATGATTGCCATACTTTTGTGTTCCAGTTTTTCATCTTTCATGTAGTAAATAACTACTGTGAATATAGTTGCTTGGTCGTTATTGAAGTGGAATGCTTGTATGGCATCCTGAAGAACATATTTATAGTTTTCTGCGAAATCATACGAAATAACGAATTCACCAGACTTCAAATGTATCTCCAAATCCTTGAAGAATGACCATTGCTCTTTGACTAAAAAGTCATGGTTTCTCAAGTTTAGGAATCCTGTACACATTTCTTCCACAAAATCATCCACATTTAAAATGATTGTTTTCAATGTGCATCTGTCAGTCTGAATCCAAGAATCAAATTTGACCTCTGCTATATATTCTCGATCTAAAGAGTTGATTAAATTTTCTGTGATGAATGTGGTTTTCGGGCAATTGGTACATTCACCTAAGTGGAAAGAAGTTGTTGCATTAGGACACATAGTCAATTTAAGGCAATCGCGGTAATCGTGTAAATCTGCTGCCGAATCATCTGTTAAATACTTTAAGTTGATTTCCTTCAACATCAGTTTAACATTTTCATGGTAAATGCAAACGCATACTGTGTGAGTTCCGCTGCTTTCTGCCAAACCGCAATGTTTTGGCCTCATTTGGGTTAATTTCGTGAAGCCAATTTTAACATCCTCGTGTTCAGATTGAAATGTTGCAAATAACTCTTTCAGGTTACAGATAACCATTATCTTCTGATATGTTATGAAGGTATGTTACATACTTTCGGAAAGGATAATTTGTCTAGTTTCTCAGTATAAGTTTTATTTGTAAGGTTTTACACACAAATAGGAAAAAATACAAAATTGTGAAAAATTGAAAAACCGTTGTCTTGAGTTACAAAACAATTATTTTGATAGATATCCCACTCCCATCCCACTAAGCGACCAAAAAGCTCTTAAAGTAAAAATCCTAAGCTTTCTTATGAAAAAAAAGAATGCCCTTTTTGTAAATAAAAGGCAAAAAATGCTTTAATTTAGCAAAAAAAAAGTCTACAAATTTTTTTTTTTAAAGTATTTTTTCCCGAAATATTGAAGAAACTATTTGGTAGAAAATTTTCTAAGAACAATAGGTAATAAGTTACATGGATGAGAAAAAACACCTGTTTGGCCAAAATGTCAAATTTTGATCCCCCTCTAACTCAGAGAGATCTGGACCGATCTTATTGAAAAATTGTGTCTAAACTACTATCCAATAGGACTAACCTTGGTGCAAATTTCATCCCGATCGGAAGACATCGGTTTCAAAAGTTGGTGCACTTGACATTTAAATAATATTGGAGGTAAAAATTTTCAAAAACCTATTTGAAATTATGATAAAAGTTAAACTAAGAACTTATTAACTACCTAAGCTGAAGCTAGTTCATTAATATGGGCATGTCCAGGATTTAAACAACGGCAAGAAAAGCTAAGTCTATTAATTTTGCTTTCCACTAAGTCTATATCTGCAAGAGCATGGAGCCGGCGGGTAGAAAAATACCGTGGAAGATTATAGATTAACTTAAGCAATTAGTTTTGGGAAATTTGTATTTAATTTATATGGCATTTGGCGCTATTTGACCAGACAGGGGCTGCATAAAACATAACCGCCTGAAAAATTGATTTAAATATAGGTTTTTTTGTTGTTTATGTTTAGCCTTGAGTTCCGGTTTATAAAAGCAAGGATTATTCGTATTAATATATTAATTTTATTTACAATTTACGGCATATGGTCTTTAAATTTCATTTTAGGGTCTAATATTACTCCTAAATATTTAACTTTCTGTTCCCATTGAATTAAGGCATTATTTATGTTGATATTTTCTGTGGAATATAGCAAACTTTTCGTTTCCTATTGAAATATATGGCTTGCATTTTGTCATTATTCAGCATTATTTTCCATCTATTAAAATATGAGGAAATTTCAACTAAGGCTCTTTGAATGTTGGTTATAACATCCACAGCTAAAGCTTCAGAACAATGTATAGCTGTATCATCAGCAAAAATTGACATGGTGCATTACTCGAGTTGGGGGATATCATAGGTATACAAATTGTATAGTACTGGTGACAGACGAGAGCCCTGTGGGCAACCAGCTGGGACATTAGGAACTAATAAGAACCAATGTGTACTTTAAAAGTACGGAAAGAGAGAAAAGACTTAATAATTTTAATTATATAAAAAGGGAATTGTAAGTTAATCATTTTATATATAAGCCCATCATGTCACACAGAATCGAAAGCCGCTTTAACGTCAAGTAATACCATTTCAGTGGATTTTTGGTTGTTAAAATTAGAATTCACCAAATTTCTTATTCGCACTAATGGTTGAATTGTATTGTGTTGATTTCGAAAACCAAACTGATATGAAGGTATGTTATTGTTCGCTTCAATAAAATTTTTCCACTTTTTCTTTAACAACTTTCTCAAGTATTTTGCTAATGGAAGATAGTAAGCATATCTTGTGGTTTGATAAGCTTTTTAATTGGAATCATCTTAGACTTTTAAACTCTTGTCGAAAATAAGAGAGAATTAAACATTGATTTATTATGGAAGAGCTTTTAAACAGCTGTTATAAATTTTTGTATTATATGAGGCATTTATTGAAAGATAGGATGTAGAGTTTGGGGTTGATAATTGTAACGCTCGAAGGGTCTCACTTACCAGAAAATTTGTTGCTGGATCACCAAGATTAAAAGCAAACGAATGGTTTAAAGCAGCAGTTTGTGCGAGGATTCTGCATTTTTCGGAGTTAGTTGTATAGTATGGCGTATTGTCTTTCAAAATTGGAATGTTATTAAATTTTTTTCTTAAAATTTTCGTTAGCTTCCAAAATGGGGAGGAGCCTTTATACAACGTAGAAAGAAGGTGATCCCACGATTTGTTTTTAAGTGTATCCATTTCCTCGCAAATAATTTTCTTAGGCATTTTCATGTCATGTTCAGAAAAATATCAGGGTTTTTGTTGGAGAGATTCCTCAGATTTCACGTCATTTGCGTACGCTAACATTATAACTTTCACTGGTTGCATGCTCCAATTTGCTACCTCACTTTAATTCTTCGGATGTGATGTTCCCAGTTCTTACATAATTTCGGATTATTTCGTAAAATATTTTGATTTGTCTGATCGATATGTTGCCAATATTCCGTTTCTAAAGCACCTCTCATATTTGTTGCCATTTTCGTATCGTAAGGTTTCTTTCGATCTGTAAAGCAGCAATGTCTTTTCCTATTAAATTCAATGTTTTTCCGAAATTTGTGTCATCGTAAATACTAAATCTTGGGTCCACGATTTTGTCTAAAGCCACATTGTTCCTCTTCAAGTTGATGTTCTATCTTGCTCTGGTAGTCTTTCGGTGAGTATTCACGAGTATATTTTTCCCGCTACAGTTAGAGGTGATATATCGGGGTGATTTTGGCGCAGTTGGTTATCTCCAGTCTTAAAAATAGGATTGATTATGGCTACTTGCCAGTCGCTGGAAATTGTTGTCTGTTTCCATGATGCATCATCAACCAGATATTTCAGAAGTTCTGGAGCTATACCATCATGTCCAGCAGCTTTACCTAAATTCATTTTTGTGGAGTGCATTGAGGAGTTCATCCATTCTGATTTGGCCAGGATCTTCTCCGAAAGTATATATGCAGTTTTCTGCTTGTTAATGATTAAGAGATTTAAAAAAACTCAGAAACAATTTTTACACTATTTTATTCTTTTATTTTTGAGTAAATTCTCATTGTGTGACGGAATGACATTTTTGCTACCATGACTCTGTCCTGGTACTAAAACCTGGGAACATTTGTAAATTAAGACGCAAGTCAGATTTTAAACTAATACATATTTTACATATGATATAAGCAATATAAAATTATAATTTAGAGCAACTGGCCTGTAATAACGGGTGATTTTTTTGAGGTTAGGATTTTCATGCATTAGTATTTGACAGATCACGTGGGATTTCAGACATGGTGTCAAAGAGAAAGATGCTCAGTATGCTTTGACATTTCATCATGAATAGACTTACTAAAGAGCAACGCTTGCAAATCATTGAATTTTATTACCAAAATCAGTGTTCGGTTCGAAATGTGTTTCGCGCTTTACGTCCGATTTATGGTCTACATAATCGACCAAGTGAGCAAACAATTAATGCGATTGTGACCAAGTTTCGCACTCAGTTTACTTTATTGGACATTAAACCAACCACACGAATGCGTACAGTGCGTACAGAAGAGAATATTGCGTCTGTTTCTGAGAGTGTTACTGAAGACCGTGAAATGTCGATTCGTCGCCGTTCGCAGCAATTGGGTTTGTGTTATTCGACCACATGGAAGATTTTACGCAAAGATCTTGGTGTAAAACCGTATAAAATACAGCTCGTGCAAGAACTGAAGCCGAACGATCTGCCACAACGTCTAATTTTCAGTGAATGGGCCCTAGAAAAGTTGGCAGAAAATCCGCTTTTTTATCGACAAATTTTGTTCAGCGATGAGGCTCATTTCTGGTTGAATGGCTTCGTAAATAAGCAAAATTGCCGTATTTGGAGTGAAGAGCAACCAGAAGCCGTTCAAGAACTGCCCATGCATCCCGAAAAATGCACTGTTTGGTGTGGTTTGTACGCTGGTGGAATCATTGGACCGTATTTTTTCAAAGATGCTGTTGGACGCAACGTTACGGTGAATGGCGATCGCTATCGTTCGATGCTAACAAACTTTTTGTTGCCAAAAATGGAAGAACTGAACTTGGTTGACATGTGGTTTCAACAAGATGGCGCTACATGCCACACAGCTCGCGATTCTATGGCCATTTTGAGGGAAAACTTCGGAGAACAATTCATCTCAAGAAATGGACCGGTAAGTTGGCCACCAAGATCATGCGATTTGACGCCTTTAGACTATTTTTTGTGGGGCTACGTCAAGTCTAAAGTCTACAGAAATAAGCCAGCAACTATTCCAGCTTTGGAAGACAACATTTCCGAAGAAATTCGGGCTATTCCGGCCGAAATGCTCGAAAAAGTTGCCCAAAATTGGACTTTCCGAATGGACCACCTAAGACGCAGCCGCGGTCAACATTTAAATGAAATTATCTTCAAAAAGTAAATGTCATGGACCAATCTAACGTTTCAAATAAAGAACCGATGAGATTTTGCAAATTTTATGCGTTTTTTTTTAAAAAAAAGTTATCAAGCTCTTAAAAAATCACCCGTTAGTATCGAATTTATTAACTGCCATTTGACGTGACGGAATGACCGTGACGGAATGACCAAAGTTTCTTAAACATGTAAAACATGTAAAAACATGAAAATTGAGTAAACAAATAAATTTTATATTTATTTTATTATCTAGAATGCTTGTAAGGAATTACATTATGTAACTTGGAACATATTTTAATATATTTTTAAACTTACTTCATATAAATGAAAAAATATTTTTTTCATAAAAGTTGACATTTTTATGGAATTGCCCTTATAGTAGTGGCATTTCTCAGTGTTTTTGTCGCTTAGAAATCAATCCATCGTAATTTCTTGTCATTTACTTCCTTCTTAAGAGCATCGTTACACCATCTAATAATTTTGACATGTCGTCCACCGCATTTAGCTTCACCGCTTACTTCTTTCACAGAATCAAGTATTATGTTTTTAAATTCGTTCCATTTGGTGTTTTCGTTATCGGATGTTATATGTGGTCTAGCCCTTCTCGTTTCAGATACTGTCTTATGGTACTACTCTTGAACTGCACTGGATTTTATTTTAGTGATTAAGAAATCAAAAACAACGTTTTCAGATGTATTTCAATGTTTAAATAATCCTTGCAGCGACTTTGCGTTAAACAACGAAAACTACGATATATTTTATCAAACAAATAAAAAACTTCAGTAAAACTAAGATATTTGTAAAATTGGTGATGAATCGTTGTGATAAAATGATTCGTTGTTATAATTCGTTGTAAGAGGCGTAAGATGTTACCGAAAGTAAATTATCAATGAATGAAAAAATTTGCCGTGCAACAAGATAAATCAAAATTTAATCTCGAAGGACGTCAACTAAGAACATCAGGTGGTATGAATAATTAGCAAAAGAGAAATGACGTAGTTGAAAGATGTGAAAGCTCATGCTAACTTAGAATCCATGGAACCAACAACTGTTATATCATTAAGGGCGTAGGAATATTCTGCACAAAAAAAGGTCACAATTAACGCTGGAATAACATATGTAATTAGCGACATGCAATTGCTATATGCTCTTGCTATTAGCATTTATGTTTACACATGCTACTGCGAGTTCATTTTCGAAATATTGTTGAAGCTCATATCCCACAAAAAAGGGATGGGATATTTTCCTAATTTAATTTTACATCCATACTAACTTTTAGTTTTGTTTACAAAATAGAATTACCGAGTTCATTATATAGGCACATTTTTGGGGAAACGGTTAATATTTATTATTATTAGTATTATTTCAAAAAAATTTAATGCTCTATAATTAAAAAACTTACGTTTTTATATGCGCATTTCAAGAAATAAATCATAATAATACATTTAACAAATTAAAACTTTAAGTGCAATGTTACAGTAATCCAGTAAATTTGCATTAAGTTTATAACAGGGTAATATTTTTCATCTATTTGACATTTAGTGCCAACAAGTGTCAAATTTTCACTCGCATGCAAAATTTGCTGCCACTGGAGATGCCATTGCGAAAAATGTATATGTATTAATAAAAAATTGCGAGTGTATTGAGTTTTTCGAACTGTAGTGGCAGTGACAGTGGCAGTGACAGTGGCAGTGGCACGTGTAATTTCTTAGTAAGTGTTTTAAAGATACTAAGAGAAGTTTTGTAGTAACTATACGTACGTCATACTGTAGTTTATTTTACTATGAGAATTTTTTCTGTGGTCACAAGCAATAACCGCCTAACTCGAAAATTATGCTTTAGAGAAAAATAGCTTTTTATATAAATGTAATAGGGCTTCATTACGACTTAGGTCAGAATATTTGTATTAATATATTTTTAAAAAGCAGTGTTAGAGAAATGAGAATTTCACGTAAATATAAAGATTTTTTAGTAGAATATGATAGCATACATAACTCGAATTGGCGAAAATCATTCTTTCGAGAAAAATAACTGTTTATATAAAAGTAATGAGGCTTTATTACGACTTAGGTCAGTATGTTTTCATTAATAACTTTTTAAATAACAGTGTTAGAAAATGGGGATTTCACGTAAATATAAAGCATTGTTAGTAGAATATGATAGCATACATAACTGAAATCGTTCTTAAGTCGACTTAGGCGGTTATCGCTTGTGACCACAGATTTTACTATGAGAAAATGTTAAATAGCTATTTATGACCGTTATCACAAAACTAACTAGGAAAAACATTGTATTTTAGTAGCAGTAATTTTTTTTAGTTATTTTGATTGTATGAAACAACTATAAAATACTTTTTTGTTGATATGACAACATAATATTTTTTTGTAATTACTTTTTTTATTACTTCGCACGAAATTAAAAAAAAAAAATAAACAAACGCAGTTTCCAAAATGATGTGCATTTTTGTTATTTTTATTGTATTGTTTTTTTTTTTTAAATGTTCTAATGCAGGCCATAGACGTTGCGACGATTGGTACAACGGTTTTTCAATTTTTCACAAATGCAGAAAACTTTTTCAACTTGAGTCTTCCATCGACAAGCGGTATAAAAGCATGGTATTGAGCGGTGCCATCGATTGTTACCGCAGCATCGAATCTGCTCTTCAGTGTTTTCAATGTTTCCTGATGATCCTCTTTGCTGCTAAAAACTATTTTAGTTTCTTTACAATAACTCTTTGCCCAATGGAATAAAGCAGTCGCATCTAAGATGCGATCTTGATGAGAGCACTGGAGGCTATACTTCGCTGCATTTCTTTCACATGCTCCTTTGCCATGAGCAGTAAGATTTGCCAAGCTACTTTTGTTTTTAAAATGTTGACGAGCTCCGTCCGAAACGTAGTATACCTTCTTTACTGTAAATTTAGAATTTAGAAATTTTAGTATTCTCTTCTGGTACTCATAAACTGCAACGGTATCATGTTTTAAATCGTCGGATATGATTGCCATACTTTTGTGTTCCAGTTTTTCATCTTTCATGTAGCAAATAACTACTGTGAGTATAGTTGCTTGGTCCTTATTGAAGTGGAATGCTTGTATGGCATCCTGAAGAACATATTTATAGTTTTCTGCGAAATCATATGAAATATTGAATTCACCAAACTTCAAATGTATCTCCAAATCCTTGAAGAATGGCCATTGCTCTTTGACTAAAAAGTCATGGTTTCTCAAGTGTAGCAATCCTGTACATATTTCTTCCACAAAATCATCCACATTTAAAATGATTGTTTTCAATGTGCATCTGGCAGTCTGAATCCAAGAATCAAATTTGACCTCCTCTATATATTCTCGATGTAAAGACTTGCTTAAATTTTCTTTGATGAATGTGGCTTTCGGGCAATTGGTACATTCACCTAAGTCGCAAGAAGTTGTTGCATTAGGACACATAGTCAATTTAAGGCAATCGCGGTAATCGTGTAAATCATCTGTTAAATACTTTAAGTTGATTTCCTTCAACATCAGTTTAATATTTTCATGGTAAATGCAAACGCATACTGTGTGAGTTCCGCTGCTTCCTGCCAAAACGCAATGTTTTGGCCTCATTTGGGTAAATTTTGACATCCTCGTGTTCAGATTGAAATGTTGCGAATAACTCTTTCAGGTTACAAAGAATCATTCTCTTCTGTTATGTTATGAAGGTATGTTACATACCTTCGGAAAGGTTAATTTGTCTAGTTTCTCAGTATAAGTTTTATTTGTAAGGTTTTACACAAACAGGAAACAATTCAAAATAGTGCATTTGTGAAAAATTGAAAAACCGTTATCTTGAGTTACAAAACATTTATTTTGATAGATATCCCACTCCCATCCCACTAAGCGACCAAAAAGCTCTTAAAGGAAAAGTCCTAAACTCTCTTATGAAAAAAAGCCCTTTTTGAAAAAAAAGGCAAAAAATGCTTTAATTTAGCAAAAAAAAGTCTACTTATTTTTTTTTTTAAAGTATTTTTTCCGAAATATTGAAGAAATAGCTATCTAAACTCTTTGGGAGAAAATTTTCTAAGAACAATAGGAAATAAGTTACATGGATGAGAAAAAACACCTGTTTGGCCAAAATGTTAAATTTTGATCCCCCTCTAACTCAGAGAGATATTGACCGATCTTGTTGAAAAATTGTGTCTAAACTACTATCCAATAGGACTAACCTTGGTGAAAATTTCATCCCGATCGGAAAACATCGGTTTCAAAAGTTGGTGCAGTTGACATGAAACACCCCATATTCTAAATTCTGAGCCATTGTGCAAGGACGGACTGCATTTACTGCATATGCGTAAAATTAAATATCTGCTAGGTCTTTTCATTGCACTTCTTTTCTGGCTCGCATATTTAAGTATTTCCTTAATTATACTTGTTATATCAATTCGTGCATAAATGACATTACAACTAAAACAAATACGATATTTTCAATCATTTACCGTTCACAGCTCCAGTGGCATAGACAAGCTCCAGTGAGGAGACAAGTTAAGACTCCTCATATTTGTTTTTGTGTCTTATTTATTATCCTAAAGTTCTTTTGCAGCTTTCCTTTAAATTATGATATTGTTTGTTTTTGTAACTCATTAATAACGTGAAGTCATATGTTAAGTAGAAGACTGTGGTGTACTTTCCCACTTACATGGACTGTTTTGTAGATGTTTGTAACACCATTAATAGTTTTATTTTTATGTAGTATTTAACAATTCATTACATCCGTTTTGTAAAGTTTGAGTTGGTGCGTTAATTGAGATATAACTTTTTCATTTCATGTTTTTTTTTTAATATTCTATGCATTCGCTTGTAATGATTGACTCTGTAGTTTGACTATCAAATTATATTTTAAGGCAAATATCTAGTTAAGATTAGTAGGCACTACAGAAAAATTCAATGTAACATGGCGAAATATATAATAAGGTGTTTTTAAAATTTAAAATATAAAACTTAAGATTTCGGAAAATTAAATTTGTTTCAGTTTGGTAATACACCTATAAGTTTCTGTCGTTCCTATAAGGAGCCTAGGGCCATAACACATCTGTTTCATTCAATTCTCTGCAACGATAATTTTTTTATCCTGTTCCAGCTCTTGTTCACTCTAGCAGCTTCTAGTTCAATTTGGCGGCGCCATGTACCCTGTCTTTGGCTACTTTGGGGATTCAATAGTATTTCTGGTGGTATAGTTAAGTGCTTTGCGCTAGGAATGCCCAATCCAACGCCGTTTTCTTCTAAGAATTTCTTTGCAGCTCAATCCATGATATTGCAAGCTATGCTAAGCAAACCATGAACTGTTCGAAAATGTGTTTCTGGAACGCAAACAGCTTAAGCCAACACAAAGACGAACTTGATGATTTTCTCAGAGACAATCAACTTGATATTTTGCTTGTCTCTGAAACTCATTTGACTCATTCTCTCTTCACTGCGCTGATGCACCTTGTATGAGAGCATGCGGTGGCTCAGCTATACTAATTAAATCCATATTAAAAAATTATTTAATGTTTAATCTTTATTGGAATTCTCATCTGACACACACCCGTTATTGTTACCATTTCGAAACCCCAAAAAATTGTGTCCCCATCTGGTGATTTAACTCTTTCAAGTAATATGGATTGGCTAAAATAAAAAAGTTTCTTAGTACATATTTCACATAAAGCTTTCCGCTAAGAACACCAGATGATACTGACCTCTCGATTGTTAACTTCGTCACACCAGGCCATATAGAACTTCTTCTTTAGATGTTGAAAGGCTATTAGGTGAAAAAAAGAAGAATTCGAGGAGAGTGGCAACTGCACAGATCTGCTCAACTTAAGCATCTATTGGAAGAATGCACGAAAAACCTACGGAATCTGCTTGAAAAATAAAGAAACGTTAAACTGAATAGATATCTTGAAAAACTGAATCCAACAGAAAAAACTGATTACTCTTTGTGGCGTGCTACAAAAAATATTAAAAGACCTGTTGCATGTTAGCCTCCTCTAAGAACGGAAAGTGGCGGATGTGCTAGAAATGACAAAGAAAAGGGAGTTATGTTTGTGGAACATCTCCAAATATAAACCCTAGTTCTACTGACGAGTTGCCACTTGTTACTTCACAGCATAGAACAGTGTCCCTTCGCTTTGAGATTCAAAGGTCGAAAAGGCTTTTGTTAATTTAAACTCCAAACCGGCATGGGGGATCGATGGGATCGGTAACAAAATGCTTTTGGTGTTACCCCGAAAGTACTAAGGATAATTCTGTTTATTTTTAATGCTATGATACGCCTTGAACATTTTCCCCTAGAATGGAAAATTTCAATCGTTACAATGATACGTAAACAAGGTAAATATTACACAAAAGCCGATTCGTGTAGACCAATAAGTTTACTGTGCAACTTGCCAAAACTATTCGAGAGAATTTTGGTAAACAAACTTACAATATCCGTAGATCTAAATAATTCATTCCATCATATCAATTTGATTTCAGACGAAAACACAGCACCACTAAGCATTTTCACAGAATTGCAAGTGCCATAAAAAGAGCTTTTGAAGAGAAAAAGTACTACTCTGCACTTTTAATAGACGTCTCGCAAGCCTTCGACCGAGTTTGGCACAAGGGACTCCTCTATAAAGTTAAATGATAGAAAATCCTCTATAAGAGAGAAAAGCTTTGTGAGTTCATGCTGGTGTACCACAAGGTAATATCTTGGGTCCACTTCTGTACATTCTTTACATGTCAGACATGCCAATAAATGAAGACACACTTGCGTCGACTTTTGCGGATGATACTACAATTTTAAGCGTACACGAAAATCCCTCAACAGCATCTCTTCTTTTACAGAGCCTTATTGAACAGCAGGAAGATTGGCTAGATATGTGGAAGGTTAAAGTAAATGAACAAAAGTGTATCCACGTAGTTTTTCCCTAAGAAGGGAGAGTTGCCCTCAAATTCCTCAACATTCCTCCGTTAAATATCGCGGACTACATCTTGATCGCTGGCTTACCTGGAAAAACCATATAGATAGTAAATTAAGACAAATAAAATTTAAATAAGTCCTATTCACATGGCTAATTGGTAGGAACTCGAAACTAAGTTTCGATTGTAAGCTCATGATTTATAACTCGATTTTCAAACCCATTTGGTGCTATAGTATTCAGTTATGCGGAACAGCCTCAGCTTCAAACACAGAAAGAATACAAAGATGCGAAAACAAGATTTTGAGAATGATTACAAGCTCACCGTGGTATTTGAGAAGCTCACATTTACACAGAGACTTAAAGGTTTCTCTATTAAAATGCGATATCATTAGATATAGTGCAAACTATTTGAAAAAGAAAGAGTCTCACCCGAATCTTTTAGCACGTAACTTAATCAACAATCGTATCGACCAAAACTTAAGAAGGAGGGAGACTGCTGATCTCATTGGAAAAATGGATTTATACAATTTTTTTATCATTAGATTACATGTGTGTATTAGGGTGGCCCTTAATAAAAACAGAGTGTTCAAACTGTCACACCGCGGATTTATCCCAAATTTTTGGAACGAATCACCTACACATTTGGTTATTATATTTTAAGCGTCGCATCTAAAAATTGGACAACACCTACAAAATATTTGAATTTTTTGAATAAATTGTCTTTTCTTAGCTTGGGGTCAAATGTGACCCCAAATCCAAAAGGGTTAATAGAGTCATATTATTTTTTTCCGAAACCCTAGGCTATTAAGATAAAATATAACATTTAAAAGTAGAAAAGTGATGAATTTTTGATACAAAGTATTTAGAAAGAGTACATTTACAGAATATTTCACAAAAATCCAATTTTTCTCGAAATCCGCAAAAATAAAATCCTTGTCAAAAAAATTCTGGCAGAGCGATTTACTTAAAAATTCGCGCAGTTAATCTCCAACATGCATTTAATAAAACCTTAAAGTGATAGATTCATTTTTTTAAATTTTGTTTAAGAAAATTTTTTCAAACTTGAAAAAGAGTTTTAAAAATTTTATCAAAAAAATTTCCAAATTTCGGTCTCAATGCGCAATAGGTTAACAACGCGGTAATAAAACAATACTTCATATCTGAGTACTTATAAGTAAAAAGACTAAAAAAGAATAATGGCTTTAATCAATTTCTCAAAGTTGAAAAAATGCCATCAAATTTCATGACCTAGTTTTTTTGGCACAAAAGTGGTGCTATTTCTTGGCGAAGTTTTATTCGATTTTGAAGTTTTATAGCCTTGTGAAAGGATAATATAATATTGATCCGGAATTATATAACAGCTTGTCGGAAAAAATAAACTATAGAACGAAATTTTCGTAAAATCTGAAAAAAGTCATATTTTCCCCATATAAACACACTTGAAATTTTCAATCGCTTTGCGTACTAAACGTTTTTTGATTGGCCCAAAACTTTGTATTTCTCAGTTTTTTTGCTATTCGCATATTTCTAGATGTGAGACTGACAGTTTGAACACTTTTTTCCCCTCCATATAACGAAGGGCGACCCTAGTGTATATAGAATAAATGAAATTTTGTCTGGCACTGGCTGGATTTAATATTTAAGTTTTAGTTTAAAGATTTGAATAACTTATTGCTAGTTCACAAACCTGTGTGAAGATTCAATAAATAAAGTTGAATTACAAAAAAAAAAAGAATTTCTTTATTTATGGTGGTTCGTTCTGTTGTGATCCACAGCTTTTCGTTTCATATTTTCGGAGGCCAGAATATTCTTAGAACTCTTGACAAACATTAGTTTATAAACACTTGCACCGATTTAGTATCTCGAACGATTGCATGGCAAAAGGCACATCCATGCAGAAGTACGGATTTAATGTAGACCGCCTGATGGGATCTGAGACGCCAAATGATCGCTTGCCGAGCTGAATGCTATTCTTTACATTTTCTAAGCACTCACCACTTCTGTAGAACGTTCTGTTGTTTAAAGAGTTTATACGCATTATCTTGATCTTACTTATGTTTATTTTCATAACCGAATTTTCTCCCTATTTTGGTACAGCTTTGATCTTTTCTGCCATGTCGTTGTGGTCGCGTGATAGTAGCCATATGTCATCAAAGTAATCGAGATCATTTAGCCTTTTATGAAATTCCTTGAAATTCCTTGAAATTCCTCTTTCCTCCCGGCTTGCTCTATTCATAATGTTGTTTTAGACTAATTTGAATAGTAGGGTTGACAGAATGCATCCTTGCCTCATGCCAAAATTTACGACAAATTTATTACTAAAGCAGCCTTCATGCATCATCCTACAGCTTACGATAACGTAGAGGGCTTGAATTAATGATATTATTTCGGTGTGTTCTGCAGCAAGCGCATTCGAAATAGCCGCGAGTGAGAGGGTATCAAAAGCCTTCCCGAAATCTATGAAGGCTAGGTACAGAGATCATCTTCATAAAACGGAGTGTTCCATTACAATCCGGAGACTGGTCTGATGGTGTATGCACGAGTTGTTGGATCTAGGTTAGGTGGTTAGGTGGTTAGGTTAGGTTGATAAGAGGAGCTATGTATACACATAGCTCATATCCGTTGTGTCCGGATATACACCTAAGCCAGTAGGTCGGCTTGTTGTGCGCTCTACATCTCTACGTTCATCCGGTTACCTACCCCTCTGCTAACTTAGAAATTCGGTTTCATCAGCAAATTTCTTGAGTATTTTCCAGCTTATCCCCCTAAGACCCGTCAGGCCTGGTAAGATGTCGTTGGATAGATGTCTGACCCTAGCAGAGCTCAGACAGTAGCAGAGGTAGTGTTCTAGGGTTTCGTCATCCTCTCCGCAAGCTCTACAAATGGCTGATTCCGCCCGTCCTATACGGTATAGATGAGCCCTCAGCTCAGAGTGTCCAGTGATGATGCCAATTACCCTACTAAGTTCTACCCTGCTCAGATTCAGGATCTCCCTAGTTCTTGTAGTATAGGGAGAACCCCATAATATCTTTGTAACCTTACCCACGTCAGTCTCTTCCCAAATTGATACATGCGAACTGGTCGCCCAGTCTGCCAGTTCCAATTTGAGAGACTTGAAAGGTTTTGGGTTTTCCAAATTAACTCTTTCCAGGAAAGAGCCCTTCCTGGCCAGTTCGTCAGCAATCTCGTTTCCCATTATACCACTGTGTCCTGGGATCCAAACGATTTCAAGTCTGCCTCTTCTGGAGAAGTTTGAAATCTCCTCCTTACACTCGAGGATAGTCCTTGATCTAGTTTTGTCCGCGGATATCGCTTTGATAGCCGCTAGACTGTCCGTAAATATTTTCACGTCTCCGGGACTTGGGGAATCCCGTGCGTTAATAGACCTAATACATTCCTTTATCGCTACCAATTTAGCCTGAAAGACAGAGTTGTGGTACGGAAGACGGAGGTATTTCCCTGTGGAACGATCTTCATCGTAGAAACCTATCCCAGTCTTGCCATGCAGACTAGAGGCGTCCGTATAGTAATGTGACCCTGGAAGGTTTTGTAGAATATTCGCGTTCATCCAACTTTCCCTGTCTAGTATCCGTATACTGCAGGGTATATCTGTTGACACTTCCGCGATTCTATCACAGCTAATATTCTCTGTGTTGAGTCCCGGAATTTGGTCTAAAATAGTCTGGTGTCTGGTCATGTGGTCGGTGATATATTCTCCTGTTACCCTTAGTCGTAACATGGCCAGAGCTGCCTCATATTTAATTGTAAACTCGATTGGGTGTATAGATAGAATATTCTCTAAAGCCCTCGTAGATGTAGTCCTTATTGCTCCACTGATTCCTATGCAACAGAGGCGCTGTATCTTTTGGAGTGGTTTAATGTAACATTTCCTGTTCATTGATGTCCATATGACTATGGATGCGTAGGTTAGAATAGATCTAACGACGCTTGTATACAGAAAATATGTCATCCTCGGGTTTAAACCCCATTTTGAGCCTATAGCCCTTCTGCAAACCGCCCATACACGATGAGCCTTCGCAACCCTGCTCTCGATGTGGTGTTTCCAAGTAAGTTTTTTATCGAGAATCACCCCAAGGTATTTCACCGTCTGTGTGATTCTAATCGTTTTGCCCTGGAAGCGAGGTTCATCAAAGTCGATTATTTTCGTCTTCCTTGTAAAGTGGCATATTTCAGTTTACTCTGGGTTCACATTCAAACCCCTCGGTTGTGCCCAGTCATATGCTATTTCGAGTGCATTCGATGCCCTCCTACATAAATCTCTAGGATCTTTCCCCCTTAACAGTATCGCTACGTCGTCTGCGTAGAATCCTTGGCTAGAATCCTTAGCAGACTGTTTATAGAGAAGGGGGGGATAAAATCCCCCCTTGAGGTGTCCCACAACAAACCTTGTTTCTTATTTTAATGCCACCAACCTCGCAACTTATCCATCTATTCCCTAGCATGTCACTGATCCAGGCTCTAATATCCCGGTAAATGTCGAATTGTTCTAGGGATTGGAGTAGCGTATTGGTTGATACATTGTTAAAAGCTCCTTCTATATCAATGAATATAGCTAGGGTGAAGATTTTAAGATCAAAAGATCCTTCGATGTGGTGAACTACTTCATGAAGCGCAGTTTCCACTGAGCGTCCCTTTAAATAAGCGTGCTGTTTGAATTTCAACAACTCATTTGGGATTTGATATTTAACCATGTTATCGGATGTACAACCACCCTATTTTCTCCTTTGGGCCTTGCTTTCAGTTCGTCATATAATTGACTATTCAATAATTACTAGCAGATTCCAACGCTCGGAATTCGAGTGCAATATCTAGGCAGATTTTTCAACTTAGCCAATTCGCAAACCAACACTTTTATGGTTTATTATTATTATGAATGAAGATAACAAGCACATTAGCAAATTTAATAAAACACACATAGCATATTTATAACTTTATATATGTGTTAGTAGCAACTTTAAATACAATATACTCAAAATAAAAAAAAATTAAAAATCTGTAAATCTGCAAAACGGCTAAAAAGAAATACCTTTCAAATAATATCTGCTTGGTCAAAATCGGGATAAAACGGTAGAACAAAACATCGGTCACAAGAAATCGCCAACCCTGTTAATATTATAGATTCTGATGAAGCGAGCTCCTCTTTGTGGTATTCTATTTAAAAGCTCGGGAGAGATATTGTCTATGCGTGGGGATTTGCTGTTCTTTAAGAATGTTATGGAATCTATAATTTCGGGTATATCCAGGCATCTGTGGCTACGTAGTTTCTTATATTGCGATGAACGCAGTCACAAAGAGCGTACAGCATGTTGTCTATATTTGACAATAAAATATTTCTACTAAATTTTATTCGCGGAATGAAATAACCATGCTAATCGAAAAAGGTGCTTACAAATCATGCAGACAAATACAAGAAAATGGATAAAGCATTGACAATAAGGAGCACCTCGGACAGGAAAAGGAAGATTTTACGATAAAAATCATCGGTTGACAATAAGAGATCTTGCTGGAACTATCGGCCTTTTAGAAAGAGAAGTCATCACAATTTTTTAAGGAACGAAAGGGATCAATTCTTGATTGATTTCAAAAATACTATTTTTTTTCCTTTTTCAACAGAAACGCAATAATATCTCCGAAATACAAGTGATGAAACTTGGATCTATGCTTACGATCCCGAAGCAAGCAACCAATCAAGTGAATGTCGTGGAAAAGGTGAAGCAAGACCGAAAATATCACGTCAAATTTATCAAAAATCAGGGCCATGTTATCAATTTATTTATTTTTTTTTTTGAATATCCTGATATGAATGAAGCATTATGGATTACTTCCGACGTTTCAAAATTTGAACAAGGACGATAGGGATGATTTTTTCATGATACTAGTTATAAGGAGAACTCAAATTTCTAAGGAAAAACATATTTTTTTTCAATTATTAAGGTGAAAAAATGTTATCAGGTGTACACATAAGTTTCCGGCGTTCGAGAGTAGGTTACTTTAAAATTTTCAGATGAGAAACATAAATATCGTTAGGTTGGACACTTGTCAACAACATAACCTTGACAGATTAACGAATTTGTTAATGGAATCATACATTTATTTCGTGTAAAAATATCGAGTTTTGAGCCGATTTAATGTCATTTTCGGGAACAGAAGGTTCATACTAAGGAAAATAGTATCCAAATACATGTTTCTTTACCAGACTCACATCTTTGTGTGTATAAAATTGTAACAAAATGCGTCATTTATTTTGTATTCTTTACATGCTTTTGGATCACATTTTCACTTCACAAAAGCAAAAATCTACTAATAAAATTTATCCAAGATAAAAACAATTAGTTTAAGGGCCATCGTGATGACCGTAAAACTTAAAATTTAATATTGCGCCAGTTCAAGCTTGAATAAATAGAGAAGTAGGGCGTAAAATTGAATCTAAATATTTCCTATGAATGGGATTGTCTATCCGGGAGCACTGAATCGAACATCAAGAAAAAGAACAAAGGATTTACGAGACATTTTTTTTTCATCATTTTGATGATATTGGTAAATTAGAATACATAAAAAATTCACTTTGACTTAACACAGAAAATACGATTTTTATGTTCAAGGAGTCAAACAACAATTATAAACGGTTATAAAGATTACCGCGTTTAATAAAAATAGATTTTACCCCAAAATTTAAAAAAAAATGTCAGAGATTTAGAAAGGCTGAAATAACTTCAGCCCACTCTGTATGGGACTATTCATTCGAATTAGGTATCATCATTTATATACAATTCGTTAGATAGGTCTTGAAAATACCTTTTATTGAAATGATGAAAAAATACTGATTTTATTTAAATTATATATATTTTTTTAATGTTTCTCCCCAATCGTTAGGATCTATGAAACACATTAAATATTCTTTTGTCTACAAAACTGTACGAAAAATTAACATAAGAACCCAAAACTTCAGCAAAGAACGGCAATATCAAGTCAATAATTTTAAATTGTGGCACAACTGTGGTCACCAATTAACTGAATTATACGTTTTTTTTTTTAACCATTTATCAAAAATCAATTCCACATTTTCTTCCACAAAGTCCATTTTTAATATCCAAATATTCCTTTATTTTTAGCAATAACAAAAAAAAAAAAACGAACTTAGAGTAAATTGCCTTTAAATATTAGTTTCCGTTCATATAAAAAAAAAATTTAACTCAAAAAACGAAACTTGCAATATCATTAAACCTTTTAAAAACAACAGACGACATTATAAAGCAAAAGCAAAAAAAAAAAAACAAAAATATACACACAAACAAACATGAAACATATAAAATAAATGCCCCTACGATCTAAAAGAAATTCCATTAAAATTGGAACCTCCCATGTGTCACACAGTTCAGACGAATCAAAGAGAATGATTTTTATTCTGTTTCTTAGCAAACAAAGGCCATAATGAAACCGACCATGTACTCATACACAGGTACAATCAAACACAGACAAATGAGAACCTTTCATTGCTAAACAAAATATGAAAAAAAAAATAAATAAATATATTTCACAAAAATCTTTGAAAGGATCATCTCGCGCTGTTGCTGTTTCAGACGACAACTTAACCACAACCACCACCACCAACACTGCTGCTGCTGCTGCTGCCGCCAATCGAAATAAAATCACTGGGTGAATTGCAGTAATCACACACGTTCTTTACATTTTCATGAGACGTGTTTGGTTGATACAGAAGGACATGTGTAGCACAAATGTACTAAACTATGAGATGATCTTCTACTGAAACAACATCTTGGCTTGGCTTAAAAGCGTTATGGTTCAAATCACAATAACAACCTACAATACCTAAAATAAAATAAAAATTAAAAAAAAAAAAAAAATAAATAATCTGTGTACTAAAATTAAGAAGTGATTCACTCACCAACGCCACCACCATCACAGCGACTACTATGACTACTCGTACTCATACACTACTACTGAAGCTGCAAGCGTTTTTATTTAAAGGACAGAAAATTGGTTTCACGGAGACTGACTATCTTAATTATAGGCCTCGAGGCAAGAAAACTGAAGAAGAAGAAAAAAAAAAAACGACAGAATAAAGGCTAACATTTTTGTAACTACATACAACCAACAACAAAAGTATCAAGAATTTATTCTTCATCTGCGACATCAATATACTCATATTGCTGCTGTGTTATACTTGTATGTATTTAAGTGGTTCTACTCATCAGTGACTGGAGTGAAGTTAATTTTCGATAATTGATTTGGTTTTTTTCCATCCATACTGGTGAGCAAGAGGGTACGTACATATTAGATAACTATTCCTTTTTAACTATTCGAAATAAAATTCGGTAAAAGCGTATTAATTTTTAAGTATGCCCACATTAATTGGAGAAAGTTTCTAATTATATCCTATACCACTATGTGGTTTGGGTATAATGACTTTGTGCTGCTGTTTGTAACAACCAAAAATATTTGACCTACACCCATCTTTAATTATACCGATCGAATCAGAATCACTATCTGATTCGATTTAACGATGTCCGTCCGTCCGTCCGTCTGTGTGTCCATGTAAAGCTTGTAATCAAACTGCAGGTCGCAAATATGAATATATTTTGAAGAAATTTGGTATTTGATCTTTTATCGGCCATGGGATGAACGCTATTGAAAGAATCGGTCCATGTTCAGACCTAGCCCCCATACAAATGACCCCTATGAAATAAACATATATTGACATAAGATCCAAATTATCATACAAATTTTAGTCAAATTGGGTTTGTATGTATATATTACATCCATTAATCAGTAGTCCAAAAATGATCCCTATTGGACAACTCTTAGTCATAGGCCCCATATAGAGCTGCTTCCCGATCTTCACTTAAATCTATCAAAAAACAAAAATATTGCACTGATTCTTCTCAAATTTTGTTTGTATATAATTTTGCAAAATACAAGAGACTTTACCAAACATGGTCAGGATCGGTCCATTTGTAGGCCTAGTCCCCATATAGATAGGGCATCCGATATGAACTTTTTCATATCTGCAGCTGACTATAATTTTCTTACTTGTTTTAGTCATAAAGTTTGGTGTATCGCCGTGGTAATAAAAGTGGACCTTAACGGTTTATTCTATGTGGCTTATTCGAAAAGTGTGGTTTGTTCGATCACAAGTCTTAATGTGATGAGACCTCTAAAACGTCTTGTTCGGGTATGATTTTAAATGTAGTAACATCTGGTGAAAAATGTGAATCTAATGTTTTTTTAACAGATGGCGAGTAGTGAAACTTTATTTACCTGAAATTTTTTCATCTGTGTAATTTTTTCGAGGGACCGTAATAATTATGCCTTTTATATTAAAAGAGATTTTTTATTTTTTCGAAAAAGAAAACAAAGGTATTTGCTCGTAAATATAAAAATAAAATTTTTAAAAACAAGAAAAGCTTCTAAAATATTAGTTCAAAAGGATCGACATTGATTTCTAGGTTTTTTTTTTTTCAAAATAAGTTATTTTCGGTCCCCTAACTATAAAGTTTTATTATGTTTTAAATAATTCAACTTAAAAATTAAGTTTAGCTCAAAAAATGTGTTTCTCTTAATAAATCGAACAATTTTTGTTGATCATTAAACAAGCAATAAAGATTCGGCTCTGCTGAATGCTTTCGCTAACTATGTATGGACTAAACGGTTTAAAAAAAAAAAAAAAAAACATCAGAAACAGGCTAAGAGGTATGTGGGTTCCCATTATTGGTGTTTTGAAACCTCGACCCCGTCGGCTTTTCTAATAGAACGAATTTTTTAGAGTATAATATATATTTTATATTCAAGGATTCAAAGGCCCTTATCTTTAAACAAGAACCATAATATAGGTAATCTCAAGATAGACGACTCACACCAAACTACATCCTTTGGGGAAACTGTGGAGCTTCTACTTAGAACTCACTTCCCAGGATGTAGTTTTGTAATGGAGTAATCAACGGGAGATATCGAGATTAGAAATGAGAACAACAATATCAGTTCTGTAGTTAAATGAATCATAACATATGAAAGTGTAAAATAGAATATATTCTCATTTAGACCATACAAACTACCTGGACCAGATGAGATTTTCCCAGCCCTACTAATAAATTGTCCAGATTCGCTTAAAAGAAAATTGGTTCTTATCTTCAGGGTCAGTCTTGCTCTTAGGTTTATTCCAACTAAGTGGACAAAGGTGAAGGTTGTATTCCTTCCCAAGGGAGGAAATAAACCTGTTGAACATCCGAAATCATATGGACCAATCAGTCTTTCATCCTTCATACTGAAGACTATGGAGAAGGTGATAGATCTCTATATTGGGAATGAACTTCTGAAAAGTAGACCACTACATAATCTTCAATTTGCCTACCAAAAGGTAAATCAAAGATCACAGCTACCCAAAATTAACTTCAATGATTGAAAAAACACTGGAGTTGAAGAGTGTAGCCTTAATTTGCTTTATGGACATAGAAGGTGCTTTTGACAATGCCAGATTTCTATCTATGAAAGGAGCGCTGATCAGATTGGACTCGTACCCAATTGTGACAGGGTGGATAAAAAAGTTGCTCTCTAGGAGACAAATAGTGGCTAATCTTGGAGATGAAGAAAGAAGAACTAGCATTATAAAAAGAATGCCCACAGGAAGTTGTACTTTCCCCGTTACTATGTGCAATCTTGGTGGATGACCTCATTGTGAAATTAAACAATAATGGTTTTACCACTGTGGGTTATGCAGATGACATCACAGTGTTTGTAGGTGGAACACATGATCAGACAATTGGGGAACAAATGCAAGAAGCACTAAGGCTTACATGGAAATGGTGGGAAGACGAGGGACTTTCTATAAATTCCAATAAAAAATTCCGTTCACTAGAAGAAAGAATCTTTATATTCCAACACTTCATATAAGGAACATGGAGGTTCAAATAAAGGAGGAGGTATATTACTTGGTAGCACACTCATCTGGAACCCTCATTTAGATTCGAAAACAAATAAGGCTATAAAGTTAATATGGGCTAGCAAACAAGTTCTGGGGTCTAAACCCTAAAATGTCATTATGGATATATAAACAATTAATCCTTTCGGATATTTTATATGGCTCAGTTGTATGGTGGCAGAAGATAAACCAGACTGGAGCCCGTTTAAAATTATCCAAAATACAGAGATTAGCATGTTTGAATATCACTGGAGCAATGAGAACAACTCCTGCGGCAGCTATGGAGGTTATCCTAAATATAATTCCGCTGCACTTATCAACCCAATGAGAAGCTTTCAGGCAAGCTATCCTCACAGACTATAAAAAATTAAAGAAGGCGATCATATAGGATACCTGAAGATCCTTGATGAAGCCAAAAGCATCAAAGATATGACTTTATGCAGTGATCAGATAGATCCTGTTTTGGAACTTAAAAACGAGTCTCCTACTCGGGGGTTTACGGACCAAGGTGCAAGCTCCATATCCCCCTATGTAATGAATCCGCAATATTTACAGCGGAACTATAAGCATTAAATGCTGCTACTGCTAAACTAATGGAAAGAAACCTGACAAGGACGAAGATAAATCTTATGTCACATAGCCAGGCTGTTCTAAAAGCATAGGTACAAATCGATATACCACCATAAATCCGTGCTCGGAAACTATTGAGCCCTAAATAAACTAGCTGAGCTTAATAAAGTGACGCTTATATGGTACCAGGTCACAAAAGTTATGAAGGAAATGAGAAAACCGATGAACAGGCTAGACGAGGAGCGAAAAAACCATTCATTGGTCCAAACCCTCAATTCGCTTTCACCAGGAAAGACATAACTGAGAAAATCGACAGATGGATTAAAGAAGAATCAGTGGGGTATGGAATGGACAAGTACTACTTGAACACTCAAAAAATTCTTGCATCGAAGCGAAAAAAGGAGCAGGGATGCCCTAGTATTGAACATATCCAGTCTCAGGCTTCTATGTGAGGCACTCACAGGGCATTATGCGTTCAATTACATCCTCTACAAAATGCATTTGTCTGAAAATGAAACGTGCCGATACTGCCTATATACTTGGCAATGCAGGAGGGAATAAAGCTCAACCCGACAACATCGTAAATCCTAAATCGTAATACCACTGTTCGGACATTTTTGAATTTTTGACCCCATAAACTATGTATATTCTTGACCCTTTAACAACTGGAGTCAATACAATGCAATATCCGTCTGTCCGTCCGTCTGCCTGTCTGTTGAAATCACGCTCATTCACAAATTAAACCATTTACCTTGGGTAAAATTGAAACAGTATTGTTTGTCACTATTACGAGCAGTTTGATATTTAAAGTGGGATAAATCGGTCATCATTATGCCAAAGTATGACCTAAAATATGGAGACACCTTAAAAAAATGCTAAACTTGCAGTGTGTTTGTTATAATACTTTTAAATTAATTTTCAAACACTTTGTTTAATATCTTAAATATAGTGCAATAATTCCAGATATTAACATAACGTAAAACTTCAGCATAACCATAGTAGGAGGCATCCAGACCAACCCAGTCTATTTTATAGAAATCCCTATACCCATAAACTTTAACATTTCTAATTACATTTCTAGCTATTGATATATTCTAGCAGATTCCAGCGCTCGAAATTCTAGTGCAATTTCTAGGCAACTTTATTTCCCAATTTAGCCAATTCACAAACCAACACCTTTTTGGTTTATTATCATTGTGAATGAAGATAACAAACTCATTAACAAACACATTAACAAATTTAATAAAAAAAGTTTAAAAATCTGTAAATCTGCTGAACGGCCAAAAAGAAATACCTTTCAAGAAATATGTGCTTCGTCAAAATCGGGATAAAATGGCAGAACAAAACATCGGGAACAAGAAATCGCCTAGCCTATTCATATTATAGATATAAAAGCATGGTGAGATATAGATGGACGAAATTGTACACAGAAATTGACAATATCTTCACTTCCAAGCATAAAGTAATCTAAGAGCGAAGAAGAATGATGAATAACATCAAACTGTGTTGGTGCAATGTTGTGCAAAATTGTGGCCATTTTGAGCACAAAAGTTCTTAGCATAGTTCGTCTTTATAAGGTCAAAAGATTATAAAGCTTATATAATAATAATTGTTATTAAAGTCATCGACAACGATTAAGCTATTATACTGAAAATATCGAAAAAGTTCGTATTTCCTTGGAGAAATGTACCACTCCCATAAGAAAACAAAATTTTATTTTTTAAGTTCAGTTTTAATATTTAAAATAAAAATTTTTAAAAATTGCACAAATGAACCATTTCTACACTATGTGGCCAGGGCATAATATGGTTGTGCTGATGTTTGCAACAACCAAAAATATTTGAACGAGACCCATCTTTTGTTATACCAATTTTGCGATATCCGTCCGTCCGTCCGATTAACTCTCCCTCTGCCTGCCTGCCCGTCTGTGTGTCCATGTACATCTTGTAATCAATCTACATGTCGCAAATATGAATATAATTTGCTAAAATGCGGATATACGCTTTTATTGGTCATACGATAAACTTTATTGAAATTGGTGAGAATTTCCACCGATTTTCAGACCCAGTTGCAATCCAAATGACGTCTATAAGATCGACTTAAATTGCCACAAGATCCAAGTTAGCAATTTATCCCGGATAAGTTTGGTTTTTATGCGTTTATTACACCTGTTAAACAGTAGTCGGACATTTTTTTAGCATGCATATAAAGCTGCATCACAATCTTCACTTAAATCTATCAAAAAACAAAGATACTGCGTAGATCATGGTTTGTCAAATGTGGTCAGGATCGGTCCATTTTTCGACCTAGTGTCCATATAAATATAACATCCGATACGAACTTTTTCATATCTGCAAGCAAAATAATTTATAATTTAATAATGCCACTCACTACAATGCTTTTTAACTTCGCTCTAAACTGAGGACAATAAAACTTGGCAGGCAAGATGCAGAGGTAAAATACGTCGCCGTGCGACGTCTAACTACAACCAATGGAACAGGACATTTAAACAGCGAAATATTGAAGTATTGACTTTGTAAATAATCGAGACCAGGAGGTAAAATTGTCCTAGGTGCATATATAGTATTAAATTCGGAATATTTGAGCTCAATGCAAGATGACAGGCATCACAAGCATAGTTGCCAGATAAAATGGGTGTAAAATCGTCAAATTTTGGGGAAAAAATCGTCAAAATAGTCATTTCATTTTGTTAAATCGTCAAAAAAAATCCTCAAAATGAAAACAATCGTTTTTTCATATATTTGTTTTATTTAACAAAAAAAAAAAACATAAAATAATAAAGAAAAAATTCATATAATTTTTTTAATGTAGGTACATGAGTAAATTATTAAATAAATTAAATAAAAAAACATAACAATTCAAAGTAAAACATTTATATATACTATTTAATATTTATGTACATAAATAACAATCACATTTTGAGATCAGATCAATAAAAATTTGTAATTTAAATTTTTAAAGTCTTTTGAAAATAATTTAATTTAAAAAATTTTGTTTGTATTCAGTTTATAGTTTCGAAATATCACAATTTAATTTAATTTAAAAATAAACAATTTTGTTCATATTCACAGTTTATATATAAATATCAGAATTTAACATTTTTATTAAATCTTTTTTTATTGCAATGTCATATCAATTATTTTTATTTAATTTTAAATAATCTTTTGTGAAAAGAATTCCCTCTATAGAATCTTTTTCTAACCGATTTCTAACTTTTGTTTTATTCAAATTCACTTGACAGAATATTCTTTCAACATTGGCTGAAGAATGTGGCAAAATTAAAATTTTTTGAACAAATTTTGTTGAAATAGGAAATAAATCAGCTCGTTTAATTGCAGAAATTTTCTTCCAAAATTCTAAGAGGTTAATTTGGTGATCTTAAGAATAATTGTTAAAATTCAAAAATTTTAACTCTCTAAATTCGGAATCTAATTTTTGTTTATCCTCTTCATTAACAAAATATGGGAACTCTTTAACAACTTCAAAGAAAGAACTAGTTTTTTCATTGATTATAAAATTTGGGTTAATTGAATTTAAAGGCTTAAGTTTTAAATTTTCCAAATCAAATCTCTTTAAAATTTGATCACATAGTTCTATATAAAAATTTATACAATTATTAATTATTATATCTATTTCACTTTGACTTAAAAGTGATTTTGATATTAACTCTTTGGCAAGTATTCCTAAATATATGTTATTATTTAGAAAATGTAATTTGTTTTTGTAATCTATTACATAAATTTCATTACTTTTTACAATATTATGCTCTAAAAAATTGCTCATTACTATTTTCAACAATCTTTCCATTTGAACATATAAATTGTGAATCTCGGTAGTTTAATATTATTAATAATGCCAAGAATGTACTTCAGAAATGCTAAATAGATTTGATTTGATCATTTAAATTATTATTATTATTAATGTTTCGTACAAGTCCAACAAACAATTTCAACAACTTCTAAAGATAGCCAACGAGTTTGGCATGGATGTAAATTTTTTTTTGGGTTTATATCTAGTAATTTATGTATGTTATTGAACTCGCTGGTTCGTTTAGGGCTATTAGATAAATAATTGTAACAATTTCTTGCTAATTTTTCAACAGCAGAAGGGAGTTTATTACATGCGTATGACGAACATAAAGCCAAGGAATGACAAACACATTTAATAACAAATAAATTTGGAATATCGTTTTTTAAGAGTTGCGCGACAGATTGCTTTTTTTCCGGTCATAACTGCAGCCCCATCTGCAACAAAACCAATCATATTATTTTTATAGTCGATATCATTTTCGTTAAAGTGATTAACTATTAAATTATATAAACTATTGGCATCGCATTGGCCTACTGTCAGCAATCCAAAAAATAAGTCGTTAATCTGGAAATCTATGCAAACACGCATTACCAAACATAAAGACTTTGTGTTTGATAGGTCTGTAGACTCGTCTACGCATAAAGAAAATTTGTTTTTTTTTAATAGTTCACAGACTTCTAAAAACTGTTTTTGGCCAATAACATTTTTAACACTGGCAATCGCCTTTGTTCTCCCCAAGGTCGTATTTGATGCAATATCTGAATCCGAAAACGAATTTTGACATACCTTTGTCATATAATCAGCCACTGCAAAAGGAAGATTGTGTTCGACAATGAACAGCGCTAATTTAATTTCACTACATTTTTCAGGAGCAGCAAAAAATTGCGTCTATTTTTGCCTGTTTACCAAAAATAACATTTGATGCATCAACATGCTTTTTTGTGTTCGAATGTGCAATCAGATCAGCTTTTCCGGATGATGCCTTTAGTTCCTTATTGCATAATTTACAAAAAACAGCTTGGTCCCTCTTCTCCGCCCAGGATTGTAGTTGGGGATCTTCTACCCAAGCTGTTTTAATTTTTCGTTTCTTTTTCATCTATAATGATTAGGTATAATTAAAAAAAACACATGCATTAAATTACAAAACAATTGGAGTAACAAATTCTTATTTCATACCGATGAACCAACATCATCTTCATGTTGGGCTTCATTGTTGTCTATAAAATAAATAGTACATAATAAGTAAAAACACCCCTTTTTGCAATATATTTTAATTGATTACCTGTTCCTTGAAAATATTTCAGCATATCAAAATTTCCTTGTAAAAACAAAAACTAAATAACCTTTTTTCGTTCTTTCAATTTTAAATTTTCTTGTTATTTTGCAGTTGTAAATTTTTTTCACTGGACGAGGTAAAAAACTATCATAAAATGTCAAAATATCAACACGTTACACACACACTTAAACAAACTATACTAAAATACTTCTTTCCTTGTCACACTTTACTGCTGTTTAAAGGAAAAAAAGTAGTTGTCTCTTTCTATTAACTGAAAAATATAAGATTGCCACAGTAAAGTATAGTTTGTAAAGGCAAAATGTTGTCAATTTCCCATATTTGATGAAAACGGCATTTTTAGAGCAAAAATCGTCAAATCGTCATTTGGCTGTTTTTGACACTAAAAATCGTCAAAATGACGATAAATCGTCAAATCTGGCAACAGTGATCACAAGTAGTCATAATCCATAGGACAAACCTGGTTTTCCAGAAATTTCAAAATGGCAAGTAGTGATTTCTTTACCAAATAGTTTCTTATACAAAACATCCTAATCAGAACATAAACTTCTCATCAACTTTTCTCAAGTCCAAATTTTGTTAACAAAGATATTAGAGGATGCTTCCTTTTTTAGTTGTCTTCCCAATAGTTTAAGCAATAACGGTTTAGCAATTACTCATATTTCGGAACAATTCGAGGGATTGTGTTTTTGATGTGTAAACATCTATACCCGCAGGGCGGTAAATTTCTAATTCACAATACAATCACAAAAAACAGCGTGACAAAACAGACAAAATTTGTGTGAGTTATGATCGTATTGGTGAAAAAATTATCACATGTAATAACCTGTTTGAAAATGAAAAATGAAAAATAAAAAAAAAAAACTGAAAAAGGAAAATTAAAAAATGAAAAATAAAATAAAAAATTAAAAATTAAAAACCAAAAATAAAAATGAAAAATTAAAAATAAAAAAATTAAAAATGATAAATAAAAAATTCAAAATAAAATGAGAAACGAAAAATTAAAATTAAAAATGAAATATAAAACAAGTAAGAAAATTATAGTCGGTCTAGACCGACTATACGATACCCTATACCATGCGTTTAGAAACCCTATCTCTTAAGCCCAACTAACTGGACATAGAAAATAAGCAAAAACCAAATTTGAGTGGGATTTTTATTAATTTTTTTGGCTGCAGATATGAAAAAGTTCATATCGGATGCTATATCTATAAAGGGACTAGGTCCAAAAATGGACCGATCCTGATCATGTTTGGTAAAGTCTCTTGTATTTTGGAAATATATATACAAACAAAATTTGAGAAGAATCAGTGCAATATTTTTGTTTTTTAATAGATTTAAGTGAAGATCGGGAAGCAGGTCTATATGGGGTCAAAGGGATCATTTGTGGACTACTCATTAGTGGATGTAATGAACGCATACAAACCCAATTTGAGTAAGATCTATATGACAATTTGGATCTTATGGCAATTTATGTCGATCTCATATGGGTAATTTGTATGGGGGCTAGGTCTGAACATGGACCGATTCCCACCAATTTCAATAGCGTTCATCCCATGGCCGATAGAAGCTTATACACCAAATTTCATCAAAATATATTCATATTTGCGACCTGCAGTTTGATTACAAGCTTTACATGGACACACAGACGGACGGACGGACGGACGGACGGACGGACATTGTTAAATCAACGCAGAAAGTGATTCTGATTCGATCGGTATAATTAAAGATGGGTCTAGGTCAAATATTTTTGGTTGTTACAAACAGCAGCACAAAGTCATTATACCCAAACCACATAGTGGTATAGGGTATAAAAATGAAAAATAAATAATCGAAAAAAATGAAAAATGAAAAATGGAAAATGAAAAATAAAAAAGAAAAATTAAAAATAAAAAATGAAAAAAGAAAAATTAAAAATTAAAAATTAAATATAAAAAATCAAAAAGAAAAAAGAGAAATGAAAAATAAAAATTGAAAAATAAAAAGAATTAAAATGAAAAATAAAAAATTAAAAATGAAAAATGAAAAAACAAAAATGAAAAATTAAAAATGAAAAAAAAATGAAATATGAAAAATTAAAAATTAAAAAATTAAAAATTAAAATTAAATAATAAAAAATAAAAGTAAAAAAACGAAAAATTAAAATTTAACCGATTGAAATAATAAATAATAATTAATTTTTTTATATAAGCAGAGCGCCTGCTTGATTGCTATAATTAATACATAGATGACGCTTTCTGTTTGATTTTAAAAAAGTGTCATAAAAAATCTTTAATAACTAGATGTTTACACATGTCCCTGTGATCGGATTCATATGATTTTTTTTTTTTAAATAACATCCACCCATGCTTCCTTAATTGCCAAAATACATATATTCATATTGGTGACATTGGCTTAACGGTAAACTATTTAACGTAACTTCTGATAGTCTGATTAAAGTCTGAATTATTAAGCTTTGTATTATTAAGCCTTCTGCTACAAAAATCCATAGAATTATCAATATACTCACGTACGTAGAGTACAAGTGAATATTTTGCGAAATGTTTCGAAATATGGTGTGCAAACAATTTTAAAGCAATTTTCACAGAAATTTCGCATAGTTCCTGCTGATGTTCTTCTTAACTCTGCTTGTACGACTGTCATAGCGAATATGTTGCTATTGTTGTTACGGTGGTGGTGGTGGTGGTGGTGGTGGTGGTGGATATTATTATATTTTGGATCAGCAGCTCTAAATCTATTCTGCTGGTGCAATGCACTTAGCTGCGTGTACTCTGTAATTTTATGTCCCCCACATCAGCATCAGCAACTTCAATCTAACTTCAACTTGAGGCCACAAATAATGGGCAAAAAAATAAATAAAAAAATATATGTTGTCTTGTTCGATTTTCAATGTTTTGTACACCGAATGTAATGAGCCGTTTGTCATAAATGAAAAACTCATCATCGATTATTGATGCAGCAGCAATACAACAGCAAACCATGAATTGAAATTACAGTGCGCAACAAATCAATAAGTGTACGTAGTACGTATGCGACGATCATACTAGAGTTTGATTGAGATGATATGTTGCAAGATATTTTTCTATTAAATGAATTGTGATTGCTATAATTAGTAAACTCTTGCGGTCATGAAAATTTTAGCTAAGACAATAAACTCTATCGACTGAAGACAGTTTTGATAAATTAAAAGTATTTAAAATTCAGCAAATAAACTAGTTGAAAGCAATAAAGGAAATGTTGCAATAAAGGTTAAGAAATTTACTGTTTTTGGCCACATTTCCACAAGAAAAACTCTTATCATTTTATAGCTCTTTAAGAGCCAGCTGTAGTGCAATAAAAATTCACACATTTCGAATTTTTCAAGTTTATGTTCTTTTCTGCTTCAAGTTTATGTTCTTGTTACGGAAACTCAAAATCCTTTACAAGTGTCTGATCTTAGTCCTTTAAAAAAAAAAAAACGTTTGTTTCTACAAAAGACACGCAAAAGCCATAATGATGATTATGCCGATGATGATAATGTTGGTTGATTGGAGACCCAGCCGAAAATTATTGCAATTCATTAAGCTTAAAAATATCACATATTTTTATGATTTCATTTCATCTCTACAGAATTAATATTCTGTTCTTAGTTGTTGTTGTTGTTTTGTTTTTGTTTTTGTTGTTCATCTAAAAACTCTAATAAAACATGCGAACATAATGAAGCAGCCAAAGTGTCCACCCATTTTATTCTTGGACAACTTAAAACATGGCATGTTTTTGTGTACAGAAGAGTAGTTCAAAGTCGCCAAAATCAAAAAGAAACAAAACAACGCAAAAAAACTCTGCAACGACCAAAATATTATTGTCTTCTTACACGACCATTGGAATCATTATAATGCTTGGAATTTCACATTATATGGATTGCATGTTGACCACTTTTTATAGCCTACAAAGGGCAACACCCACTCTGTCTCTGCGAATAGCTTGGGCCAAACAACAAGAACAATAACATAACAACGAAAAATATGAAATGTGAATTTGTTAAGCAAAAAGTGCCATCATCGTTCACATTATTATCATTTGTATTCGATCATTGGAGACACCAAGAGAACGATGTTTGTTATTATGAGATATATGTGTTTTTTTTTTTTTTTGGAGGAGTCTCCTCTATAATCGTAAACTAAAAAAAGTCTTCTGATCTTTAAATTAATACAAAAAAAAAAAAAAAAAAAAAAACCACAAAAAAGAAACTTATTAACTACTAAGCTCTGATTTTTTAATGGGTTTCTTAAGTTTTTAATTTATCCTTATGATACCCTATATACCTACTACACAAGATATGCAGCTGGGCTAGAATATGTCAGATTTTAAGAATATTTAGGTGTATATTTTTTCAAGGAATGACAAACGAATTTTGCGGTTATGCAGTACGCTCTACTTCGAATTTGTTACAATTTCAAGCTTTCCATGCACATTATCATATCTGGTTTTATAATAATTACATAACAATTTTGTATTTAAACAACGAATAACTGAGGTATAGAATTCCCGGTGCAGTTCATACGTTTCACTTAACCTTTTTTGCACTGTGGAAATTTGCAGCGTACTGTCTTTTCAGCTCAAATCGGCCGGTGCCCTATTTGAACCTGCCGTACTGCAATTGGCGGAACATGTCGTGCTGGACCCTTATGTCTATTTGCTTGAAGAACTTTTTCAAAGGAGTTTCTCTTCTTTATATCAGGCTTTAAACCAAGCTTGCATATAGTTTCACCAATGTCAATTCTAAAATCTGCTGAACATATATGTTTACCACCGATGTTTTTTGATGTTCTAACTCTACGCTATAAGAGCCAACAGTTTGCCATAGTTAGGTCCAGTTAATGATAAAACATCCGAACTTGCCATCTTTAGCTCCGTATCTGTATATTGTATCTTCCCATAATGATGTCTATTAGATCGACGCCTCCCATATGTCGATTATGCTCGCCATATCTTCTAACTTTGGTCTTTGGCAACTCATCAGCAAAAGTAGACAAGAGCATCACAGATTTGTCTTTCGATATGACATTGGCAATATCAGTACCATTGTAGTTAGCAACATATTCGGTAGAATACCCCCTTTCTTTTTTTTTGGACCTCCTTGTCAATTGACATTTTACAATCAGGAATTCGGTTGCGCCGTGCCGTTTCAAGACTGCCCTGCTTTGCTAAATACTCTAGCAACAGCAATGAAGTAAAATAATTAACAAAGTATAGTCTATAGAATTGGTGTTTTGGTATGATCCTTGACATTTTCATGACTACGTTTGATGATGCCACTAAATTTGGCTCGTTGTTAAGAACAAGGTTGTCAGCTCCAGCTTCAGTTTCAATTTTATAATCAAATCCTGAAACTCCACTAAGAACATATATTTTATAACCCCATTTATGAGATTTTCGGGGATTGCATCTTTTCAAACAATTTCTTGTTGGTAGTGAAGTATCTCCCGTAAACTGTAATTGTTGCTGGCTTTGTACGAAACTCTTTTGCTTCCATCTCAATTACGGCTTTTGTTGCTTTGGCATTGTCGAAGCTAATTTAGTTACTTTTTCTGTATGGTCTGAAGATGAGGGGCCTAAAATATGATCATTGCATTCAATAAAATTCTCGACGATGTCTTTTTCGTCATCTGGTGTTGGTTGAAAGTCGGGGTCAATAATGCTGTCAACATCGTCTTCTAGCTCATTTTCACTATCATATTGAAAAAGTATGTCATATATTTCACTTTCTCGCAATACTCGAGACGTCATTCTGGAATAAAAATAACCACACATACGCCTACATATACACTACTCGCCACAAATTAGTTTTTTCCGTTTCAACTGAATGTAACAGAAATGTTACAAACACAAATATTTACTTCGTGTTATAGTAATTTACAACTCTGTACTGCAAATAATAGATTGCCCAAAATCATCCACCTACCTATAGGTTTTTTAGTACAACAGGAGATCGTATTCACTTTTTATATAATATTTTAAAATTTTAAATTCGTAAAACGGGAACTTTTCAGTTTCTACGTTTGACAGACTTCAATGCCATGTAATTTAATAATGCTGTCACCTAAAAAGCTATTTGTGTACGATGTTCATAAAAAGTGTTTTGCCATAATGTTACAAAGATCTAAATCGCAAAAGCTAGCTTTTTTTCTACGTAGGGCGTTTTTTTTTTTTTGTTTATTACAGCTATGTTTATTACAGTTATAAAGGGTTAAGAATGGAATTCAATCTAGTTTATATTAACACTGCAAGAAAGTTTGCAGCTAGACATTCTTTGCGGCCAATTTCGCACCTCTCTCTCTCACCTATCGCCACAAAACGTTAGCAATTTCGCGTTCGCTATTATTCCTGAGCTTTTATTTGGTTTGATGGCGTAAACCAACTATTTAACATAACTCCATAAACAGAAGTCTAACAGTGTTATATCCCATGCGAAAGAGTATTAGTCAGAGTATTAGTATTAGTCAGAGCACTATTACAGAACTTCGTTTTCAAAATATCAATTATTTGAACAGGTGCTTGGCATGCGTCATCAACTTGTTGGAGCCACAACCAACACTGACACAGAAAAGTCTTCTAGCATGGCACAAGATAGCGAATTCCACTAATCGTAATATGGCGATCTTTTTCATCGAAGAAAAACTACGGTTCAATGACACTTCCGGCTTGAAATTCCCACCACACGATCACTTTGTTGGTATGTAATTGAGTGACTTGAAGCAAATGTGAGTTCTTGCTCTCCAATAATTAATATTTTGCTTTAAGTCAAAGCTGATTTCATCATTGAAGATGATTTTTTTGAATAAATTCTTAATATTCTTCAGACACCAATCGCAGGTGCAGAACCTTTATGAACAATTCGCCACAATATGGCTTGAGAGATTCCCAATATCTGAACCGTCTGATTTAGATCATTTAGAACTGAAGCACTTATGACTGTGGTATTTTTAGTATTTAAGCTGGTGCATCATCGCAATGGCACAATAACATTCAATAATGCACAGCGTGTCTGACGCGACCATTATTACGATTGAATATTGTTCCAACCACCGACTCAGAATTTCAGTACTTTTTAACATTTTCCGATCGTTGTCTATTCGTTCAGTTCATCAAACCAAAATGCAGAACTTGGTTGACGTTTTAATCATAAAAAATTAAGAGTACTTTCGTATTAAAATACCAAATATTTATGTCCCTATTGGAAAACCCTTACCTTGCTCGTCGTCTATTGATTTTTGTTCTATACTTTGCATAGAACATGTAGTGAAAATGTAATGAAAAAACTTGAAATATAGCACAATTTTATTTCCCTACCCATGGTAAGGGTTTCATCTAGTTTGTTAGAACAATTAATTTTTTTAAATATGCCAAAATTCATTGTTTGACCTCGGCAAGGAATGGGTTTACGTTGTTCTATTTACTCCAAATTTTTAGCATAGACGACTTGCACATTTGGTTATTATATTTTAAGTGTCGCATCTAATAATTCAGCAGTACCTACAAAATATTTGATTTTTTGAATAAATTGCCTTTCCTTAACTTGGGGTCATATGCGACCCCAAGTCCGAAAGGGTTAATGGGGTCTTATTACTTTTTTTCAGAAATCCTAGGCTATTAAGATAAAATATAACATTTGAAAGTAAAAAACTGATAAACTTTTCATACAAAGTATTTAGAAAGAGTACATTTACTGAATATTTCACAAAAAACTAATTTTTCTCGAAATCCGCAAAAAGAAATTCTTTGTAACGAAAATTCTGGCAGAGGAATTTACTTAAAAATTCATACACTTAATGTCTAACATATATTTAAAAAAAACTTTAAAGTGCCAGATCCATTTTATGAAATTTTGTTTAAGAAAATTTTTGGAAACTTAAAAAAGGAGTTTTCAAAATTTTATCAAAAAAATTTCCATCATTGGTCTAATTTCGCAATCGTGTTAATAAAACAATACTTCATATCTGAGTGGTTATATGTATAGAGATCAAAAAATTTTGGCTTTAAAAAATTTGTTAAAGTTGAAAAAATGTTCATCACATTTCATGACCTACAGTTTTTTGGCACAAAATTGGTCTGGGACATTTGTTATTTCTTGGCGACTTTTTATTCGATTTTGAAGTTATATAGCTTTTTGCAAAGCTAATTTACTACTGATATCGATTCATATCACAACTTGTCGAAAAAATTAAGCTATGGAACGAAATTTTCGTAAAATCTGATTAAAAGTCATATTTTCCCCATATAAACACACTTGAAATTTTCAATCGCGTTGAGCCACCTCCAAATATTTTTTGATTGACCCAAAACTTTGTATTTCTCAGTTTTTTTGCTATTCGCATACTTGTAGGGGGTGAGACCGAGAGTTTGAACACTTTTTTCCTTATTATGAAGGGCCACCCTAATGTGTACTGTACGTCATTGAACCATCTTCTGAAATTTCGATAACCTTTGTAAGCCACAGATTTCGAAACGAATTTCTTATTCGTGTAATACCTCTTTCCCTGGACCCATCTTTTCAATATTGTAACGTATATTATTTGTTGGGACCAAGTTCTGGAAAGTACGGTGCATGAGGAGTAAATGCTTTCTTTATATCAGTTGTTAAAGAACGTGCCACCAATCGAACGGAGAGCAAACCTTAATGCTCAGATATTGTAGAAGATGAATCATATTCATCAAATCGTGTAACTTTTTTATTTTATATTCCGTAACTATCTCGTTTAGATGACCTTGACCCTCTGTAACGTCTGTACTAGTACGGTCACGAAACGAAGATCCATCAAATTCTTCACCAATTCACTCTTGGCTTGGGTACGCTTTTTCCCACCAAAAAATAATATTTAATCAAAACACAAAAATCTTCGAAACCCATTTTTAGCATATTTTTTAGGGGCCAATGTAATTTCGTGAAATTTTTACTAAATGCTAGCCAAGATTTGTAATACTAACAAAAGAAACAAAACTTGGCATTAGCACCGCCAGCTGAATCTGAGGTCAAGGACTTTTTTCGCCATGGACTTTTTTTCGCGGCGGAAATCGATTGAAAAATTCAAATGTGTTTTTGTGGGGTAATATGCCTTTTTCAGAATTTTTCGAAAGTTTCGTTCTACAGTTTAATTTTTTCTACAAATTGTTATATAAATGAATTTCAGCATTAAACTATCTTTCCAAAAAGCTTTACAACTTCAAAATCAAATGAAAACTCGCCAAGAAATAGCAAATGACCCAGACCACTTTTGTGTCAAAAAACACTAATTCAAGAAATTTGATGCCACTCCTTTCAACTTTGAGAAGTTGATTAAACCCATCATATGCTTTGGTCTCTATACTTATAAGTACTCAGTTATAAGGTATATTTTTATTACCAAATTGTTAATCAATTGCGCAATGAGAAAAAATCACCATTTAAAAATGTCCATATAACATACGATCACGCTAATATCCACGAAGGTCTTCATATTTTTTCTATGTTATTGCAAGTTCCTCCAAAAATATACGAATTGGAGTTTTATCTATATCAATGTCGATCCCTAGATGGCTTTAGATCATGGGCTTCTTCTAATCCCTAGTGAATTGTAAAAAGGCTGTGAAATCTTCTTGAATTTGTTTTCGCAGGATCTCGAAAAATTTTCTTTCGGGATTTTTTTTTTGTTCATTATTTTCTCCATAAGTTCGAACCCGAAATTATGCAGAAAATTTGAAGAATTTACAGAGGCAGTTGTTAAAGGAGACTTGTTGTATATTATTCATTTCTTCTGTTACGAATAATCCTTTATATATATAGAGTGGAATACGACAATTTGGTGTTTGGCTGAATGTGGCGGAACTTCATATTTTATGGAGTTGTATAAATGTTTCGATTCCTCATTCAGTTTTCTTTCTTTCCCACTAATAATATTAACCTAACATTAAAACTGTTCTGCACTATCAACTTGATTTTGTTTTGTTAATATGGAATAAATATGCATATACTTTATTCTGAGATCAGTTTCATTGGGTTCTCATGAAACTCCCCTTTTGTTTACCACACCAGTTAGTGGTAGAGTTCGAACGTAATATCAGAATAATTAAGTGATTTAAATCGAAAATTTCGACTAAGGGGATTCCACACATTAGATCCAACATCACTCTGTGATCAGGCCGCTAAGAGTTTATGCTAATATTTTGTAACAACTAATATATTTGTTTTTAACTTATTTTATCTTTTTTATATTATTAAGTATATTGTAAGTTAAAACGTTGATTAATAAAAAAAAATATATATATATATATTTGTTTGATTCAGAGCATTTTATGAGTATTATTTGGTTGATAATTTGTATGTGACATTTGATCGGCTCAGAGAGGTTTGAAATTAGTTTAAAGCACTGCATGGTCAGACATTGCTCCATATTAAAATGATATATAACTTAGTTAACGTATGGGTATCAGAGCACCCATTCTTATTTTATTTACTATCCGCTCATTTTTTGCTGGAATGAAGATAAATAATAAGATCTGTAAGAAAAACCGAACAACGGTGCATGTGCCTGAAATTTTGATTTCATTGGCCAAAAGTCAAATTTTTTTTTGTCACCGCTTTTTAAAATTTTAACGGCATTTTATAGCTAAAATATCCAAATTAACTCAGCCAAAAAATTAGGTTAAACTATTGCCAATTGTGGGCGTGGCATGCTGTCAAACTCAACTGTTTTTAAATTTCGGAAAAGGGTGATTAGTTTTTTTTTTTTTGAAAATAAATGGTTACTTCTCGCAAGTTGTCGTCGATAATGACCTACGGTCTTCCTTACAAGGTTGATAGGATAAAAAATCTAAAATAACTCATTAGCAGTTATAAAAAATAATAATAATAATAATAAAAATAAAAAAATAAAAAGATGAATATAGTTCGGCTTAAGGTCATCGGTTGTTAAAAGATTATCTTTGTTCTAAAAACATTTTGTTAAAAATAAATAAAAACAATGACCTTAAGCCGAACTATATTTACCCTTCAACAACATAACAGGTCAACAAAAATCTAAATTATCAAAATAAAAAGATTGTAATAAAATAGAAAACAGAGAAATTTTATATGTGCCCTTCTCAGAGAAAATGGACCTAGTGTGTCAAAAAACGGGTTGTGTAAAAAACGGTGGATTCTGGTACCTAAAAGGGTGTAGAAAGTTTAAATGCGTTTTTTTCTCAAAGCTTAATTTTCACACACTAGGTCCCTTTTCTCGGAGAAGGTCACATATGTTGTTTAAGACTTGATTTCTTTTTTTATCATTCGTTTAAACTTTATTTTATTTTTTATTATTATCTTTATTATTATTATTTTTATTTTTTTATAATTGCTAATGAATTATTTTAGATTTTTTTAATATATTTGGTTGAAACAATTCTTGTCATTTTATAGGGGTGTTTCAGATTTTTCCGATCAAGAACATGTTCTGTTTATTTAGCAGTACACGTGCAAAATAAATAAAGCTACACTCGAATCTGTGTGGTTTATGTGTGTTCTCAACAAAAAATTCGTGATAGAAACATGTTCGTGTACATAACGAAATATTAAAATGAAACACAGTCATGGTTGTGTTCGGCAGCGTACAAAATTTAGAAACACACATAATTGATATCAAAATAAAAATATGTGTTTGTTGGTCTGAGCAATGATTGTTTAAATATATGTACAAGTTTTTTATTTAGTAAGTGTTTTTTTCTGAACTCTGGGAAATATTCTTTAAGTGTAAACAAACTTGCAAATTTGACGGCAAAAAATTTTTAATTTTTCAGTAGTAATAGCAAAATTTCCAGATGATTTTATTTTTTTTTGCGTAAAAATTTTTTGAGTATAAACATTAAAAAATCCCATTATTAAAAAAATGCTTGTAATTATTACTAAAGTTCAAATATGACACTTTTTAATAAACAAAAAAATAAAAACGCATATTTCACGCTAAAAGTTAAATGAAATGAAAAGTTCAACTTTGACCTAGAATTTCTTAAAAAGTCCTCAATCAATTTTTATGAAATTAAAACAGACTCAAGATAAACTAAATATCTACCCAGTAGAAAAAGAATTACTAAAATATTTTGATCGTCAAAAGTTACAGAGTTTTGGCCAATGGAAAACAAAATTCAGCCACTGTGCGGTGGTAGAAAACATCTGGATACAACATTGAAAAATTATACCCAACAGAGCCAAGTTTGTAAAGGAGAATTGAGTTGTCTATCGTTTTCAAACCTGCTTTAATAAGCAAAAACTTTTGTATGCATTGTCCTACTTTGTATGTCTCGCTAAAAGCGAGCACACTTGTAGCACACTTGTGCATATAAACCATGCCTCTTTAAGTGAATTAAAAAAACTTTTACCAAATTGTAAAATCAATTTAAAAATGTCTGCCTTATCTGAATTTTTTTTAGAAGCAGTGCAGAATATTTTTGTTCTGCCTTACCATGCTTCAAAAACTTCGATATTTGTTTGCTAACTTTCTACAACAAAAGTTTGAATAAAAAACTTGTTTTCTCTCAATCTATATCATCTGTTGGCTCACACACTTTAAATAATTAATTCCAGAGTTATAGATAAAAGAAACTATGACCTTTAAACTGGCTTTTTCCTACTTTATATAACAAAATTCATGGAAAATAAAGTATAAAATAAAATATTTTACAGGGTCAATATTCAAATTACGATTTGTATTCAAAACTTTTTTACTTGATTTGTTTATAAAATATATATTCAGCATCTGATAGATCTTTAAAGTCAAGCAACCGGAGCTTAGAATTTTTACTAGGCAAAGGACTTTAGCTGTAAAATACAACATGTAAAGACCTTTAGCGAAAATTTAATACAAGTAGTGGACATTGAGTAGATATTATTTTTTTAATGTTTTGGATACTTAAAAGAAATTCTGTTTCCCGAATTCCCTCATAGTTCTGCAAGCTGTAGGGTATCCAACAAACAAACAAAAATCACTTCCTCAGGAGCCACTAATTTGTTTTACTTCTCCTTTTTGTTTATATGCTCCACTCATAATGTAGATGTGTTTGGCATATCCCTGTATTTATACTGGTTGATTAGTAAATTTATTGTGATGTTTTCTGCTGAAAATTAGTTTTGACTTTTTTCTTCATTTAATTTCGAATTCATTGTAACTTTTAGCCATAAAAGAAATATTATGGGAACATTGACTAAAGGTGAGCATGTGTGTTTTTCCAATCTTTAAAAAAAAAAAAAAAAAAAAATATTAATACGAAATTATGAAGGGCTAAATCGTTATTCATTCACACAAAAAAGTTTTCAAAGTTTTTGTTTTTATTTGTCTTAAAATCACAAAAAAAAAAACTTTGGCTGTACATTCTCAAAAGGAAACGCGTGAGAGGGTTTTACTAGGTTTGGTCGAATTTTGTTATAACCTACACAAGCTGTAGTCATAGTTAATATCTAAATTGCAGAAATTACTGGTATGTGAACCAGTAAATTAAAACTGATGAAATTATCGCCATAAGAGCAAATCTAATTCAAGATTGGGGCTTTAACAACAAATTGTTCAGAAAGAACTGTAATTGAGAAATTAAGATGAAGAAATTTTATAAAAAAAAAATCGTGTGAAACATAAATGTGAGGAAAAAATTTTAGTCTTATAAAAAATTTTTGAATTATATAAATTCGTAAATAGAAAAGAAAGTGAAGGAGGAAACATTAGAGCTTTAAGCTCAGACGTGTCAGTCTTTCACATACTCGTAGTTTTATGTGAAGAGAATAACTAGGGGAAAAGCATATCGAGATGAAGTATAATAGAATTTTGATATAAAAAAATTTATGAATCAAAAACTACATTTTTGACTACAATAAGGATAGGTTTTTGAGATAAAGCAATTTAATTGTGATGAAAAAAAAAATAAATAAAATAATAAAAATGAATGAAATATTTGGGCGAAAAAGATAGTGAAAATATAATTCACCTTCAGTCAGACAAATTTTTTTACCATTCAGTGAAGTGTATTTAAGGGTGGCTCCTAAAATTCCCTGGTAGATAATTAAAATCAACACTGCTGCCGTTAACTGCCATCTGTTAGGAGAATACATACTGTCAAATTTAGAGCAAACTCTATCATAAGCTCTTCAAGGAATACAACCTCGAGACTTTTTGCAAGAGTGAATTTCGAGTCCTCACAACACATTATATTTTGGCAAAAACTTCATTTTAGTTAAGGAAAAACTTGAAAAATGTTTCACGACTCTGCACCATAAGTTTTAATGGGTAAACAAATTCCTTAATAAATTAGGGATTCCTTAATGAAATTAAGGCATTTGTTGTGCACTGTTAAGAATAATTTGTGAGAATAATTTGTGTTTGTACGGGTGTGCTCGAATATTCGAGCTACTCGAAGCTCGAGCTGATAAAATACTATGATAAAATACTGATAAAAACTATGGAGTGGGCTAACTACTATTCGAAAAAGATCATCCACTTTCCACTCAACTGTACGAGGGCGGATCACTAAGTCCGTGACTTTTACAGTGAAACACAGTTTTTTTTGCAAAAAAAAAAAAAAAAAATATTCTTCAACATAATCTTCTTTTAGCTCAAGACACTTAGTCCAACGCTTCTCCAATTTTTCCTCATATAACTACGAGGAAAGTTCGAAAAGTCGAGGACTTATTAATTCGCCTTCGTATGAAAATATAATCTTGGAAAAAGCTTTTAGTATTTTAATATGAATATATGTAGAGAATATGTTTTCAAAATTTCAAAGCATTCCGACAAAAATGTTGGCGTGTGGTATCCACTGTCTCATAAAAAATTTTAAACTATTCCGACCAAAATTGTGGCGTCGGTATAGCACTACTCGACTGATGCTGTCCACTTTCTATAAAAATGCGTGAAAATAATGTCTTATTTGAAGATTGATGATGTTTTCCAGATAATTTTCCACAACGACGCACAGTGGCGCCATTTGAGTTTTTTCGTTGCAAAAATCATATCTTTTGAACCGAATAACATAATTGAACAGTTTAAACAGCATATGATAGACAACTGTTCAGCCTATGAAATGAGCGTTTGGAAAGGGTGCTACGCTTTGTAGGGGCCTACTTATGGGTTATCAAAATTAAAATTTGTAGAAAAATTATTTTTACATTTTTAGATTGTTTTTATTTTTTTTCTTTAGGGTTTTATGTTTTAAATTATTACCCAACAAACTAAAAAAAAATTATTTCTTTTTTAAATTTATTTTTTCAATTTTCTGTTAAATATTCATTACAATTCGTAAGAGAAGGTATATCTAAAAGACTAATCATTTCTAAACTATAATTATTTTCTAACTCTATTCGTGACTTCACATGCCGCAGGGAAGAAATAAGTGGATCGGAAGATGCTGCCAACATGTTGAAGAGGTCCTCATTTTGCCTTACCCTTGATGCTTTGAATGTGTTCTGCAATCTATATTTTTTATAAAATTTGTTAAGAGACTCCTGTGCTTCTTCAGAAAGCTCTCCAATTGGCAAAGACTGGTATTCAATTATATCTTTGCCATGCGCCAATATTTTATGGACGGTCGGGGTCAACTTCTTCTGTGGATACGTTTCTGCTAAAAGAGATGTAGTTTTCGATGCATATTCTCCATATTTTGTAGAATTGACATTTTCTTTGCAGTTTAAAACATTCAAGATCGTTCCCAATCTTTTCACGATTTGATTGTCAATTCCAGTGATTCTAGTTACTGCCTCATCATTTTCAAAAAATTTCTTAGAAGTGTTTCCATCGTTGGAGTTACCGTATCCGTGCTTGGGACAGTCTATTTTTAGTCCAACTTGTTTAAAAAAAGCATCCTGTATTTGCTTCTTTCTGATCTTTTCCTTATCCTTTATTGATGTATTTTCATCGAAATTTTCCTCCTCTTGTGGTAGGGTATACGCCAGTTTTAGCAAGAACTCAATACACCTTATCCTTGCGTGCAATGGTGACATTCCATATTCGTAATTCTCCTCGTTTGTAGAATCGTTTAAATTACCAAAGTTCTTCTGACTCTTTTTGCAAATCGGGCATGACAATGTTGAGGTTGTTCGTGTCAGTTCGTTTATGACTTTTCCGTCAACCATGGTCAGGTGGAACTCGTAATTGCATTCAATATATTTTCCTTCTCCAATGTGCAGCTTTGTAGGCTTAATCTTGCTTATTTGTTCTTCAATGTCCCTTACCGTGGTCCTTATGAGTTCTGCCGATTCCCTTGCCAACTGAATAATTATTGGTCGGCAATAATGCACTGATGACGGACGTGGATTTTTCCAGTGTAGGGAAACATCAGATTTTAGCCGCAAAGGAACAACAGATGCCATAAACATATTTCCGTCCGATATTGTAGCGTCATCGGAAGATATCCTTTGCTTATAAACGCTTTGTCCGGATGATCCATCGCAGCCCCATTTGCTGATCAATGTCAGTTTCTCAGGAAGAATTTTCACCTCATTTTCAGGAAGACTCTCCAACAACCGTTTTGCTGTATGGCCCATGAGATCCTGCAGATTGGCTTTCACAGAGACTTCCGTAAACTCAGTATGCAGTGGTCGTGAATTTATTTTGGCTTGCGTAATATGCTTGTATCCTGGTAAAACGTCAGCCCCGTGTCGCATCAAGGTTGCCCGTAGTATCTCATATTTTTCTTTGGAAAGTTGTAAGTCCATAAACAAGGCCAAGGCTTCTTCCGAACCATACTTTTTAATGTGTGCGTTTGTGGGCGTGTGAATGCTTTCCTTACTGCTTTTTAGTCGCAGTGGGTTTGCATCAGCAACAGATTTTGTAATCTGCGACCTAACTCTTTCACTATCCTTTGTATATTTAATAGACAGCGCGTCCGATAAATGCTTCGTGGTCAAGTCATTGGTGGCATCGGCAAGTTTCCTCTTTCTTGTGAAAATTGAACACTCCTCAATACTTTTTTTGGCCTTCCTTTTGCTCCTCTGGTTTATGTGGTGGGTTTATCTACTGCCAATATATCCAGGATGGTGTCTTCATTAAGCCAGTCCTCGTATTTGGAGTTGAAGTTCTGAATGGTTTGATTAGATTTCACCCATTTTCCCTTAATATTTGCATATATCAGATAAAAATTATTTTTTATAATTTCGCTTCTCTCAATATTTCCGTATAAGCTATCAAGTTCTTCTAAAGCAGCTTCCGTGAAAAACTTTGGTGTGGTTGACCTTCTAAACAGTTCAAATAATTTTAAATTGTTTAACGCCATGGTTTCAGTACTTGTTGCGCCAACTTTCAGTCGTAGACTAATCCAGGCATTATGCTTATTTTGCAATATATAGGCTTATGCTACCATGCCTAAAAATTTACCTGTACCCTGCATACATATGGATTTAGGCTGAATTATGCAATTTTGATATTATGCTCGTGTCTAAATAAGATTTGTGCCTACATCTAGGGACCATAAGTCAATATTGTTCTTGACCATTTGTACTCCAAAGTAATTTTTAAGTGAGGTGCGTACACCAAATTTTAAAGTAATCTGGCCAAAATTGAGGCTCGGAAGAACTAATAATCAAAAAACATCAGACTCTTTAAAAGAGTATTTCTTTTAAATTTGTTTTAATTTTCGAGTATTAGTTTGCCCACGTCAACAGGACAGTCCGATGCAAGTTTTTTTATGATGATATTCTTGCTACTTATACAATTCCAAAAAGTATACATTTGTTATACTAAATACTTATATATATCGTTTACTTGATTTCAAACATGAAAAATGTTGTCACTTAAAGTTTTGAACTGACACGAAAAATGGCGTTTGAAAGATAACATAAAATGTCGTCCTTTGCCGCCCATTCACCGTAGTTGACAGCAGCAGCCCAGGCTGCCACAATCGGTCAAAGGAGGGGCTCAATGTCGCAATCTACGTCGAGGCCATCTTTTGATTCCTCGACGGAGACTTCAACAATGGTCACTACACCCGAAAATGTCAATAAAATTCATGATATGATATTGATCGGTCAAAGACTGAATGTGGAGGAAAATTTTAATACGATATGTATATGGCTCTGATTATATTTGAAACTATCATGTAAGCATTAGGAAACTGTCTAAAAGAATGGTGCCGCGTTTTTCAAAAATTGACCATAATCGCAATCATGTGACAACTTCAAAGGAGTACTTGACAATACTAAACCGCTAAACGCATTAGTTTTTTTTTTTTTGTATAACGGTAGATAAAACACGGATCCACTACAACACACCTGGAGACACCACAGTTGTTTAAACAGTGGGTTAATAAACGCTAAAATCATGACACTTCTTTGTGTGATGTACGCCACGTAATCCACATTGCTTACTTCCAAAAAAGAAAAACCATATACGTTGATTGTTATGCCAACTTAATGCAACGATTCAATAATGACTAAGAAAACGAGCAGATTTGGCCCAGAAGAGTGTTCTTTTTCATCAGAACAATATACGGATGCACGTGTGTGTAAACTTCCATTATGTGGGAAACGAAGTTAGGCCTCATTCGCCTATTTTCTATTCCCTCGAATATGTTCTACTGCTTCCTCACACTCAGTAAATCTGTTCTATTTCCAAACCGAAATGGCTCGTTAGAAAGAGATTTAGTTGAAACGACGCAATCATTGACCAAATAATTACCTATTTTGAGGAGCAGCGGCAATCCTAAAAGAAATTGAAGAAATGTGGAACAAAGTCTATTCAGCTAGAAGGAAACCATGTTAGAGAAAATAAAATTTTTATTTTTGATGAAAAAAAACTGTCTGTCATTCAGAAAGTGACAGATTTATTGATGAGCCCTCGTAATAAATTTAATGCAACTCAACTTTATGAATAGGATCACAATTTGTATGTACTGATGGTATAGGATATTACATTTTTTCTTACATTTCTACATACAACTTTTGAATACCCGAACTAATATTCTTTAAACTTCGAAAAATAAACTAACATTGTCTTAAAATTTTAGCCGCTACCAACGTTTATCCATCAATGTTATTTTTCTTCGCGATCACCGTGACCTCTAAAATGTGGAAATTTTACATCTCAGGGGCTTCATCAGGAGCTCAAACTGGTTCTACATTGGGTACAGAGGGGAACACCCATTCGTCCCATGGTATTACAGCGGAACCCAGAGCCTTAATATGCTTATCCATGGCTTAGCAGTCACTTCTAACCAAAACCTAAACCCAATGCTATCTTAACCGAAAGACATATGGACAGACATGTACCCATGAGTCAAACCGTAACAAGCAGAATGACCAACTTTTATAGCCACCCTATACATATATATGGTGTAGGGTAGAAAAAGGTTAAATATTAAAGTTTGAGACTACAAAATTAATTATTTATAATGAAACCATATTTCCGTTTTCTCCTAACGTTCATATGTGAGGTTTATCCATATCCCCAGCCATTCGTTTATTGTATCTTCGCCACCTGTCATGTGTGTGTTTATAATAAATTGTCATTTGGTCTGGCCAAAAAAATGAAGTTTGTTTGTTATATTTTTTGTTAAATGTTTTGAGTTTCTTAAGAAATGTAGTTCTGATTTGTTTGAGGCTGTAAATAGTGATGGCAGGGATGTGTATTCTTCTATATTTAAATGACTGCCAACAAAGACATAAATTTTAAGTGTTTTTATATCTAACACCACTATGTAGTTAGGGTATAATACCTTGTGCTGATATTTGTAACTACGGAAAATATTTGACATAGACCCATCTTTTATTATTCCGATCGACATAAAATCAATTTCTCAGTCTGTGTGTCCAGTAAATTTTGTACTCAAACTACAGGTCGCATATATGAATATATTAAAATGAATTTTGGTATATAAGTTTTTGTCACTCATGGGATGAACGATATTGAAATTGGTGAAAATCTGTGCATGTTCAGACCAAGTCCCCATACAAATGACACCTATGAAATCGATTTAAATTGCTATAAGATCCAAATTATCATATAGATCTCAGTCAAATTGGATTTGTATATGTTTATTGCATCCATTAATCAGTAGTCCAGAAATAATCCCTATAGGACAATTGTTACTCATGGGCCCCATATAGAGCTGCTTCCCGATCTTCACTTAAATCTATAAAAAACAAAAATATTGCACAGATGTTTCTCAAATTTGGTTTGTATATGTTTTTGCAAAACGCGGTAAGGATCGGTCCATTATTTGACCAAGTACCCATATATATATAGCATTCGATATGAACTATTTCACATCTGCAGCCTAAAAAAATTTATAAATATACCACTCAAATTTGGTTTATGCTTATTTTTCTATATGTAGTCCAAAAACCAACCTAATTATTAGTCATAGCCCCTGTATTAAGCTGCTGACCGATCTTCGTTTAAACCTATCTAAAACAAAAATATTTTTCAGATTTTCTCATATTTGGTGTGTATAAGTTTTTGCAAAAAAGAAGTTACTTTACCAAATATGGTTAGATCGGTTCATTTTTCGATCCAGTCCCTATATAAATAATAGCATCCGATAAGAAATTTTCAAATCTGCAGACAAAAAAACTAATAAAAATTCGACTCAGATTTGGGTTATACCTTATTTTTTATACCCAGTTAGTTGGACTTAAGACTAGTTCTCGAAACACGTGCATAGTCAGCTATATTTTTTTTTTTTTTTGAGTTGCGGAAAGCTATCATTTAAAACTTTAGCCCCATTGGAAAGTGAAACTCCAGTGGCGGGAACTTGTAAAAGAATTTAACAATTTTTTAAATTTATTCTTAAGCATTTTTTGGAATCGTATGCTATCGGCTTTTGCTTTACTTATCAGCTCAGGTTAATTTTGTTAAACTACCCTGCAGAAAGCATGGGGTCAAGTATCCCCAAGTCACCACTTTTGCCTACTATTTGTTTGACATTGTCAACTGAGCGTCTCCACTATTTACTTTGCTTTATCTGTAAAAAAATTTTTTCATAGAGAAGTTGGAAGTTCTGCTCTTCTTGATTTCTATAGTTTTGTTTGAAAAACACGTGGTTGGAAGAAAAACTAACGTTTTAAAACAAGATATAGAAAAATTGAGCATAAAAAGTAAATAAAAGTATATTTTATAATAATTAAAAGAAAAAGCATTATAAGTAAACGAAGTTATAAAAGAAAGGTGAAAGAAAATCCCAATTTGTACAAAAATCTATGGTGTACAAGAATCCCTGGTTCCAATGCCTACATATAGTCCCATGAGAACTACCTAGTCTCTAGTGAATCTCTGGTTCCAATGTCTACATATAGTCCCATGAGAACTACCGAGTCACTACCTAATCTATAGTACCAATGTCACTAGTGATTTGCAATGACACGTACATGTTAAATGTCTATAGAAAATTACATTGTCTGGGGCATAGTTGGTCAGTAGTACTGGTGACAAAGTCAAAAGTGAATCAGTACTGTTTCACTATTGACATTTCCTGCTGGGTATATTTAAAGAAATAAATTTTGTTAGAATTTTTAGACTCTCTTTGGGAAAATTATTTATAAATGGTCTGTAATTTTTCTTAGCTCTTTTATCAACTCATGTTCTTTACTTATTAATACAACTACAATTTTAACATATCGAACAATATATACATTTATTTTAAACTATTTCATAAGAAAATATTTATAAAACAACAAACTACCTTTAGCATGGAATACAAAAAATTAAACCTTAAGCAACAAAATTGTGAAAATGTTATTCGAAAAACTTAGCGTACAGCCATACTCGTACTAGTACTCTTCTTACTCGTCTAAATATAAAATATTGTTTATAATACGACTTGATATGTTTATCTTGAAAAAGGAAAAACACTAATTACGTAGGTGTCAAAAGCTTCCAAACAAAAAAAGAAAAAAAATGTGAACAATTTCTTTGTTTTGTTTTTGTTATTTTATTTTTGGTTAAATGACGACGTAAATAGGTAATGAAGCTTATTGAAGGTGAAGAGATCATGCAGGTTTTTGTTTTCTTTTGTATTTGTTGTGTGAAATATTTTTGGTCACGTCGTCACATCTATTTAGTTGTAACAGATTATAGAGTATAGAATTAATCGAAAACTTTTTGGAATCTTATCTGTATGATTATATGATAAGTTGTTGATAAATATGGAATGACTGAGGATTAGTTTCAGCAGTTCAAACTTTAATTAATTTGGATTCGAAAGCATCAAAATAGTGAAGGTTAGAAATTTAATTGGTTAAATGAAATAGCAGATTATTTTTAACCGAATATGGCCAAATATTATACTCACCGTTGATTGGTTTTTCTTTTTGAAGAGAAACAGTGAAAATTATATCACGAGCCCCCAATATAGATGGGACTGGCTTCATCCTCTTTTGTTGCCATTCTATCATTTCAGTCTACTGTTTTTAATATTCCTTTGTCATAGGTTTGAATGGCCCATGTCATCAGGCACCACCACAATTTATCGACCGCTGAGATGTTCGTCCATGCAGCTTGTAAAGCCTTGTTTATAATATGCCGCCCATATTCTACTGTTATAAGCGGAGCATCAGACTCCACTACTGTAAAATCTAGTTCGGCTTCGATATCATCTAACTGAAAAGAAAGTATTGTGTCACATATCGGCAACAATTCTTTCTTTATTAAGAAAATTTTCAATGTGAATCATTAGAAATACTATGCAGGGGAAGAGTGTAGCGAAACTCACCGCGTTACATCTAGTTTTATATGATTATGAAAAAAAAAAAAAATAAATAAATAAATAACATTATAGCTTATTAGCGGACGTTTCTTATCATAAATAACCTTTAAAGGAAGGAATTTTCTTAACTCTAAAGCCAGACAATGAAATCTGGATTAAACATCCACATCCACAAAAATGAAATGAAATGAAATGAAATGAAATGAAATGAAATGAAATGAAATGAAATGAAATGAAATGAAATGAAATGAAATGAAATGAAATGAAAAGAAATGAAAAGAAATGAAATGAAATGAAAAGAAATGAAATGAAATGAAATGAAATGAAATGAAATGAAATGAAATGAAATGAAATGAAATGAAATGAAATGAAATGAAATGAAATGAAATGAAATTAAATTAAATTAAATTAAATTAAATGAAATGAAATGAAATGAAATGAAATGAAATGAAATGAAAAGAAAAGAAATGAAAAGAAATGAAATGAAATGAAATGAAATGAAATGAAATGAAATGAAATGAAATGAAATGAAATGAAATGAAATGAAGTGACATGAAATGAAATGAAATGAAATGAAATGAAATGAAATGAAATGAAATGAAATGAAATGAAATGAAATGAAATGAAATGAAATGAAATGAAATGAAATGAAATGAAATGAAATGAAATGAAATGAAATGAAATGAAATGAAATGAAATGAAATGAAATGAAATGAAATGAAATGAAATGAAATGAAATGAAATGAAATGAAATGAAATGAAATGAAATGAAATGAAATGAAATGAAATGAAATGAAATGAAATGAAATGAAATGAAATGAAATGAAATGAAATGAAATGAAATGAAATGAAATGAAATGAAATGAAATGAAATGAAATGAAATGAAATGAAATGAAATGAAATAAAATGAAATGAAATGAAATGAAATGAAATGAAATGAAATGAAATGAAATGAAATTAAATTAAATTTTCGCAGTCGTGATCGAAATAATTCTCGAATTTTATTTCGACAGTGTAAATATTAACAATTAACTTACTCGTTACGAAACGAAACAATTTACTGTTTCAGTATTGTAAAAGGATATAAATATATTTTACTGGACTGCATAAGTGTAATAGATTAAAGAGAAAATGTACACAAAAGTTATATGTTTATTATAAAATTGAAAAGTGACATTAAAAAGAAGTAAAATATTAATAAACTGATTTTATTTTATTTAGCATCTTTCCATTCGGTCTCTAAATTCAACCAGATCTAGAAGCCAAACATTGCAGCGACAAGCATAAATATGTTATAATTAGGCTGTTCGCTGGGTACCACCAGAAATTTAACGGTTGATTTTTCTTATGTGGTTACAAAATTCGGTGCGGTAGTTCGTTGTGCTTATAAGCCGAATATTGATTTTCCCTTTTTTTAAAGGACTACTTCATCTTCATCTTCATCTTCTAAATTCTATATCTACAACGTCAAAATTTTCCACCGCATGGAAGTTGGGTCGAGTTGTTCCAATCGTTTAAAGTGTCATGCAAATAATGACAACTATTTTACCTGCAATGTCAAAAATTGTTGAATATTTAATGAAAACACAATTCTTATCCCATTGCGAAAATTTCTCTTTGCTTCATCTGAGTCAATATGCATTCAGGCGTAATCGTAACACAACATCGTTGTTGCTTTCTCTTACGGATAATATAAGGAGGCAGCTCGATAATCATCATCACTGTATTATGGTTTCTCTGGATCTTTCTAATCAACTTGTGAAAAAGCTTCAGGAGAATTTCATTTTCTCTAAGACTGCTTGGTTGGTTCATTCTTACGTTTTTGACCGATCGCAGTTTGTTTCTCTCAGTGGGTTAAATTCTTCCATTGGTGCAGTAACCTCAGGTGTTCTTCAGAGTTCTTTACTTGGTCCTATTCTGTTTCTTTTTTTACCTAAATGATTGCGTCTCCCTTATGAACAACAACTTCTGCAAGTCATTTGTTTTTGCTGATTATATATTCCTTCTCTATACTGCTGACTCTCAACTTGTTGACTGTTTTGATACCTGTTAAAACAACCATCTGAATTCTCTATCTAACTGGATGTCTCTTAACTGTCTTGACTTTTCTTTTACAAATTCAACTCGGAACGTTCAGATTAATGTGCCTATTAAAAATCTTTCAATATATGATCGCTCTTTCGTTGTACGTGTCTATCAAATTTGGAATTCTTTGCCAAACTGTCTTAAACTATTTTCGTATTTCTCATTAACATATAAACGTAAACTGTGCTTGCTTACTTCAACAGTATTTTTTGGATTTTTTTGTCTTCCTGTGTGTCTCTTGCCATGGGTTCCTTTTATAAACGCTTTTTTTACTCCAATATTTATATGGCTGGGGAGCCACTTACAAACTGGAACTGTAACATTTTGTTTTATTTTATATTTAATCTTTAGTTATTTTTAACTATAAATTTACTGTACATAGTAGGTTATCTTCAATACATAAATAATTGGCCATGAAAGCTTTCTTTGTATTGGTATTAATAAACAAATAAATAAATAAATAAATAAATAAATAAGAAGGCCGAAGATAGTGAAATTATGCTCACTATATATAAATACTGGAAAATTTTATTTTTTCTTTAAATTTTTTTCTTTCAATGTTTTTTAAACCTTTATATCTTAGAGTGGCCCGTCATTATATGGAGGGGAAAAAAGTGTTTGAGTTTAAAGTCCCACCCGATTTTTATGGTTTGATAATTATGATGATTTTATAATTTGACGTCATTAACCAATTTGGACTTGGCACCACAAATGACCCCAAGTTAGTATAGGACGACTAAGTTAAAAAATTCAAATATTTTCCAAATACTGCTGAATTTTGGATCATTTTAACCCTAGGAGCGGTTCTGGCTTCTACCCCTCACAAATTAGGCTATTTGAAGGATCCAGTTGGGGTGTGGACCACCTCCAGTGGAGAATCACTTAGCTTGTAAGTGGACACCCATTTTCCGGGCAATTCTCATACGTCACTACAGGCGTTGGAATACTCTGGCGCTAGCACGGCGGACATTGCTTCGGAGATAGTTAATGTACCAACATTGACCTGGGCGATTAAAAGCTTCAAACCTTACAAATCTCCGGGACCTGACGGTATCATTCCAGCAAAATTGCAGCATGTGTCGGACTACATTTCCCCTTGGCTATGCAGTCTTTTCACTTGCTGCATAAACACAGCGTATATTCCTTGGAAATGAAGGGAGACAAGAGTGGTGTTCATTCCAAAAGCTGGAAGGAGCTCACACACTGTCCCAAAGGATTTCAGACCAATAAGCCTATAATCGTTCCTATTGAAGACAATGGAGCGTATGATAGACTCTTTCTTACGTAGAATTATTGACCCTAAACTGCTATCAACGAGGCAACATGCCTACAGCAAGGGAAGGTCAATTGAAACAGCTCTACACGAGCTTGTAGGTACCATCGAGAAATCGCTCTCGGCAGGAGAATACACTATGACATCCTTTTTGGATATAGAAGCGGCTTTTAACAACATCACATCGGACTCGATAATATCGGCACTATCTAGTCTAGGAGTGAATTCTGTGATCATCTCATTGATTTGAAATCTGCTTGTCAACAGGCGGATAACGTCTAAACTGGGAACGTCGGAAATATCCCGATTTGTGAACAGGGGAACGCCACAAGGTGGCGTTCTTCACTACTTCTCTGGAACTTGGCGCTAAACCCAGTGCTAGTATCGTTGGAGGGGCAAGGCTGCAGCGTAGTCGCATATGCTGACGACGTAGCCATGGCCGTAAATGGGAAGTTTCTATCTACAATTAGAAATATCCTGCAACGGGCTCTCACAGAGCTGTCTTTCTGGGCAAGGGGTTGCGGTCTGGGGGTTAATCCGACCAAAACGGAACTTGTTCTTTTCACTAGGAAGTATAAGATCCCTACCTTCGATCCCATTTCTCTCAACGGCACCGAAATCGTCTTCTCAGATGAAGCCAAGTATCTTGGCGTATTCCTGGACAGGAAGCTGAACTTCAGACGGAATTTGGAGGAGCGGGTGAAGAAGGCGACTATAGCTTTATACTCCTGTAAGAAGGCCATTGGTAAGCGACGGGGCTTTAGTCCGAAAATTGCTCACTGGATCTATACAGCGGTGGTCCTTCCAATACTTCTGTACGGAGTCATCGTCTGGTGGCCTGCTTTGGAGAAGGCCACCAATAACAACCTTCTCGCAAGGGTACAGAGAATGGCTTCCATGTGTATCACTGGAGGCCTTCGTACTACACCTTCGGATGCCTTGAACATCCTATTACACCTAATACCACTGGACATATTAGGGAAGCAGTCGGCGGCCTCATCGGCTATTCGATTAAGAAGCACACTACAATGGCGGGGCTACAATTGTGGCCACGGAGTGATCTTGAATGACAGGAACTTGCCATTGAACGTGGATTACACTACTCCAAGGAGCGTATTTGTAACGTCACTACTGTACACTAATACCGACCAGGGAATCTTGTTCTGGGAGGACACCAGGCAGTAGGCGTTCCGTAAATTTCTATACTGACGGATCGAAATTGTGCGGTCAGGTTGTTTTGGAGTCCATTCAGGGGAGCTTGGGCTAAATCTGTCTCGAAGGTTGCCAGACCACTGCAGTGTATATCAGGCAGAGGTACTGACAATAAAGAAGGTTGCTGACTGGTTGGGTCGGAATATTCTGTCTACGACCGCAGTCAACATCTATTCTGATAGTCAAGCCGCGGTAGAATCCATGCGGATGAGCTGGCAAGACAGGGTACTACCTTACAGGTTCCAGCGGATTTGGAATGTGTTGGTACACCCTTGGAATCGTGCAAGCTTGAACTTCGGCTTCGCACCGCTGGCATAACGAATAACAGATGGGCTAATGGATTAACGTGTAGGATCACAAGACAAATCTTGCATGCTCTGAATCGAAAGCGTACAAATGCGCTATTATCACTCCCCCGTGGGGAGATCTCAACGGTAGTTGCTGTTGTTACTGGGCACTGCCTTATAGGGAGACACGCTGAGCGCCTTAAGGTCTCGTCAAATGATTTCTGTCGTAGCTGCTTGGATGTGGAGGAGGTAGAGAGCGTAGAACACTTCCTCTGCCACTGCCCGGCGCTATCCAGAACAAGACTACGGACATTGGGATCGCCGTTTCTTCACGATCTCTCTGACCTCTCAAACGTGGAAATTTCACATCTTAGGGGCTTATTCAGAAGCTCGAACTGGTTCTTCGGTGGGGACTGAGAGGAACACCCATTCGTCCCGTGGTATCACAACGGACCCCAGAGTCTAAGTGTGCTGGTCCTTGGATCAGCAGCCACTTCCAACCTAACCTAACCTAACCTAACCCTAGGAGCACATAAGGGTAAGTTGTCATAAAATATAGCACAATTTTATATCCCAACACATAGTAAATGTTTCATCTAGTTACAAGTTTATAGTTGGCCTCGGCAACGAATGGGTTAGCGTTGTTCGAATTATTCGAAATATTTAGCATGGAAAACTTGCACATTTGGTTATTATATTTTAATCTAAAAATTCAACAGCGCTTACAAAATATTTATTTTCTTGAATAAATTGTCTTTCATTCGCTTGGGGTGATATGCGACCTCAAGTCCAAAAGTAGAAAACTTATAAATTTTTGATGCAAGGTTTTTAGAAAGAGTTCAGTTACTGAATATTTCACAAAAAACTAATTATTCTCGAAATCCGCCAAAAAGAATTAATTGTAAAAAAAATTCTGGCACAGGAATGTATTTAAAAATTCAAGCGGTTAATCCTTAACATACATTTAACAAAATTTTAAAGTGCCAAATCCATTTTTTGAAATTTTGTTTAAGAAAATTTTTAAAACTTAAAAAAGAGGTTTTCAAAATTTTATCAAAAAAATTTTCCATTTTTAGTCTCATTTCGCAATAGGTTTACAAAGTGGTAGTGAAACAATACTTCATATCTGATTACTTATAGGTATAGAGACTAAAAAAAAATTATGGGTTTAATCAATTTGTTAAAGGTCAAAAAATGTTCATCACTTTTCATGACCTAGAGTTTTTTTTTTGGCACAAAAGTGGTCTGGGGCATTAGTTAGTTCTTGGCGAGTTATTATTCGATTTTGAAGTTATATAGATTTTTGAAGAGATAACGGAATTTATGTAAAATCTGATAAAGAGTCATATTTTCCTCATATGAACACAGTTGGAATTTCCAGTCGCGTTGAGGCGCCTCTAAATTTTTTGGGGTTAACCCAAAACTTTGTATATCTGTTTTTTTGCTATTCGCATACTTCTAGGGGATTTGAACACTTTTTTATTATGGCCACCCCAATATATATATATATATATAAAATTTATGATAATAAATAATTTTATAAGAGCATAAATGTATGCCAATCAATTTTAAGCAATTCACAATTCAACACAGGGCGTGTGATATACAATTATAATGAAATTCGATAAACTGTGAATTGGCTAAAATTGATTAGCATACCTTTAGACTCTTATAAAATTATTTATTATTAATATATAAAATTATAAAATTATATATTAATAATAACTTATTTTATTTATTTTAATATCTTTTTAACACATGTTATATATAAGTTTTAAAATTCTGCACTTCTCCACCATATGAACTATAACTATGCCAATTTTAACACTCCTCCGTGCCCGGCTTATGCTTAAAAGAATATGAAAAAATTTTCCTTCACGATAAAGAACCAGCAAATTTATTTTTGCCACTGAGGGATCGGTTTATGTAAAATCCGACAAATGGTTAACGCCTCATGATCAATGTTTTTTAAGGTATTAATTTCATTGAAAAAAATATTGGAAAAACGTGAACAATTTGCTGAAAGAACTTTCGAAACTCTTTGTTTTTAAAATATTTTTTCGTTAGGACACATACAAAATCGTACTTCAAAATTCGAAAATTTTTCCATAAAAAAATTGACAAAATAATGGGTTTTCTGCGCGTATACGGACTCTGAATGCAAAATTTATAAAAATTTTAAAATTTTATTATTTATTTATTAATTTTTCACCTAAAATTATTAAAATTTATATTTTTCAAATATATTATATATATGTTTTGCACTAACATTTTCTTTTTTTTTTTTTCTCTTTATTGGAGAAAAATGTCTTTCGTTAACGAGTAAAATTTCACAAGGTGGCATTCGAATGATCACTCGTTAACGAAGCCTAAGATTAGAAATTTGTAAACATATTATTCGTTATTGCATAAGAAAATCTCAAAAGTTAAAAAATTCGTACGTTAGAATAAAAATATGTTCGCTTATGACAGCGAAAATTAGACTCTAGCTAGGGATACTGAAAAATTATATGATTATTCGATTAATTTTAAAGCATACTCAATTAGTAATACCCAAATGAACGGAAAGTCCCTGAAAACCACCCATTATCAAACACACACCACTCAGTGTATACCTGTGTTGACTATTAATTCTAGTAATTGTTTATAAGAATGTTTATTTATACTACTGATGGCTACTCACATGAATGCAATATTGTTTTTTTCTTGAATTGGAGGGTAATTAAAATTTTGGATACGCAAAAACCACAACGCAATGAAGAAATTGTCGAAAGCCTTAAAATTTTAACAAGGAAAATATATTTCTGGCATGGCAGGGCCTTTTATATAGAAGCCATCAATACAAGCCAGGAGTATTTTTAAATCAAATTCAATATGGAAGAAAACAAATAAAATCAATTTTGGTATTTCGTTAAATTTAAATGAAAAATATGATTTGGTCTCTCTGATGATTGTGATGATAATCAAGATAATGTTTCTTGTTTTTTTTTTATTGTTTTGTTGATTTAAATCGTGACTCTACGGATTGTGCGTATTTTCGATAATAAAAGACTAAACTACTGGCTGCCTGTGTCGCTAAGATCTTTTGAACTTTTTTCCTTATGGCCTCCGAATGTGTGAGTGTGTAATTAGTTTTTAGTGTTTGGTTATTTTCTTGTTAATCTTAGTACACGCGTATGTATAAATAATGGACTCATGTGGTGTACAATTTTATGTTTATGTCCATCATTGATCATCATCAGCAGTTCATTTCTATTGGAAATTCGTATTCATATGAAATATCTCATCTACTTCTGGTTGTTTGATTTGCTCATCATTCATCTCATAATAAAAAAATTTATTATTTAAACAAAAAAAAAAAACGAAGTGTTTAGTTTTCTTACAGTTGCCTTTACTTTCAATGTCCAAACTAAAGTATTTGTTTTCGTAGGAAATAGATAAAATATCAGGTGTGGTGTCTACTGGGGATCAAGTTGTAGATTAGTTGTATTCAATTGATATTGTAGGCCCTTATCTGGTAAATGTACCTAATTTCAGATTTCGTATTTTAAGCTGCTAACTGTAAAATTTGCCACAGTATTATCGAACAAAAATTGTTTATAAAATGGCTGCCGAAATCCATCAAACCAACACTGTTCTCTTGTGTTGTTTTTAAATCCAATTTTTTTTTCTAGGTATTATTTGTTTATAATAAATTAATTCGTCAATTTTTTCCTTCAGGTTTTTAAGATGTTTTTTAATCATATAAACAAATGAAATTGTTACCAACAAAATAAACTACTGATTTTGTTTTTGTTTCTATTCACAAGTTTTAATGTTGTTTTGAAACATGAAATTGTACCATCTTCTAGGTTAAGTAGTTGTAGCAGGGCAATAATGATAAAATTTTATGGAATTTACTTAGAAAAAATGCTTAAGATGATTTCTTATTCTATATCTTTACATATTTAGCTGGAACTTTCTGATTTATATTTGTATATACGAAGGCAGTTTGGCAAGTCAGTAACTTTTTGAACTTCCTCCTGTCAAATACTCAAGCAGACAGTTTTTGTAAAAATGCAAAACAGTGAATACGAGCTGGTACCCCAACCAACATATTTTCCAGATTTGGAACTTGCGACCATAACTTATTTCCCAATCTAAAGAAATGGCTCCGAGGTAAGAGATTTGGGTCGAATGAAACAAGCGATTATTTCGAGCACCTTGAGAAAGTCTTTTATTTGGAATGAATGGCAGTAGTAGTACTAGCAGTAGTACTGGGTTTTCTGTTTTTACCATCTATAATATTAATAGGCTAGGTGATTTCTTGTCACCGATGTTTGGTTCTACCATTTTATCTCGATTTTGACCAAACGTATATTATTTGAAAGGTATTTCTTTTTAGCTGTTCCCCAGATATACAGATTTTTTTAATTTTTACTTTATTTTGAATAAATTGCATTTAAAATTGCTACTAGAACATACATAAAATTATACGTATGCTATGTGTGTGTTTATTAAATTTGTCAATGTGGTTGTTAATGAGTTTGTTATCTTCATTCAAAATTATAATAAACCAAAAAGTGTTGGTTTGTCAATTGGCTAAGTTGAGAAATAAAATTGCCTATAAACTGCACTCGAATTTCGAGCGCTGGAATCTGCTAGTAAAAATAATTTTACTTATTTTAAAATAATTGTAATTGAATAATCTAACTCATAAAAATAAAGTTTTTATTAAAACTCCTTCTTTCCTTATGCATATGAGTTTTGAAGCTCTCCGTGACTGTGCGTGACTTTGCGTGACTATTTTAAAATTTATCTTTGATCACAATAAGTCTATGGACTATGTTTCAGATCAATCACACCGTAACTGTGCGTGATCATGCGTAACTGTGCGTGACTAAGTCAAAGTTAATTTTTTTTCATAGCAAGTATATGGACCAAGTTTTAGATCGATCGGATGAGGGGAAATGACATTTAGATCACTCCGTGACTACGCGTGACTCTGCGTGACTACCCCAATATTAATCTGTGGTCACAGAAAGACTATGGGCCAAGTTTCAGATCAAATAAGGGGGAATGGGGTTGACCCACAACAGTCAGACGGATTTTAAAAACAAGAATATTATTGCAAATAAGAAAATAGTAAATTGTCCAGCAATGTTTTATAAAACACCTGTCTATTACATAAAGATTATGAAACTTTTATTTAACAAGGATTTCAATTAACCAAAAATTTAACAAATTTATTTAACAGGGATTTTAAATAAAATTCTTGTACCATGAAGTATCTGTATTTTATTATTGCGCCAGGTTTCCCCAGTCTTTTGACTTTCTACAGTTAAGTATCCGCACCATTCCCGTTTCACTTGAGATAGCCTTTTCAAAGCAGGATTTCCGAAACTCCCGTACCACAGGACGTGCACATATGAAATGTTCTAATGTCTCCATCACATTCCAATTACACATTTCACAAAGATTTTCTTCATTAAAGCACCATAGGTCTAAAAAATTTAATTTAATTAGCCTACAGCAAGGTTCAGAAAATACACACATGAAACACATAATGTTCTGTTCTAAAGCAGCCAACACATATTTTTATTTTCATATCAATTATGTGTGTTTCTAAATTTTGTGGAGTGCCCAACACAATCATGACTGTGTTTCGTTTTAATATTTCGTTATCCTCACGAACATTTTTCTATCACGTATTTTCTGTTATGAGCACACATAAACCTTACAGATTCGGGTGTAGCTTTATTTTAAGATCGATTTCTTCCACGTGTACTGCAAAAAAACAGAACATGTTCTTCAACGCGTACATTTAAAAATTAAAATATAACCCTCTCGCAATTGAAAAAAAAAACGAAATTAAGTCATAAACAACATACATAATTTCTCTGTTGTTTATTTTATTACTATCCTTTTATTTTTATTTCTATTATTATATTTTTATTGTTATTTTTTTATAACTGCTAATGAATTATTTTAGATTTTTTTTAATAAATTTGGTTGAAACAATTGTTGTCGTTAGTATAGGGGTGTTTCAGATTTTTCCGGTCGCGAGTGGATATGTTCTAAGTTTTAGATGTACGCGCTGTACACGTGCAAGAAAACTAACTTAAAATAAATTTACACTCGAATATGTGGTTTCTGTATGTTCGAAACAAAAAATACGTGATAGATAAATGTTCGTATAGATAACGAAATATTAAAACGAAGCACAGTCATGATTGTGTTGGGCACCGTACAAAAATTAGAAACACACATAATTCATATGAAAATACAAATATGTGTTTGTTGGTCTGAGCTATGTTTGTTTACATATATGTACGAGTTTTTTTTATTCAGTGTTTGTTTTTTTTTCTGAGCTCTGATCTACAGGTAATTTTAGCTAGATCCATATTGTCGGTGAAATAACTTTGACCTCTCGTATGGTCTAAATGTTTGTAGACCCTCAAACAAAGTGATATGTAGATATGTTGCTTATTTAGACGTATACTGTTTAAAAATTATAATTTTGAGCTATCCACTGATATTCCTCGGACTGTGAACTGGACCACGATGCATTGAGATTGATTGACCCAAACAAATCTTTTCCAATAAGTCTATGCTTTATTTGAGATGGTAGTTTATTAGACTGGTATTGAAACACACTCGAGTTATATATTACAAATAAAGCTCTGGGGTGTAAATATGGTTTTTCACGGCACCAGTTTTAAGCATTAGAGCGTAATTTGCTACATTTTCAAGAAGCTCTGAATTTTTTCTCTATGTCTACAAAATGTCCAAAACCCCACTCCTGCCATGCATAAACTTTTATTAATCTGCAAACTGCTAGAAAAATATTCCCCTTTTTTCTAAGCTGGACACATTAGAAAGAAAGTTTTTCCATGTGGAAATTATAGCGTTAAAGCTTTTATATTTCTTTTATCAATATGTTTCGTAAATATAATTTTGGATGTAAGAATTACTCCAAGATAGGTATACTCGTTGGTTATGTGTATATAATTTCCTCTGAATGTCCACTTTTTCCTGTGATTTTAGTCTGCCACCATTTCTAAATCATTGTTTAACATCCGAGTTCTTTTGAAAATACTCAGACAACTATTCACCAATCAACATTGCCGATTTAGTATCCTTATAAATTAACAGTCTAGGCGATTATTTGTGACCGATGTTTTGTTCTACCGTTTTATCCTGATTTTGACCAAACGTATATTATTTGAAAGGTATTTCTTTTTAGCAGTTTTGCAGATTTACAGATTTATAAATTTTTCCCTTTATTTTTGGTAAGTTGCTACTAACACATACACAAAATTATACAATGATGTGTGTGTTTATTAAATTTGTTAAAATTTATACATTAAAGATTTCCGCTGCTTTAAAATCCGCTGCTTTTTTCTTTTCAGTTAGCTTTATGCTGACGATCGAATATCTTCTTCTGAATCCTGCCTGATAATCTGTCATTCTTTTCAACACATATAATATTCATTAAAATGAAATATTTCATTAAAAAAGCCCATCATTATTTTTGCATTTCAATTCATGAAGGAAATCCCTCTCCAGGGTTGCCCTTTTTAATTGTTGAAAAATTCAACAATTTTGCAAAATAGATTGGAAAATACACCAATCGTTACAATTTTGTTGTCTGAATTTGCTAAATTATAATTTTTTCATAAATTCTTCGGTGGTATTAATAATAAACTCATACGGTATTCCACCTTCTCCAGGGGAGAAAGAATTGGAAACATGATGGACCTCATGTGTTAAGCTAAAAGGAGACTGTGTTGAGCAATAAAACGCTTTTTTTCCCGAAATTTTGTTTTTATTCAAAAAGTTACTGAATCATCAAACCGCCCACGTATTTCAATTTTATTCGTTACTTTCAAGGAACTAATTAAAATTTTTTTTTAAAAATTCTAACGATATTTACCATGTGATACATATTTTGATGTTCTTTGAAGATTCTGGCGTGAAAAGTTCATTACCTATAATCGATATAGATAAATTTGATTTGTAATTAAAAAAAAAATAATTTTAAATATTTTGTTTTAAAATAAAATTAAAACAATATTCAAAATACCTGTGGTGTGGAAATATTTGTTCATTTTTTATTTTTGCCGAGTATTACTGGCGAATGTATTTATGTGCTTATCTCAGCAATCTGTATAAAAGAATAATGCTAAAATACGAAGCGTCAGTATAGGTTATTCCATTAGCTATTAACTAAAATTACTAACAGAATATTTAAATAAATTTTTCTAATCAAAACAAATAAAAAGGTTTTTGAATGTGACAGGTAAAAGCAATAAAAAAATTTATATTAATTTAATCTTCGCTCCAGAATACCAATACCAAGAATCATTTTTTACCGATCAGCACAGAACAATTTCTGTCCGGCCGCCCGTTTGTCTGCTTGTCTCTCCGTTGGTCCATATAAACTTTTAAATCGAAATAGAGGTCGAAAATATAAATAGACTTTGATGACATTTCGCATATACTTCTATATTCTATAGAACAATCTATATTGAAATTGGTGAAAATCGGTATACGTTCAGACCTAGCATCCATATAAAATAACACTTATGTGGTCGACTTTAATGTAGTAAGATCCGGATTGCTATATACATATTGCTTAAACTTAATTCATATGCGTATGAAAAGACCATAGCCTCAGATAGAGATGGCGTGATAAGGGCCATGACTTTTCATTAATTAGAGAAAAAAAAAATAACCGTTATAAAAATGATGCTGCTTCTAAAGTTTGGATTGCAAAGAGTTTCGTGTTTTGATTAAACATTGTTTTTGTTAGTTACGTATTTATATTAATATGAAATTGCCCTTTAAAACCGTTATTTAACTTAATATGTAACTAATTGTTGACATCACTTAATTGCTTATTGACATATTCCTATATGTAACAACTACTTCATTATATATTTCATTCTTAATAACCTCTTATTAAGAACATGTTTAACAACAGTGTTAAGGTGGGACAAAATACTACGCAATGAAAAGAATGGATTGATACACATTATGATGAATCTTCGCAATCTTATTCAATGGTTAAAAGGTGGTATTCCGAGTTTAAACGTGATCTGTTTTTGAGAAATATAATTGACTTTATTAAATGCGGTTATGATGGGTCCATTTTTGACCTCGTCCCCATATAAAAATAGCAAACCATATCAACTTTTTCATATCTGCAGACTTCAGATGAATCACAATATATCTCAAATTTAGCTTATACTTATTTTATATGACCAATTTATATGTAAGACCCTTTAACGAAATTTATGGTATATGATATCGCGTAGTTGCTCCAGACCGACTATATTTTTATTATTTGAGTTTAGCTTATTGCAGTTTAGTTTAACTTCGATTAATTTTATTTTTTTCATTTAATTTTAATTTATTTTATTATTTTATTTGATTTTATTTCATTATTATTTTTTTTTTACATATTTTATTTTATTTTATTTTATTTTATTTTATTTTATTTTATTGTATGTATTTTATTTTATTGAATATTAAATATTTAATATAGTTTATTTTATTTTATTTTGTATTGTTTTATTTAATTTAATTGATTTTTTTTTTTATTTCAATTTATTTTATTAAATTATTATATTTTATATCATTTTTTTATTATATTTTATTTCATTT